>LR736857.1:12931200-13055665 GCA_902654985.2 Oryctes borbonicus
GCTTTTGCAAAAATGTTTTATTGCACCTGCCATTCGTAAACAGAAAATCCTTTTATATATTCCTCTAATTAAACTGCACTAAATGTAAGGACATACATACTTTTGAAGCTGTGCAACACCAAATGTATTTTTTTTAGATATCTCTACAGAATAAAGAGCCTATGTGCACGCAACCAGCTGAAAAGAAAAGGAAAGAAAGGTGCAATCACATGAAACACACACGCTGCAACAATGTAAACCAGTCAACTAGCTCATAGCTGTCATAACTGTGGCAACTGGCCGAGTCGTATCTTGATGTATCGCTTATGAATGTTCAACTTGTCTCGTAAATTCAGCGTTTATTGTGACACAAATGAAACGGAGACCTACTATAGCTTCTGTATATCATTGTTAGCTATCTTCGTCCCTTTTGTTTATCTCTATCTTTGTCCGCACAGCTAGTGCACATATCTCCGTCTTCCATCGATTGCTGGTTTAATCGCCGTCGCCATTGTACTTTTTCTCTTAGACTTCGTACTTTTTATTTTCTTCACTAATCGCAACCCGACATAATTCGACAATTGTCTAAATGTCGACATCGTAACTGACGTTTCAATTAAACTTCTTGTTAAATTCTTTTCTTGTCTTTTTTGTTGCTTCTGAAACATTTTTTTTTAATTCCACGGTATCGTGATCAACTATCGTGCTGCTTCAATTTTAATAAATGTAATAGATATATTATAACATCATTACGTAACATAGTTGAATGCTTTTAGATCTCGTGTCACGTTGTGTGAAGTTTACCGTGACCACAAAGTTATAGAGAAACGAAAGTACAGTTTTAACATCAATTTACAGGTTTAATCTTTTGTTCTTGTTTTACAACGAAATTTTTCTTCTCTTAACTTTTTCTCTTTACAATTATAAAAATACCAAAAGTAAATTACACGGTGTGCTGGTAGTTTTCATTCCTATTAAATACGTTCAGTCGTGCTTTTTACCATTGACGAAATAATTGCGGGTTGTAGCGCTTGTCGAAATTCCTATCAAAAGTATTTCAGTAAGTTCTACCTGAACAGTATATATAAAGTTTTAGTTTATAATTACATGAAATTAAGCAAATATTTAATCATTTCTTTGAAATAAACCAACTTTTATTAAGTAGTGTATTTTGAAGTTGATTGAATTCTTTGGGTTCATGGGTAATAGATAATAAGTTGAGTTTCCTTTGCAGAAAATATAGGCGTAGACATACTAAGGAACTGCGTTCAAGACATTACATTACTAATTTTGCCAAATTTTAATAATTGTATAATACATTCATGTATTGATTTGTTTATTTTGAGGTCATACAATGCCTGCCGTTGACTTGTTGCAAGTTTGAAACTGAATATTTTGTTCTCTCGTATTAAGAACAAGTACATCAGTACTATTATTATGACCTCATGGCATTAATGGCTTCAATGATACCTTAGGGCCTTGCTTAAATTTAATAGGCGTTTAGAATTTACATGTGTTTTTAAAATGGACGACAGAATTTAGCTTTTTCGGGTGTATTTACATGATCCGACAATAACCCCGCCAGTAATTTGACATGACCTTTGCTGAAAAGCAGCACATCTTTGCTGTTCTTGATAGGAATCCCATCGCCTGATTTAGCCTGGCACGTCTTGCCAGCGCGTGATTTTCCTCCCATTTCCCAATTTTCTGTTTCAGGTGGCTCTTTCGTAGCCCACAATAGAGGTTTATGAAAGGCTGCTGTTTTCTCGGACTGTTAATCGGCGCCCTCATTTCCTTCGATCCCTCTAACTGTGATAAAATCCTGGAATAAGTTTTTTACGAAAGACTACAACTGCATTAAACCTTACCTACCTATTTACCAGTATGTAATAACATGTCGAAATCAAGTTCTAAAGCACTTATTTGTAAAACTCTAGACATAAAAGACGAAGAACCAACAATATGTCATTTCGCGATAATTCTTCCAAATTGTAGTGATTAAAATTTACATTTGTTTTCTCGTCTTTCACATTTAACATGAAGCTTGATTTACAGCTAAATTCCCAACACAGATATGTAACTTATTTTAGCCATCTATCTTTCTACCAAGAAACCATGCAAAGTTTTCATTTATGTTCCTCTTTCGGTTGAAGAAAAGTTCACTGTCTTCAATAAACGCGCTTGATTAAGTCGTTATAGTGGTAGTCGCATAAATATCACCAATGATAAAAAAATTTCGAACCATGGTAATATACATATAAATGAACATTAAAATTTTACGACTTGCACATGTTCACTCTGAGGAAACAACAACCGTTGCTCGATAAGGAATTCAGAGAAGAAGAAGAAGAAATTAATTTTGTCAGTTTTAACACCGAATTTTATTTTATCAAATCGAATACCAACTCATTACCAGCGCTCACATGCGTTTAAGTGCGCAATCAAGAAACCACAAAGGAAGAGAAGTAGGTACGATCAGGTGAAGGTGCTATAGAATTCTAATTGTGTGTAGCCTTCTTCGAGACATTAATTTGCCGCGGGTGTATTCTTCATTGAGTGGTGGCGCACAGGTGGTGCTCCCACGGTCTTCCGAAGCAGCTGCTGTGACGGAATCTATCAGCTGCCACCTTCAACATGTATGTTATAATACCTATACATGCGTATATATTTTTGACTGATAGAAGACGAACGGCATCTAGATTTTACTTAATTATCGCCAACTAAAACTTGACAGCCGTTAAAATATTGCTGTCGTTTTAATGTTAATGTTTCTATAAAATGAAGACCAAATAAGCTGAATTTCCAAGTATAGAGTAATCAAGCAAAAAAGAGTAATAGACAGGATAAACTGCTTTTACCATTAATAATTTTTTTGGAAAGCGTAATTTATAATCGACTGGAAAGGCTTTAACCCTTTTTGAATGTTTATTAATAGAATTTAAATTGATTAAAAGTCGCTCAATAAATCAAACGATTAAGCGGCTGGTTATCTCCACTTATTTAATATTCTCAACATTCTGCTGATAACTTCATATAAAGAACATTTTAAAAGCAAACTAAAACTTGGAATTATTCATCATGAAGAAATTTATCACCTTCAGAAATCAGAAAAAAAAAACACCCAGCATACTGGTCATTGGATTTTACCAAAGAATAATGTTATTTATTAACTTTTAATTATCTACTGTTCCTTGATTTTAATGCCCATGTCCTGTTTTGAAGGTTAGTTATTAGATTAACATGCTGAGGCAATAATGGTTTATTTAGGAAAACTAGAAACATTCTCAAAACGTGCGAAGTTTTAACAGCCTTAGTAAAAGTTTATCCGTGTAAGCATATGTAAATAAAGTTATTCTTCTGGCGATGTGAAAATTAGAAACATGCAGTTCTTTGCTTTCAATTACTTAGCACGTAGAAATAAATTTGGTTTAAATAATTCATGTTGACTGTGTAATTCATATTGAAGTAAATAGAGAAAAGAAACAGTTTAAACCTCTAGATTCGTAAGATTTGGATCATCTTTCTTCTGCATTTCTCTCAGTATTTGGTTTTGTTAGGAAACTTAATGATTCTGTTTGGAGAAATGGAACGAAGTCAAAATGTTCGCATAGAAAATAATTGTTTTTTAAATATTATAGGTATGTATATAAATAGTAATGTTTCAATTTTACAGACTTAATAGCTGAACGTATTTAGGACCTAAGGGACTGTGCTTTTACGACTTCATTCTTTATCAAACCTTTTCCTGATAGCAAGGACTCTGGGGTAGTATAGTAAACAACATTAAAGCATCAGCAGACTCTGTACCACACAAGTTCAAATAATGTTCCGAAACAGTTATTTCGAGGATACGTGGATCCTCACTATCGATCATACGGTTGATACATGCATCTTCGAAGCCGCTGTTCTAAACTAATTAATTAAATTTGTGTGCCAATACTTTGGTGTTGTTGGCCAAATCTTTTCCTACATGTTGAAATGTAGTTCTTAGTGTTAAATATGATTCCTACCTAACTATAGGTTTATCTTATATAGCGATACACCGATCATGGGAAAATTTCCAACTACTAATAATTTGATATTTCCCAGAATAAGGCTTCCACAGCGGTATTTATGTATCTGTTATAATATTATTGTAACATGTAATAACATTTTATTTTTATGGTAAACAACACATCGGCAACCTCTGTACCACACAAGTTTAATTAATTATATAATAATTAATCCGGTGTGTTGTTTACTATACTACGCCACAGTCTTTGCTATCATTACTTTATTTTTATATTCATCCTGGCACATTGTTGATCTATACTAAAATTTTATTCTCAAAACAAAGAACTTTTTACCGTTTAGTAGCATTTTTGGTCAAAAACAAAATTATCACCTACGTTGGAATCTAGTCGTTAGAATTCATAATCGTTTGTAATAATATATGGGGTAAGAAAGGCCCGACCCAAAAAAATTGGAACTCTTTGCACTAGTATTACAAAAAATAATTTTGAAGAAGTTTGAACAAGTTTTTGAAAAAGAGTATTTAGAAATAAATTTAAGAATGAACATTTAAGGTATTTAACCTACAAAACGACATTAAAAGAACTTAAAAACGAATTCAAAATAAAAAAGAATGAAAGGGGTCAAAAACCATCCAAAAAAGGATCGAAGAGGACATAACAAATATCGAAGAGGACATAGGGAGGGAAGATGATTTTATCGAGTATTTTATGCACATACACATACATGTTACACAAGGAGGATAAACAAGGAAAGGTACATTTTCACGGTTGTTGTTTCGGGAGAGACGTATAGTATAATAGCGTTTTACAAAAATTCACTAACCTCAAAATTTATCGTTAAGGCGTCCTCCTTGGTAACCTGACACGTAAGACAAACCCCACGTTCTTTTGAATAATCAAATCTCCACTTCATACAAGATTTAAAGACCACAGCACATGAATTTGCTTGCGACATTAATGACTTGGCCATACACGTCTTCACTCAAAAACTATTTGAACTAAGAAGGTATAATGTTCTAACTTCTCTTCCCTCCTCTAATGACCAATTACGATACACATACGCGAAAATTCAAAAACATGATTCTTACGAATTACATTAATGTGGTTATTTTATCTGGACAAATGAAGCTAAATTTACAAGAAATGGGCTGCCAAACAAGCACAATTTTCATTGGCGGAGCAATTCAAATCTCCACATATTTAGAACGGAAAAAATGTTTCAGCAATGCTGGATTATTTCCTAGTAGTAATGACTAACTTGAATATCTCCAAAGTTAGCGGACATTAAAACACATAACATAAACATTGTCTGGGGCTTTTTTTTGTAGAAAATTGTGTTACGATACACGTTTTCCTAAATATCTTGAAATGTTTTTTTTTTGCAAAAGCACTTTGATAAAAACGAGGAAACCAAGAAGTTGTATTAAAAAAATAGTTTTGAGACTCTTTTCATTCGAAAGTTTAAGCCTACTTATTAAAACTTCAAACCCGGGGGAAGGGAAACCTCACGGCTATATAAGCCGATGGAGAATAGAAAAAGAACAACGGTTCAGCGGGCAAAATTTACTAAAATTTGTAACATCTCAATCTCTTATTGTTATCATCTATCACACTATTGTTTCAGGGGTCATTAAGTTTGGTTTCGAAAGTTATTAGTCGGTCTTCTGGAAGCGGCATTTTTTTAATTGCGAGGGTTTTTTGAGTGGAATATTTTATTCAAATCTGCCCTTCTGAAAATGACAATATCCAATTGTTTACATATAACATTTGTGTTATGTTCAAATTTTATAAATTGGTATTTAAGGAAAAAGTGGCGCGGAAATCATTTTGTCGGCATTGGAACTTTATTTTTTGCATGTGCTCTGCCTGGAATCAATAAACGTAGTGAGTGTTCGACGCATATGAATAAAATGTCGTTATATCACTTTTTTCTGTTATGGTTTCTGGACAGATCTCAAGAACTTCTTTTTAACTATTAATATTTTACCTAACGTTTGATTGGTAGCAAATCAGTACTACACGATGATGTTTAATGTACAACTTTTCTCATATTAATGCAAACTGTCGATTCATGATTTAATCTACAAAGTATTGTAGCTTCCTTGACATTGTTAACATTGAAGTTATGTATTAATTTAACCAGGTGTCATGAAGTTCATGGCAGAGCAGAAATTTACAGATTTAATGATGGCAATAATTTGTAACAAGAGCTAACAGGAAGGAACTTAGAAAGTAATGTTAAAGCACACAAACGGTAAATATCAAGAATATATCCACTTTGAATGTGCACACATAGTTCTTTCATTAAATCTGTGGACATGCTATATGGTGTAAGCTTAGCTTCAATTCCACCATATTATATGGAAACAGAGGCCTTTCCCACTGAGGTTATTAACTTACAACTTTACATCACCATTTTATGCTAGAACCTGTATTAGCGCCAAGTACATGTGCATAAACTATAAATAATTATTAGGAACTTTTTATCATTTGAAAAAAAGGGAAAGGCGGATGATGAGCCAAATGGAAACCAAATACTCCATTTTATTTTAATTCTTTGAAGATCTCGTATTTTTACATTGATGTATCGATTGCATTATCGGCTAATGGGATTTTGTATTAGTAGTCAAATTCATCACTGTTCAATAAACTAAAATCGCAATTTCTTATTTTAATCTATCAATCTACCATACACGAAGGATATTTTACGCAATTACTTCATTCAAGTTGCGTCTTCCACGACATGCAACCCATGCAAAGTACCCTAATGAAATTCCAGCGGTAATGAGGAAGGCGTATAGATTATCTATCTAATATTTTCTAATACGAACTTCGTAAGCTGTTGAAGTAAATTTAGATAAGCACAGTCTATAGCACGTAACACTAACTACAATATCTTATACTTAACCGATGCAGAAAAAGACGCTGTAAATTAAACGTTACACATATTTAGGAGTGATTATTTTACTGGTAAAAGAAAGAATTCTTGTCGACACTTCGACGAAGACCTATCATTAACGAAGATAAGATTGCATTATTGTTGCATTTAAAAGTGATTAATAATGTAAACTGTGTGCATTTAAATATCCTGTTAGATTACGAGTTCTCTGCTGCGTACCTACTGGAAATGATTTCTCAATATATAAGCATGGTAGATAATATATACCTCGCGATATAATGTTTAAAGATTACAGCCAGTTATCATAAAAATTTCCTAAACGACGTGCTGTAAGCTCTTGAAAAAACTGCAAAATTCATGAAACAATTGAAAATATGTTCCCTTGAGTCTTAAAATCAATTTTTTAAGTAATTAATGCTCGTACAGAATATAAAAAAGATATACTGTGAGATATTTGTCCTGAAACCCCAACAACTACATCTTTAACTTCCTTTATTCGTAACAGGCAAGTTAAATACGGTTTGTGTTGTTACTGGTAGATGGTAGACCAACACAAATGTTATTACAGTGCTACTTGAGAAACTAGCGACTCAACGTTGGCGGCGATGTCGGCATTACGTGAAATTGTACTTTTGGCTGAACATTCGCTCGTAACGTTCCCGCATACTTACCTTTGAGCTTACTATCTACTTTTCTCGTGCACCAATTTTTAACGAACATTCTCTGAAAAATTAGCTCAATGTTGTCTGTCGACCCTGACGTCACATGATTGCAATGCTTGGCAACTGATCTTCAACATCGACTTGCTTATATCACTCAAGTGTTTTCTACTAGGTGTAGTTTTTCTATCATTTCTCGATTATCAACCAACGCTGAACCAATTTTGCTGACCTAGAGCCAATCGATACCTACATACTAAGGTTCTTCAGGAAAAAAAAAAGTACTTCAGTATCCGTTCTTTAAAATCAAATATCTCTTTCTTCAAATCTCGTTCCGTGGATAATAATTTTAGTCTTAGAAAGTGGAAATGAAGTTACTCAACGGAATTTTTGAGGTTTTCGTTGAAATGGTTTGATATTAATTTGAAACTTTAATACTTATATCGAGGAAAAATTACTCTATTTTCATGACTGCTGTAAATAACACACAACACTGCTGACACAAGCGTTTCTTTCATTCGAAGCAAAATCCTCTACCTTGAGGAAATCGTAGTTTTTCAAGAGTCAAATGCATATTTTTTGAACACAAAGAAATATTTCTGTTATACGAATGGATGAAAAATTAATCAATTTTATTGTTAAAAAGCAATTTTCCATCAAAACTTCTTTCTTACTACTTAAAATGCAATCTGGGCTTCCTAAAGTACAAGTACAAAAGTGGTTCTTTAAATAATATTTTTTTTAGAGTCTAGGAGTAGAACAGGCATGTTAGAATTAGAGTCCTTTTCTCACATCATTTGGTCTTCGATTAAAAATAATGATCGACCCATCCTCGAAACAGCTGCCCCTGATTAATCAATTAAACTTCTGTGTGGTGTGGAGTGTGCAGATCCTTTTTTATTGTTTGTGTAAGACAAAGAAAAAAGATTTGAAAGGACAATCTAAATGCAAACAAATGTCAAAATAAAACACTTTATAAGGTGAGTAAGAAAATCTCATAACAGTATATTATTCAAGAGAACCTGGGTTTGAATCTGTCTGGTCGAAAATATCCTCTCAGAAAACTATATGTGATTGTAGCGATTCACTGGTAGCAACTCTTGGTGTAATTGTATTTTATACGGATGAAATTTGTATCCTTAACGTTGGTGTTTCACTAATGTTTGGATCTGCTAAAACCCTTTCTTCATTTTCTTCGGTAATTATTGTTTTTGAACGAAAATGGAATATATATCTTACATTTCCATAAACAATAAACTTTGCTTCTAGTCACTAAAATGCTGATACTTGAAAATATATATCTTTATACAATTTCGCATACATATCGTTATACAATTTCGCATACATATCGTTAATAACCTCTTCTTTAGAAAAAATCATTTTACAAAACAATTATCTTAAAGAAGAGACAATTAACAAATAGGATGGGATAAATAATGAAAGATAAATAACAGATAAGAATAAAAATATGAGAAAAGTAAATACAGAGAAGAATAATTATTTGCAGATAACCTGACAGTAATACAGAATTTAGCATTTAATTAAATTTTCAATTTTTTGTTAATCGTCACAGCGTATGAAATTTAGTTGGAAATTACATATAACTCAAACCTTTAGGAACAAGAACTGTGTTACAGGAATCAAAGGGATTTTAAATATTCATGGGGTAAAAAGATATACAAGGTGTTCCATTTGAAAAAGAAAGAAATTCAACTACTTGAAAATGGTCAAATTAATAAATTCAACATAGTGACATATGACCAAATTTAAAGTGTCATAGCAGTAACACAGAAATTGCTTAAAATATTCTAAAAAATTCCAAAATGTAATCAACAAGGAGTCTTTTCTTGACGCAGATATATTTTTCTGTACAACTGCATGAAAAAGAACCTTTAATAAGGCAGTAATACAATATCTTCAATCGTAGTAGCTTTTCCGTAACTTCAACTATGCATATTAGAATGATAAATTGTAATGAAACATCTAATTTCATTATTTTTTCTAAACCCACGCTTAAATAATAATCAAGGCTAAATCCGAGAACGTAGACAAAGTACGCACTTATAGTTTCCTCTTCCCCGGAGCAACGAGTGCATTAGAGGCTGATCATTAGAAACAACGTTGCGCATTCACAAATATGCATGTATATATCTATTCACATACGCGGATGAAGGAACGGAAGACCGTGGAGAAGAAAACAAGTGGCACATGTGTAACGTAAATTGTTCGTAAAGTCACTTGACATGGGTTCGAGTTATTTCGAGCCGGTCAGGGCGCGGTCCATCAATCTTCATCATTTCTGCTACGGTCCCTTTCACAGCTATACCGTTTAATAATAGTGACGTATTTTAAATCTCTACTTTCTATAAGCAAGCATGTATAGCATACATTTCACAAACGTATTAGCGTCCTCGTATTTTAAACTAATATATCAATATCTTAAGAGTTGTCATAAAATATGTAACATCTAATTGTAAGTCGCCGTTAGCTCTAAATGAATGCTAATATTAATCATATCTTTCGTCATTATTAGCGCATTAGTGCAGAAGATTATTACACCCGACTTATTTCTTCAAACCTTACTGCCTCTCTCTTGGTTGGTTAACATTTAAAGATGTTTGGAGTTTGAGAAGCCTGGGTTTCAAAATGCGGACTATTTAAAGTTAAAAACGCAAAAACTTAAATCTATCAATTCAGAAAAAGCGCCAAAACTGCACTTTGGAGTTCTGAGAGGCTAATTGTCATCAGCGCTAACCACATATCACGTTTAGTGATAGTTTATCCAAAGTAAAAGCCTCGCTAATGGTTGAAAGCTCGATTTCTAAAGCAAAATCTCTTTTTTGGCTTATTATCTAAGGAGCCAGAGTTAGAAAGATATTGTAAATCCAGCCAGCAATGGTAATGATGAAACGGTACAATGACTTCTTTATAATCCCATCTTCTCTTTTCTCAAAACGTTCAAATTAATCAATTTATAATCGCTCACTTAAATTTCATCTTTAATTTCGAGATATGACAGACTTCTAAACATTTGTCAATTTTTCTCCTTCGCAAAACATTACATTAAGAGGGCTACTGATGATTTTTTGAAGTGTCATCTAACGTTGAAGATGTCCAAGTTAATTATTATGCCAAAAACGAGTTTATTTGCTGCAATTAGCACACAGGCGCACGCAGGATAATATTTGCTGCCTCTAACAGTATTTTAATCAACTAAAAGTTGGTACTTGCTCCTTTCGTGTTCCCACACACTTCAGCTGTGTTTGAAGGGAAAACCAAGTATAACCCACCAAATAAAATGATGCTAGTTCGATACTATGTAAACGAATACTAATTAAAGAATTTGTTACCATTTCTAAACATTCTATTTTTAAGGTAAACGATCATTCATCAAACACAATGCCGATGCTACAATTAAAAAATAAATGTGTGTGTGTGTGTGAAGTGTATGAAGTGGCTTAACATTTTTGGAAAATATTCGAATAATTGGTACCTAGATATTCTATGGTAAGAATTAAAATGATATGTTCTGACATTTGAAATCCATTCCGATATTTGAACGTACTAAACTCAATTTAAAGCAATTGTGTACTCAAAAATATGCTTTACCTTAATCCTACAAGTCCAGAAATGAAGTCGAATCTAACAGGAATCCGATAACTATATAATTTAATTCCATTTGTGTCAATGTAGCAGCCCGACATAAAGTATGTTTTACAAACTATTGCCTACGTACAAATAGGCAATCTTATATTGTTCGAGAATTAGGTATTGCTTGTTAGTCCCATAATAACGGGGACACTTACTTTTATAGGATTGTCAAGCTAGATACTTCTGCGCTTGCGACCGTGAAATTTATCCGATCAGGTATATATTTTCATTTTCTACTGTTCGTATTAAACTAAATAAAATACGAGCGACTCTAGCAAACCTACTTATTGAATAACTAACTTATAGTGATTAGCTAAACAAATTCAGCAAAATCTTTCCACTTGAATTTGACTACGTCGCCTTCTAAAATAGAAAGGAATAGAAGTGGAAGACAGCTTACTAGATATGTTGATAGAGAGAGGACGTTAGTACCTTATCCAAGCCCTTGCTTATGTAATAAGTTTTATATTGTTTTTAGAAAGTAAGCGGTTACTATATCTACACAAAGTTTGTTTGAAAAGTAACTACTTAGTTCAAGGTAAGGTTTTTCATAAATTTCGCTTTTAGTGAGTATCAGTTTCTAGTTCGAAATACAAAGTACCTATTTGTAAAATATTTGAACAGAGTAAAAGTAAGTTTAGAAAGATAATAACCCAAATTATCCAGGCACTTCACTAACATTTGCGCACTTGGAATCCCCTTGTGCTAAGTAGTTATAATTAAAATCTGGCTTTGCAGTGCGTTATTGTAGCTATTTTTATCAGCTGTTGATCTCAGAAAACTGTTAAAATTGATTTCAGAGATCGGGAGAAAATAAAACCAGGCGGTCGGTTCAACTATTTATTGTCGACTAACTTCACTCCTTTTAACATAACAGTCATTTTACAACTAGGTATATATAAACATTATGAGATGGCGCTGCGTGTACTGATTTTTTGATATCCTGCAACAAAAACAGCCAGAAAAGGTTCATTATTTCCCTGTTTTTTTTTTATTGACAATGAAGTGGAGCCTCTTACTAAAACTCGTGCATTATCACAAATCCGTAAGGATATACGCGGCGTTATTGTTGATCGAATTTTGTCCACTTCAGCAATTTAGTTAAAACACTCTATATCACGGCAGACCATTTTAGCTGCTTGTCACAGGGCAGTCTTTGTTAAACACCTGCGAAACAGATTTTTTTTAAAATTGGTTAACACCCACAATAAAAAATATTCAGAATATGGTGCAGAATGCAAAATTAGTTTAATGTATAGGTTTTATGAATATTTTTAGGTTATGCATTGTTAATTATTATACAGGCTGATTCATTTTCGATCCCCACTATGGGAAGAATTGGTTTTGAATTTATTGCAAAACAGTTACTAAATTTAGTGTTTGTTATGAACCCGAAGAGAAAATGGAGCTGTGACGAATGACAAATAAATGAAAAGAGTTTCTTCTTTTATCTCCAGCACTTTAATTTGGTCTTGCAGAGAAAAATTAAAGATATTTTCAAGGCCACCTTCGGTTCTTTCTGACCATCATCAACTTTCCCATTTCTTATAGACGCTATATTGACAAAAGTATTTGATATTTAAAACTGTCAAACATTTTAGTTATTACTAATGATAGCAAGGACTGTGGTGTAGTATGGTAAACAACACATAAATATTCAGGACCATTGGTGCCCTCGAAACGGCCGTCCCAGATTAATATTATATTATTATATAATTAATTAAACTTGTGTGGTGCGGAAGTTGCCGATACTTATATATTGTTTACTTCAGTTATTGTCCATTAGTAATAGAAGAATGTCGAATATCGGCGAAAAGAAAGGAGATATCCTCCAGAAAGCCTTCGATATAGTTCCTAGAAGAACCATAGAACACAGGACAGTTGCCAATAATTTTAACATTCGCAACGCTGTAATTCTTGATTCACTGTTTTGTTTTCTATTATTATTTTTACTGTTATTGTTATTTTTATTTACTGTGACGAACAAGGTGGAACATTTGCAAACAAAACCTTCAATTTACCATTTGTAAAGTATCCCGTTGGCTTCAATTAAATTCCTGTTAAACATAAATAAGGCTTGGTAAACGATCCATTGTCGTCCAGGTTTATATGAACATCTGGAAAAATTTTACGACCTGAGTTGCCGTTTTGGATACAAATGTAAATATCTTGTACTCACTATTGTTACATTGTTGAATGAATAAAAGTTACTTAACACATCTCGTTTCTCTTCGTTGGTGTACGACATTTTTACATACTAATCATCTATAAATGAAATATTTCAGAGATTCAAATTTTATAGCTAGCTTATTTAAAGTGTGTTCTTCCTCAATTAAAGCATAATATAGTGAAACTGGCCGACATGTTACACATAGTTGGAATCGGAACAAAAAACTCTTTCTGACGATGCATGCGGCATCGATAAGAAATAAGAAAGATGATAATGGCCAGAAAGAACCGGAATGTCATGTAAAATTTGGAGTAGACCATTAGACAGAAGATCGAAAGTAACCTTGCAAATGTAAACACAGCTGCTACAAATAATAGAAGGAAATGAGCTTTTTCGTCTTATCGAACGTCATTTATCCCAGGTGCATTTCCTCTTCGTGTTCATAACAAGTACAAAATTTAGCAACTTAGCCAAATTTAAAGCTATTCTATATTTCCAATAATAAGCTATGTTCCAATAGTAAGGGTCGAAAATGAATTAACATATCAAATGCCAATGTCATCTCTGTTTGGAGAATAAATGAAAGGCATTAACTCATCCTGTACATGCATTGAAAGTATTTGCCTGCGTGCTACTAACGAATTAGGATTAATTAGGTTAATTTTTAAAACAGTTATGTTTTAATGTTGCTATTTATTATAATTGAGATAGAAAAATGTGGCAGCACCTATAATGATGTTAACATGCTATTTATATTTTTCTAACGCGTTAATTAAATTTAACATTATTGTCACATTGCTTTGTAATTCCATTAAACTCTGTCATTAACACTTTATCGTAATTTAACAATGTTTCCAAATTTGCGTGATTGCTATTTGCTTACATTAATATATATCAACACCCCATATGAAATATAGTAAGGCTTTGGATCCTTTGAGTGGGGAAATAAATTTTGCCTAATAAGGTTTGCTATTTTTGAACGTACACTGTACGCTACAACCTTATCGAACGGTAGGTGCTGTGCAAGGGAAACCACTTAATAAATTATGCAGCTCCGGTAAATACTTTGTACTTATCTTAATAATATGACCAAACACGTCCAGATAGCGACACAAAATATGGGAAATAATTCAGAATTTCTTCTTCCTAGCGCATGTGAACGTTCCTCCAGGAGTTTTTAAATGTATACGGTCGAGCATTATATAAAATAACACTAAACATGGTGCGTTTTAATTGGAAGCAGTGTTATCTTAGCCCATGTCGCTATATAGGAATGTCTAAACTTCACCGAAGAACTCGAACACTAAGCGTGTAATAACCATTTGGAAAAGAGCTTTTATCTAAACAAGCACAAACTTGAAGATATGTCGGTTTGTTGTTGGACGCCAGGAGACACATTAAACATATTTGCACTTAATTCTAGCGATCATGGTTTTCCACGAATTTGTTATTATGCGGAATATCTTTGCGTATGCATTGAGAGAACTTGAACGTCTATCATTACTTGTTTATTTAGTTAAGCTTTGTCGTACGATATTACTTTTCCAAACAATTTAAGTAAGTTAAGTACAGTGACTAAAACTTTTTGTATTGTATTTTATTGCAAGGGCTTTCAATAACACGCAGCACATGAAGTTCTTTTCTTAAATTGAACACTCCGTATGTTAGTGCATTTTTCAATACTGTATGAAACAATAGGTATTTCTTCTTCTTTTAAATATGTTGCAACAAATGCTCAAAACAATCATTGAGCAAACCCCGACTTCTTTAGACAAATTCATTACAACGATATTCAGTTTCTTTACTTCTATTCCCAAAAAATAAATTAATCTTTTGAACACAGCGAAGGAGGGATCTTGAGAAATCTAGGCTATCTTTCCACATACACGGATCAAAATATGTATCAATGTAAAATGTATTAAAGAAAATACATTCCACGTTATACCGGAACACCCAGAATATTGTAAAATACTTTTAGTGTAACGTACATATGCTTACGAGGCTACATTTCCAGAAAACACTATTTATTACCTACCGTAAGGCGTTACTAATCAAACATCCTATAAATGACCTTATTATCGGCCAGCAATTGTTGAAACTTTGTGAATAATATTTTATTTAGTGTCCACATTACGCATTTTTTAAAGAAATTCATCCAGTGAAGAATATGGACATGATTTATTAAAAACTTAAACGTTTATATAAACATACACGCACTCTTCTTAAACGAACGAATCTTCCCGACGTAAGCACTGACAAAGGCATAATAATGCTGAAGTAATAGCAGCAAGATCCAAATTTAAAAATTAACTCCTATACCTAGGAAGCTTTCAGAAGCATTTCTACTCTGAGTAAAATAATGCTAATATAGCATATGGTATTCATGGAATCACTCCCGGCAACGGACATGTTTCTGCCTACTTACATTGCTACTTACCTCACAGTTTATGCCACTAATCTCCAAAAACAGCACGGCGTACATGAGTATAATCTTATATTATGTAACACTTCTCTCCCACTTTCCATTATTCAGGGCAGAAATTATCTTCCACTTATGCACTAGATGGACACGCTATATATGCAACAGCATTAATACTTCTTGAATTATCCTCTAAACTGTTGTGAAATTCAATTATTACAGGAAATGCTGACACTCTTTATCTATTAATCTATTAATCTATTAATCTATTAATCTGTCTTGATTGTGGACTGCACTCATTAGTGTTACCAGTCACCATTTTATAAACAATCAAACTTTAGAAATAATATATTTAATTAATTTAAAACTTATATATACAATAATTCCTGCTCTTACATATTCCAACAGTTTTCGCCAATTACAGGGGGCTATGGCCGACTATGAGTTGTTACTACACCTGTGATCATAGAACATCTGACTGATAGCCCAGCAGGGTAAGCACTACGCCATCACTTTCAATCAACTGAATTAAACTTTCCATTTGCTAAAATCCTGTTAAGAAACTACTCATATTTTGATTAAAAAGAAACAATTTCTGTTTCCTTTGTTAAACTATTTTTAATGTATCTTTCAATATCTCAAATGCACAAGATTTTAAAAAAACTTTTCCCAGAATTGTCATTAATTACGTTAAGAACCAACATCTACTCACACTTCCAACATAGTAAATTGGTCCTCATATTTATGCACATATTTCAAGAAACGCAACTGTTTCACATATAGTATGGTTAACTCGTTTTATAAAAATGCTGCTATGAACGCGCGTTTCATATTTGGTGATGTCTCTAATAGAGAGTTGACTAATGTATTCGGAAACCAGAACCAAGGAAATCGTGTGGAGAAGAAACAGTATTAAGCTTAATATGATAATATATTCGATAGTGATTACTAATTGCATTTAAATGAACGTAATTTATTATGATATAAATTAATTATGCAGATAACAAACACCTACTATAAAGTTACAATGTTGTAATAAAATACATCTGTAATTCCGAACGCAAATTTTAGTAGATGTGCAACTTATCTAAAGCATGAGGAGTCCTCAGTCTAGGACTACTACTACTAGATATTATTATGTATAATATCTATTCAGTTGAGGCACTTTATATGCGATGCCCAGTTATCAATCATACTGAATTTATATTTGTCCAAACATTCTGAAGTAGAAGAAGACGCAGCGACCTGCCCACGAGCAAAGCTTATTTTTATCAACCTACAAGCGGAAGATTATGTCAAGCGTATGGAATTTTATCAATTGATAAATAATGTCGTAATAATACTCGGTATTCTTTAATATGGTGAAACGAAAACCTCAACGCAACATTTGAAAGTAGTTTTCAGCACAAGTTTTCGATAAATGTATGATCCATTGGTCCTTTCATTTTGTAGAATCGCCCCACAGGACTACCTATCAGAATGTCATTATCAGCATGATGGAGCTCCTGCACATTTCGCTCATTAAGCCAGGCGAAATTAGACGATAGGTTTTCAGGGCTTCGGATTGGCCGCGGTGGCCCTATTAGTTGGCTTTGAGGATCTCCAAACTTCAAACCAATGATCCATTGTTTACGGAGATGGTTAAAAACGCAGCTTACAAGGTAAAGCTCGACACTCGGGAAACGAGAGATTGATACGTACGATAAAAAAAATGTTAGTGTATGAGATTTTGTTTTATTTGCAATCACACTAACTTGAACACGAATAAAAGTACATGTACTTTTTTTACACTATTTTCAGGTGCACAATACAATCCAAACACTGGAGTTTAGTTCGTTCCTCCCAACTCATTCTGTATATCCTAGCATAATCCGTTTGTTTACATTCCATTCAATAAATTCCAAAACTCAATAAATTGTCAATATACAGCAATATACAGCAGTTTAAACCCCCTAAAGTGGAGAGAATAAAACTCAAAACACTAATACTCTTATTTAAGTAATTCTCTTTCAATATCCTTATTACATATACGAGCTTATTTTCCAATGAAAACATTTCAACGGCTCGACGTGGTCCGTCTATTCTGTGACGTAAATATTGTGTAAATACTCGATACTTGAAACATTTACAACCTTACTAAAAATATATATATAATGAAAATTGCACATAGAAGGCAACGTAAATACACTGAATTATGTAATCTCTAAACTAGTTGTAAATCTATTAAATTAAATTAATAAAAAGAGTGACCACAGCCTACAAATGGCTACTGTCATGTGTACAGCAAGGACAAAAAATTAATATATGGGAAAATCGACTGAAAAATAATTAAAAAATGAAAAATAATTTCAATTTCAAACATAAGTAGATGATACACTTTTCAATAATACTGTCACTACAATATATTACAACTATATCTGTATTTGCTGTATCTTCCATTGGAATTGATTTTAGCTGAAATAATAAAGAAATAGTATTAAATTTTTTATATTTCTTAAAAATTCACGATAATACTTATCCGAAATTGCAAAAATTCTTTCAGTGTTTCTACAAATATATTAAATACACGTCGCAAAAAATTAGTGCCCCAAATGTAAGTACGCCGCGAAACCTATATAGATAATTTTAAAAGATTCCGGTACAAACGTTTTGGCTAAAAATACGCAGTACGTTGAGCCAAAGAGCGACGCCGTAAGATTCCTTTTTATCTCGAGTTGGAGTTGATCACTTGGCATCTAGCATAATAATCGTTAGTAACAAACTCTTTGATGTTGAACTCTTTGTGTTTAAGAAGTCGCGAGAATTTATGTTTGAGGAGCGAGAAAAACTTGGTGCTGGTTAGAGCGCAATTTGTTTTAAACACGATTTTACTTCCTTTGCGTTTTCGTTAGATAGAAGGTATGAGACATATGTATGTACGTAGTTAAATACATACTTGTATGTATATCAAGTTTCGCTGTAGCAAGAAGAAAGGAGTAACAGTCTTGCTGCATTAACCTTTTGTGTTTGACTATAACATTTCGTATTGAAAAATACCTTTGTAAATAAATGAGATATTGAAATATAACACAACACTTAAATACACTTGTATTCCAGATATTTGAAAAAAATGTAGAATTATATACATAACTATACAAAATATATGTCTAGACACCGTGCGCCAACTGTAAACTATAAAGCTTTTTATTTTCTTATCATTTGCTACCATCACAATACAGAAGTATACCGATTAATATGTTATAATTACATTTTTTGTAGTATTTCAGTTAATATTTTTAATACTTACCTTGACCTGAAAAGAGACGAGCTGGGGCAGGATGGCGAACATGGCGGGGTGCGGTTTACCGAACACACCAACCCACCCTATCGTACATTAATCTTAACATATCACATATTTTTATAGTTTTTATTTATTTATATGCATAGTGATGGAATTACTCTAAGCGATGTGTAATTACAAAGGGAAAACAGAGAGAAGTATGGCACGCCCAGATGTAAACCGTCGAAACCAAAAAGAAACTATAAGCGCTCAAACTGTCAGGTGGAAGAAGGGACTGCCGTCCATGTGCTCTGCGAATTTATAGCATTGGCAGAACTACGGTTCTCAGAAATGGACTCAGAATAACCAAACGCCGAAATCTACGTAAAGGGATCGCTCACAAAGCTGCTAATTCTAGCAAAGAAGGCAAAGCTAATGTAATTGATCTAATGAGAGAGGAACCACAGTAAATCTGAAAAGGTCGCAGTGGGATAAGTCAAAGACCACCTCGGGAAGTAATCCAATCTAATCTAACAAGCAGTCAAATCCAGACAGCTTTAGGTCCTGCCATTCCGGGGTCTTCAACTACGCCAGCATTCTAACAAACATCACACCGAAACATGAAAAGCTGAAAAGAGGATGCAGAATAATAGAGGGAAAAGGAAGGGATTGATTGCCATCTTGACCGATATTCTGGTGGAAAAATCTCTAGAAACTAAAAGTAAAAAAAGTTCACCAAAATGCTAAAGATACAAGTAATAACAAAGATGCCCTTCGCCTCTACTGCATGTCGTGTTATAAAGGAAGCAAAGCAATGCCACATGTGGTCCCATACGTACGTTTGCTGGTCCAAACTCTAAACAATACCCAGAAATAGATGCTTGTTGGAGAAATTTCTAATATACAACCGCCTCAACTAAATGGTCAATGGTCAGGCAACTGTTTGTAGCACACATGAAGTTGTTGAACTTATCAGTTGTTGCTTTTGCTGAGTTATAAGAAAATTTCAATTATAATGAATAATAGGAGATAACAGCTTGGAGTCTACACCAATAACTACATCTTTACATATGTAAATGTTCCATGTATCCGAAAGTGTTAAAGTATTTACTCCAACGGAAGTGTATAATGCAAAACTAAGTAACTAGCAACAAGAAACACTTCATCATTATAGAATCTTCTTCTTCGAATAGCACCTGTAGGAAACGTGAGTTCAGAAACATAATCATGAAGTGCTGATTATTCATTAATTTTCCTGCCATAACGTTTTGTTTATGAGAGGTGTAGTAACGGCGAAGCAATGAAATTATGCGCTGTGCTTAAATTTTCAATTTCACGTATCTAAATACCTGCAATTATTAGTATCATAAAAGTTAATTGGTATCTGTTTCCGTCTGGATGGCCAAGTATAAACCTTTTGTATTTTATAGAAAAGCGAAGTATATACTATTAAACGTTCGTAAATTTGGGATGTATGTAGGTATATTCAAAAGATGCTGTTAAGCGTATAATTTCGCTGCTTCTGAGGTTATTTTGATAAAATTATTGCTTGCTTCTTCTTTACTAAATTGCACATACAATGTTTTATTCATAATTTATTGGTAAGTATAGTCACGAGTACTAATACCACGTTTTTTTTACAGCAACTTAGAGTTGCTGAATACAGGTATCTATACATGAGTACCTGTATGTTAAAGTTACAAAAATAGAAAAGCTCACTGGAGTCACAATTATTGTGTCAATTTTGCAAGTTAAGCAATGATTTTGAGCATCGAATATTTCAAGGTTTCAAGTGATATTATAATACAAAAATTGTAGAACTAAGTTAACCAAATGAAAGATTGTTATAAAGAATTTAATGTTTATTCCTGCATTAAAGCCGGTTTAAGTTAACCTTGAAATTCATTTTAGAAATTATTGCAAGCCGAATACTGTATGTGAGACAAGTTGTTACATTAAAATGATATAAGAAACAAAAATAAAACTTCGCGTATGAGTATTTGAATTAAGAAGTTATAAAGGGCGTGGAAAAATAAAAGAAGTTAAATTGCTTTGATCATAAATCCATCTATATCTCTACAGAAGTTAATCAAGTTATGCGAGTACTGGTCGGTCATTAATAACAGACGAACTCATAGCAGGACGCCTGGACATATGCTCCTAAAAGGAGAGGAATTTTCCCCGCCACAAGTTATAGTTGATGTCTTTGCTAATAAATTTTCCAAAATCTTCACAACTAGCACTGCCAAGATTATTTACATATTAACCATCCTTTGATATCAAGTACATTATCGAAGAAAAAGTCTTGGGGAGCACCCTACGCTTGAAAGAGGATATGACTGCAGGTGATAACCTTCTACCAGTCTTTCTTGCACACAGTTATGCCAAAGCATTTGCCTATCTCTTGTCCATAATATTTAGCTTAATTATCGGGACCTCAACCTTCCCGGACCTTCGGAAAATCAGTAAAATTATTTCTATTTTCAAAAAAGATAACGATTCGCTTATTTATAACTACAGGCCAATAAGCATTATAACAAACTTTGCCAAAATGTCCAATGGCGTACGTATAATAAATTCTCATCAAAGCATGTAATAATCAGAAAGCTATAATCTAGGTCGCCTATTTTCTACTTAAACGATTTGCTGTTGGACTTATAATGCCAGCGGCTTGCTTATGGTGACGACTTAACCATTTACAATAACGTATCCAAAATTAACAACCGGTGCAAACTAAACAAAATCCCTTTAAACAATGATAAATGTTCCGCCCAAATGTATCACGCCTATTCACTACTATCGGATACCAATCGATTTCAAAAGTTTTTACAATCAAGTATCTTGGCGTGGTGTTTGACTTTCACCTTTCCTTTAGTAATCACATATTTGTTGGTAGCTTTGCCAACATCACTGCAATCAAGGGCTTATATTACACGTTGGTGTGGAGTTGCTTGGAGGATGCATCTGTCGTTTAGCTTCCCTATTAGACTTATCAACACTCAGAAATTGAACATATCCGAAGGAAGTCTCTAAAATATTTAGGCTTCAAAATAATATCCTGAACGACACGTTGATTATTCCTCTTTGCTCTGTAAATACAATCTGCTAGCTTTGTCTGATCGGCGAGAACACTATAGCACAAACCTTTGACTAGATTTACTTGGAAACAATTGACTTTCATGTTCTTCCATGATGAATGAAACATGAAACATGAACTAACGTATTACTTAAACCTCCAGCAATCTAGTTGAATTTCATTAACATCTGTGAAATTCTGTGAGAGAGAGAAGATGAGATGCTTACATAAAATAAATTTAGATTTCCATCTTTCCCTGTTATTATTTCGTAGCGCTTTGTTTTACTCCTTTTGCATACAGAAAAATACACAGAGTCAGTGGGAATCTTTGTATCTACACTATGGCTTGGGTCTCTTCAGATCCGCCGGCCTACAAGTTAAGCCCTATAGGCGGTCTGCTGTTGGACTTTTAAGACGTTAAATAAATAACCAAATAAAATAGTTCCTAGAAATCTAGTTCCATACTTCACTTTTACAAATTATCGGTCTTTAAAACAAAGACACTAAAACAGAAGTGGTTAAAATTAATTAACATTTGAGAAAATAGTTTGAAGGATATAAGAAAACCTATTTTTTGTTTGTTTGGTTGGATATTGTCCTAATAATAATACGCATAGCTCTGCAGATCTTCACATATGTGATGATTATTTACTCCCAATATGCACCGCCATCTTTCTCGGGGTTCTATTCTCTTCTCGCATCCCATCGGGTTTCAATTGTCCCTAGCTCTCCTTCTCTCCTTCGTTCGAATACATGTTGGGATTCCTTGTTTATGAACAATCATATATTATTTTGTTTTGTTCGTTTACCAGTTTCGATGTCGTATCTTTGCGTTCATCCGTTGTACACGTCGAATGCGTACACATTACACAGAAGCACACATGCACGGTAATACACACACAAACAGTCTCATTGTTCCATAGCTGGATGTTGGCTGCAATACGGTACAGAAGTATTCATGTTCTTGATTGAAACCCGCACCACCAAGTAAAAGGTTTTTCTGTTTAGTTTAATCGAGCCGGAGACTAGTGATGGAGATAGGAGGAGGTGGATCAACAAACGGCGTGTACGTTAAATAATAGCCTTTTGTTGGTGCTTCAAATGCCCCCTCGTCTCCTGCATCGAGAGGTAAATAAGGAATGATTGCTTGAGTTACGGATATAAACAGATTTGACAGTTGAATTTTGTATGCAAAACACGGAAGTCTGAATAGACGTTGTATCCATAAATATATGCAGGATGTTTCGCAAGAGACACTATGGAAATCTAACTAAGAGACAGTATGTACATAAATTTAATTTCAAAGAACTATTTTTATTTTATCTTTTGTGTACGTTACGCTATGGGCTTACTGTTTATCTCACTCTTGAATTTCGCTCGTGGTTTTTCATTTCCATAATCTTTAATTTAAGTTTCTAAAATTGGTTCTACTTGATTAAATCCAATTACGCATTAACCAAAGATAATGCTAATATAGTTCATTGCGTTGATAGTCCACGCCAAAGCAACATGAGGAGACAAAGCACTACCCAACGGGCATATTTCTGCGTATCCTACCTCGTCACCGTTGCTCCGAGTGCCTCCCTGCCTCTCATCGCTATTAACCTCTCAGCCTGTATTACTACCCATCGAAATGTCAAGCTGCATATCTTCTGGCGCCATCTAGAGATACAGTTAAACCGTCTAGAATGTAGCGACAAAACCCGAGTATGGATGCTAATTCCCTCAATACTACATTAGCATTATTTTTGTATAATTTACAAACAAGCCACGCTTTTTGATGTGTGAAATATGCATTATATAGAAGTTAAAATTTTAATAATTGATACCTCATTCAGAAGCCTATAAAAGTTTTTCAAATCATTCGTAAACTTAATGTATTATAAAAATTTAGAAATAGATGCACGAACTTGTACAAGTTGCTTAAATCTTTAAAAGCTTTGGCTTTTTTTATTATACTTCATCAATGAATTTACGTGTTAATACGCAGCTTAACCAGTGAAGCTGAAGTACTGGAAAAAAGAACACCCCTGGGACCAATCTGTTTTGATCAGCACATTAGAAAAACCTAAAGTGAACCTATAGTTTGCCAAAAACGTTATTGTAATTCACTTTTGTATTTTAGTTTAGATCATAACACCTTTTTCTCAGAAATTAAAGTTATTACTGCGGGCCATGCAATTTTCGGATTTTCTGAGTTTTTCTAAACACGGTTATTGAAACAAACCAGAACAATGAATTAGCATGATAATTTGTCAAATCGATGTAAACTTGATAGATTGGCCGATGTTGGATACTTTGAGTGAAAACGCATAACTCAATAAACAAGATGAGCAATCCATCTGATGTCACCATACACAATCAGATGAATCGGCCGATATATCTTTGGGGACTGGTCCGACGGGAGAGACCATCCGTGAATGGCGATTTTAAAACGTCTTAAATATCAATACCTGTGGCACTGTTCAAGAAAGCAAAGCAGAATTATAGGTGTGACGTTCTGTACAGCCAACAAAAAATGGTACCCAACATGGGAATATAGAATCAAAGTTGATTGGTTTGTTGACCTTCTAGGTCTACGTAAAATACTCATATCCGTTTCTGCTGAAAAATAGTTTTAGGCGACAAAATCGGTATTTGAAAACCAGGGCTTTCTCAGCTTTTCGTTAATAATTTCGTATTAGTTATTCATACTAATTATCGATACATATGAGCATCTGCGATCTTTAAAGAGCTATGGAAATACACTAAACCGTCGCTTAAAAGACGTCACACGTCAATGTACAAGGGGGTGTGTATCTGATTGCGATTATATTCATCACTACACGTAGCATTCGCCTTTATTGTTTAAACCCTAAACAAAACATTGATATACATAGATCTATTGACCATTACATATATGTAGGTATACGTTAATCTGTAAAACAATTCACTTCATATCTTCTATTGCATATTTCTTCAGTTTTCAAAAGTGTGCATATCCACGTGCTATAAATGTATTCGTCACGGTAATAATAGGTAACATAAATGTGTTGAGAATACAAAAATTAATTACATCTTGAAAGTTTAATGAAAGCCAGCTCGCTACATATAGCACAATGAGGGAAAAAGTCGCTATTGCTGTTACCAAAAGCTAATTGAACAGGATGGACGAAACGACCTATTTTCCATGTAACCGATTTTAAACTAAGCATATAAAAATAGATTTCGATATCTACGTGCATTCATAATTGCAAATTAATAATGTAGTTCCTTTGCCAAAGATGATCAGCTCAACATCATAATTCTTTAAAGTATTACAAGGTCAGAAAATAAACGATTTCCATATGCGAAATCCATAAACACCTAAAAATTAAATCATATCGGTTTTTTAGCGGTTATTAGTATATACACATACATCCATACTGATAGGAACAAATTCCTTTAAAGGATTAGAAGAATAGCAAAAGACTGTGCGGTCCAATGTTTAGTCTAAACTCTAATGTTATAATTGAAGCACCAAAGGTAATTGTTAATAATCCCATGTATAGTGCGTTCAGCCAACTACTTATGTTTACCCATCCAACACTAAACTTTTTCCAACTTTCTTAACGTCTGCGATCTGACGGGATATGTTCTGAAAGGTATAATTATAAAAATTAGCTGTGTTTAAATAATCGCTAGTGCAACTAAAAAAACAAGACATTAAAGATACAAATCTTTTCTTCCGGGTTCCTCTAAAACTGTAAACAGCGGAGACATTGGTCGACCTTCTGCTATCAGTGGAGCAATGATATAATTATGTGTTGCAGTAGAAACTTTGCGTCATAAAGAACCTCGAGATAGGAATACCAGGCGTAACCATAACTTTATTCAGTGACAGTCAAGCAGTTCTAAAGTCTATCAAAGCCTACTCGGACGAATTTAGACTGATTCACGAATATATACACATTCGGACACAAAAACCATGTTACTATGCGATGAGTCTCAGGCCATGAAAAGATCGAAGGTAATGAAAAAGCTGGCTAGAGAAACAGCGAATAGACCCTTCATCGGTAACCTCCTCTGTGGCCTACAAGAGAACCACATAAAACAAGTAATTAAAACATGGGAGGACCTCGTACTGGGAAAATATTCCAAGACAAAAACAGGCGGAAGCCTTCATAACAGGCACAAATAGTACTATCGTTCAGCAAAGAGAGCTTTAGATTACTGGCGGAAGTTCTGGCAGCAGCCCTAAAATATCACTTATCCAATCTAGGAAAAGCTGAAGATCAAATCTGTTTTCTATGCCTAGAGGATCTGGAGACAGCAGAACACATTCTATGCAAATATGCTGCCATCAGTGGCACTCGACAACAACTTTCAGTAAAACATTTCTAACATCTACTGGACTAAAGAATGAAAATCCTAGAGTAACATTAAGGTTTGCTAAGAGCCTTCACCTACCCTAACACGTACAAGGGCATTTTGTTACAATAGATCTATTAAGGTCGCAGTGACTAAAGGCATTTGTGCCATTGCCCAATGATACTAATATTACTAATACAGCAGAAACTGACTGTGTAGCATATTCAACTCTTTTTGCACCTACGCTAATCTATAACATGGGTGTAATTTTAAATTAGAGGGACCTTTGTCTATGTAACATATTTTGCGACCCGTATTCATCCAATTTTGGTTTTACGACTTGTATAAAAGTAGATGTTGTAACTTTCAAGTGATAATCATTCATTCCATAAGAATGTTATAGGAAGCTACCAAATGATCTAACTGCACCTTGTGATTTGCATGCAGAGGGCGTCGTTGTAAATCCAAACCATGAACAATTAAATTCTTATCTAGAAGAAGTGTTCTTTATACAATGAGCGTGACGATACTCATTAAGCTTTAACTGCATCTAGTTCAGTGATACTAAAAATGCTAATGCTCTATATAATTTTATGAACATCTAATAGGAAGTAAATAACGAGAAACGCTCGATTTTTTAAACATAAACCGGAACCTGTACTTTATATAGTCCAATAAGACCCAAGTTTCACTAAATTCTGAATTTCCGAGGTACTGAACTACTATTTTAAATTCCAAGTTAATTTCGTAATTACTTTAATGTTTATAAAAAAAATACTGTAGTACCCTAGGTTAGGGATACACAGTATTCAACGTAAGAAAATTTATTACCTCGATATTATATATCTTTCTGTGAGAAAGTGGAGATATAAATTTATGGCATCGAATATGCATCTTCATATCCATGAATTATTATAGTGATGATGAATATCTCTTTTCGAGCAGGTGCCTGTATAGTAAAATGGTTGAAATACTATTAGTAATTGGATGTACGTCTGTTTTATTTTACTTTTTCAATGCTTAACATCATAAGAAAAACGTTAAGCACTTCATATAAGTATTACATAAAGGAAAAGATTCTCTAAATATAGGAATAAATACGATTGAAAGAATTTCGTATTCCCCAGATTCAACCGTTCAATGCGACATGTCAATGAGATTAATACGTAAACATAAATATAGATGGTCGGTTCTGTATTAGAATCATTTCCTGTCATATTTAAATTCCGTTCGTCCGTAAAGAAAATACGTTAAATTTGATTTATTCCAGTCGTTTATATATATATTAAACTAATATGATATATTTGCAATAAATCTAGGGAAACCAGACAGAACGTATTATCTGGCTAACAATATGATTAATTTCTACAAGCCCGTATAAATCACTCCCAAGTCCTGCATTACACATATTAACATGGATTTTAGGCTTTGCGGTGAGTTTGTGTGTGCGGAGGTCTTGGTCTAGGCCATTGTTAACGTGAAGAGGTGTTGTGACTTGTTAAAAAGGGGCCCCGTGTTACATTATTCGTAAGGGTATACGTTCGGTCGATAGTGCCATTATTGACGTATCGATAGGCATTATATTGGTATTACGATTATTGTTACCGGATGAGTGTCGGTTCATCTGTTGCAGAATGGGTCTATTACTTTAGCTTTTCTGCTTTTCCCTTTTTCCGTTCTCCGTAATACATTGAGATGTTCTTTTGTTAGTCAAGTGCATTGTTAAATCCGATTTAATAAGCAAAATGTCAAAACCCTCTCGACGGTTGTACGAATAGTCTATAAAAGTGTTCGTGATTTCAGACAAACACTCTTCTTAGCTTCGTGCTTTTGATTTTATTTTTGACCTTCAAGTATTTCTTCTATGGTTTTGTTAATTTTGGGTTTGGAGGTCAGGTGTCAAGGAAATGAAAACGAATCCCTTTCTCTACTACCGCTACGATTCGTTGGATGCTTTCCAACTTTTTCAAGCAATCTATACGAAGAAAATAAAATCATATTATCCCTATTGATGTAGTACGAGGTATGTCTATTACTTATTTAGTTTAAACATAGTAGTTAGTAAGTTAGTTTAAGTAGTTTTTATTTTGTTCCTTACCTGTATGTTTCTCTGTGCCATCGATATTCCTTACTATGCAATTTTATTGTCGTTAAATTAATGCAATTTTGTTGTTCTTTTTAATAGTATTTCTAACATATTTTAAAACTATTTTTTGTTCACTGCTTGGTAAACTTTTTTTGTTTATTATTTCCCTAACACACATATAATGTAAAACCTATTAATATTCGAAACTATTTTAAATAATAATTACGGGCAATATGCAATATATATATAGTGGAAACGTCAAAACAAAATTGTATGCGTGTGCTTGTGTGGGTATGTTTGTGTGAGTGTGCGTGTTTACTTATGTATGCATCTGTATCGTGTCTTTCTCTGATGTATGCAAGAATCTGCGTGATGTCGATGCACCATGACGGTAAGATTATGTCAATTATCTCTGACTGATTTAATGTTTTGTAGGAATTCCGCTACCGTATAGAAGCAGTTTTCTAATAAATATCTCTTTATTTGCGTCTTGAATTTTGGGAATACTTTTCCAATCCACGATGCGGGGAGCATCTTCAACGGTTCCAAAAGCCTGGTTTTCACTGCAGTTGTTGCCAATCTGTGGTAAGGAAGTTGTCTAGATCGCAGCTGAAGAAACATGCCTTCTCTATTTTTCTTTAGGGATGAAAGCTGCAGTCTTGTGTAAACTAGCTGTTTATAGATATAGGCCGATGGAAGAGACATAATCTTATTTCTTACAAATAGCGTTACTTGTTCGATTGATATTATTCGCATGCCCAGATTCGCCCCATAATGGAATGCTGTAGCTCATTCGAGAGTGAAAACGTTACGTGATATGCTACCAGTGCTGTCTCTTTATTGGTAATTTAGCGAATTCTCCATATGGCGTACAGTGTAGA
Organism: Oryctes borbonicus; assembly: GCA_902654985.2. Taxonomy (NCBI): domain Eukaryota; kingdom Metazoa; phylum Arthropoda; class Insecta; order Coleoptera; family Scarabaeidae; genus Oryctes; species Oryctes borbonicus. The sequence goes on from LR736857.1 coordinate 12,960,622, forward strand.
AGAAAGCTTTTTAGAGAAAACATCAATTTCATCTCTCTAGGATAATCTAGTGTCCAAGAATATTTTTGCTAATCCGGCGCTCGAAGGTGTCCTATTTCGATTAGATGTAAAAGCTAATTGAATGGTTTCTCTTCGTTAAAGAGAAGTTTGTTCAATGCAAACCATAAGGTAACTTCAGATAACATCACACGACTTTTTGCTTCCAGTTGCTTATCATTTAAGCCTCTGCACAAAATTGTGGTGTCATCAACATATTGCATAACCTGACTTGATATATTCTGTGGGAGATCGTTGACGAAGAGAGAAAATAGCAGGAGACCCAAAAGGGATCACTGGGCCACTCCATGTTTGATGTTTTCCAATTCCATTCAGATATATCAATTGTTTGCGGTTTTCAAAATAGGAACGTAGCAATTGCGAGATATGACCACGGATTCTATACTGCTCTATTCTTTGAAGTAGAATATCACACTGTACGCAATTAAACGCCTTGGACAAATCGCACATCAGCATCATAGCATCTTCCTCGTCTTCTCGGGAGTCCCAAACAAAGCTTAAAGCTGCCATAACAGCATCCATCGTAGATCGGCCCGTGCGAGAACCAAATTGGTTGTGGGCTAGTATGTTGTTCTTTTCGAAGAAGGATACAAAACGCGATAGGAGGGCAGTCTCGAGGAGCTTCGAAAATACAGATAAGACTGAAATAGATCTATAATAGTTGCTGGGAATTTTTGGATATATATGTCTTTTCTCTATTTTCTTTTTAATTTTCTATCTCTTTTCAATCTATCTTTGACGTATTTATTATTTGTTTTCCACCGATAGTAGACAGGAAAGGTACATGTACTCTATTTATATCGCACGTAATTTACAATCTTGTTAATATTTTTTAAAATATTAGATAATTTGTGAACCAGGTTACTTAAATTTAATGTTATTTTGTTCTGTGTGCTGCAGACATTTGGGTCAAACAATCAGATTATGGTATATTGCACTCAAGGCACTAATATCTTCTCTATGGTTGATTGCATCTTTGTTTTTTTTAAGTTGAACATTTCCTTAATAATCCCTTTATGGTTGCCTAAAATTCATGTTTTCAAATTCTAAATGGCGACGTAAGTTATGGTGATGTTGGGATAAGGCAATTGCATTGGTGTTTGTTGTAACGTAGTATTGTGGGAATAGATTCTTTTGTGTAAATGTTGTTGCCTTTGACCTATATATATACCGCCACAACTTTTGCAATCAATTTTGTAAATTACGTGTGTTTTAATCATGTTTTCAATTCTTTGTTTAATTTATGTAAAAAAGTGTTAGTTGTTTTTATATGAAGTATGTGCTATTGTTACGTTACATGGTTTTAGTATTTTTTGTAAGAATTGGAGTGTACTTTATAGCGACATAAATTCTAATCCAATTCTATCAGCTACACCTAAAGAATGGATACCAGCTATGGTAAATATAACACCTTTTAATATAATTTAATACCTTTCATTATTGGGGATAGTCGCAGACTGTTTAATAAGAGGTGTAGAAGTATTACTGTAGGTATGTATCAGATATTAAAGCCATTTTTGCTGTCCATCTGTATTATCCATTTTTCTTGAGTATAGCAATAGACATTTTTAGTTAATATTTTAGTTAAATGCAAGTCGTCCTAATACAATCCTAATAAATGTTACAGTTTCGGTTAGCGAATGGCCAACAATAGATAAGCAACTCAAACCGAGCGAAACTTACGCACATAAAATGAAACAGTTAGCTTTTTCTTGAAAAATGCGTTCATTACTTAAGAATGTTTTTTCAATTAATTAAAAAACACTTTTCTATGCGATACATTATTGCTCACGAACCAGAATTAATTCACTTTATATATAATGTATTCTAACTGTAGTATGAGTACGATTGTTCTGTAGTAGTCTGAAATGTAGCTTTCAGAATTTTTGTATTATATACAAGGTGAGTCGAAAGGAACAGGCCAAACTGCAAGAATGTATTGTACACCTGAAAATAAAAGAATAGTATGTTTTTGTTTGATTTTTATTTTCATATTCATGTTCTAGCGAAATTGGAAAGAGTTAACTAGCGTTATTGTAAAAGATCCTTGTATTGACTAACCATGTAAAACAAAAAAATCAAGTAAAATTTTTTTTTTTTTCGATTCTTATGACATATTATGTATGTACTGGCTATCTGAATCAATCGTTTCGCGCAAAATCGTTTGGATAATTTTGTTGGTATGTATCAGTGTCAGTGTATTTTGAGTGATTTAACATTTATTTTCGAGTTTGCACTTTGTTTTGTTAGAAAATGCCACACACTTATTCAAATTTATAGTATGCAAATATGATGTTTCTTTATGATTTTTTAAATAGAAATGCTATAGCTGCCCTTAAACATATTTATCAGAATTTTCAACAAATTGTGCGAGGCGGGGTTTTAAAGAACGCTAGGATTAAAAAAATATTGTATGAAATCTAGTTTATTTGTAAATACATCACTTGAAAACAATTAAAAATCGGAAAAATATGAAAAAAGTTTTTATACATTATTTTCACATGTACAATATGCTCCTCAAGTTTAGTCTCTTCCCCCTGCTAAATTAATGCAAAGTAAAATATGTCAATCATAAATTTTTACGGCAACTCAAAAATTCCTTTCCTGTGTTTTGGAAAGGAACTCGTTTTTATTTAATTGTAGAATTCCACAACAACCTTTTAACTATTTATTCCATACTTCAGCAGTTCCTTAGTTAATCACACCCATAACCACTCTAATAACAGCTTACAATTACTGCACATTACAAGGTGTTAATAAAGATACGCAATAGATACATTGCTCTTTTACCACACATTTCAGGGATATATGTACATACGTACGCGGGCCTATTATTAAGCATATACATATATTTACACGGACAAAATTTACGATGACATGGTATAGAAATTAATCACACTGTAGCACATTGGCGCATTGCGAAGACCAATGGCAGTAGATACGCGATAGATAATTTACTGCGGCTTAAAGTATACATATCGGCTGCTAATATCATAGGCAAACGCCATAAGTGGAATAAATGAAATTCTAAGCAATATTTCACAAAATATAATTTATGAAACCTAACGCACATTCAACTGTTTGCAAGATAAGGCTGTGCTTTGCCGTTCGCAAGTTAGATAAAATAAAGATTAATGAAGGTTACAACTACAGAAAAATGATATTTGTTCCTTGGATAAAGGCCATCTGACCAAGAATGATAAGTGTAAGTATCACTTATCTTTATCCTTCTATTGTACCTCAAAATTTCGCAATGACAACTGGGATGTCGCTGCATGTAAAGCAACCGCTGTATTTTTAAAATAAGAATGCTTTACAGCAAGAATTTCAACAGCTTATTACAAATTTTACAGTAAAATATGCGACAGCAACACATTATCTAACATAAGTTCCAACTATAATTTTTGGGTAACTATATATTTTGTTAGATAAAATAAACGTGTTGTAATTCTTCATATAAATTGCTCGTATTTTAAAAATACAAGGGTGCTGGCCCAACACTTTTCTCTATAAAAACCCCTCAATTCTTTCACCCTAAAATCTTAACGTAAGACAGCTTTGTTTTAAGAACAAGGGTGAAAACGATGAATTGAATAAAATTCAAGGTTTGTATCAATTATTAGAAAACATAAAGGTAGACATATGTTGCGAAATATCCTTTTGAAAATCCCATCGCTCTCTAACAAAATTTATTCAGAAAAATTCCTCATTCGTTATATACAAAGTTTTCCAAAAACAAACCGCGCAGGTGAGAACTTTAAAGAACTTCTAAATGTAGCAGTCACAACTCGTTTTAAAAGTAAAATTCGCTTTTCACGTTCTCAGGCCTAGGAACCCTTCTGAATGTTTTGATGTAAAAAAAGGGTCAATAAATTTACACGCATTTTTCTATTTGGATGCAGTTTTAGCTGGATGTGTTCAGTACATAGATATGACTGGCATTGTATTTAGACAATTACTCATTACTATAAAATCCATTCGACATTCGGCGGTGCTATAAATATATTGAAGCGAGTTACTTTTTTAAGTTCGTATAATATAATTCAATAAACAACAGTGTAGCAAAATAAAACAAAGTCCTTCCATATTACGTGAAAAACAAATTAAAGATAGTACTTAAAAGAACGAAAGAGATTTAGTAAATATATAATTTAATACATGCAATCTTGTAATTTAAATATCAATTTCACATTATATTCATCTATTCAATTGAATATCATTCTTATTTGATACACACAGCGATAGCTACAATTGAATTGGAATGGAAAGTAAATAAATAAATACTAAGTTCCAGTAAATGAATTAAAACGTCACGTGTCTATTTTCAACTTTCTTAAATTATTCGATTAGCACTAACATCCCGCTGAATTGGTGTCTCAGTTGAATATTCCTTCCCTAAACCACATTTATACACACATACATACACAAAATATAAAATGATAACGCTACGGCGAACAGCAGCTATAAATAAAGCAATACCTAAATAATCGTGAAAGTACTTAAGATAAGTGGGTTATATATTTGTTTAGGCTTCGCGTAGCGCAAACCGGGCGCAGAGATGCGAAGGAGAGGAAGAAGATATGTCATTAAGATCAATAATATACGCAAGGGAAACGACTGAAACGAGACCGAGGAATATGAGAAGAAAACCGGAGGGAAGAGAGAAAATATTATAATATAAGGTCGTGTAGGGGTATAGGCGATTCTGGAAATATGAAAATGAAGAAGTTCTTTGCGACGGGTGAGCAGCCTCCTGCACTCCTGCGAGATCTAACACAACAATAGATGTCGCTCCTGCTAACCGAGAAAACGAGCGTAGGGCCTCATCGTCTCTGCCGCTGATGGATTTCAATTTGTTTCGCCTCAGATATTGTGATGGATGCTGCAAAAATACACCTCGGCCGTTCCCAACCGGCTCCCAACAAACATATTAATGTATTATTTGTTTAGTGCTGTACGCGCACCGCGGAAGCTTTAGAAAAGTTTCCGCCTGCCGACCCAAGTTTCGAGTCGTTTAAACATTTGCATTTCTAATGATTTATTTGTTCACGGAAAGATGGAAATTTTAAATGTTCAGAAAAATAGTACGTATATCACTAATGGCAGGTCAAGTTAGACGTAAAGCGAGTTATAATAGTAGAAGTAGTATTTCTGTTATTTGGCATATACATGTATAATATCGCCAGCTATATACAATATATGCAGGGTAAATGCAGAGGAATGGAAAATATTATGTTGTTAGATACAACATTCGACAAAATTCACATCCTTAGGCCAGCTAAAACAGCAATCCAATTCAATACAAAAAAAATAAATTTGTACAAGGATGATATGATAAATACCTGCGCTAAGGTAATTTTCTGGTAACTTTCTACACTTAGTCCTATTACTGCACACGCATTGATGATGCACTCAAGTAAAGCTTTCCTTGTGTCTTCTCTTATAGCGTATTAGCGTATCTAAGGAAAATAATCGATTAAAACTTTACTGGCCAATTTACTGGTGCTCCTCTGCCGATCCATCGTCCAGGAAAAGAATGCATCATGTTGGAAGTATAATCCTAAAATTTCTGCTAAATAATCTTCTTAGGTAAGGCCACATCCAACACAAGTGGACGTCTTAACTGATCCCCAATTATGCCACAACAAATATTCGTGGTAAGTCGAGGTTCCCTCTGACCATCGGTGATCATTGTGACATGTATATCATCACGATTGAATTAAGTTTCGTCACTGAACAAAATGTATTTATTTATTATTGGCTTTTGGCGAATCCGTTCGCAAAATTGAGATTTTGAGACCAGGCGTATTATAAACAACTTTCTGTGATAATCTGAGTTCATTTCCAAAGTTCCTCGTACTTTCGTTCGGGCTTTCTTCAGCATTATTAAGAATATTTTCCTAGTTTCAAAAAACAAACCTTTCTCTTTTAAAGATTCCTTGCGCTTGGAAATACACTAGTCTTCTGAACAGCAGATAACAATCTTGAAAAAGTTTGGAAAATGGCATCGATATTCGTTAAGTGAGTATCTGCGTATTCCCTGTGAGTGAGTGAATATTCCAGGCAACATATACGAAATTTCTATCATAGGAGTATATCAGACCAGCTAAAAATTAAGTAACTATGTCAAAGCAATCTATCAAAATTAATTTGCCAAAAACAATAGCACTTACTTTTTACGGGAAACTCGTAAAGGAGTAGTTAGCAATGATTTCATGGATTTCACGGATATATTTGTTTTTATTTTGATCCTACAAATCTCATAAAATATTTTCCATTCTCCCAGATTCGCCCTGTATACCAACATAGAAAATATTTCAATTTAAAACAAACATGTTAGTGTTAGTGCAGCCAGAAACAAAGAAGAACATGTTTAGAAATATACCTAATTCATGCTTCAGCTAAGCATCTAATGGTATAAACCCACAAAAATCTGCTATTAGAAAATTATAAACTAGGAAACATTTTTAAGAGAATGCATCACTTTTGTGGCAGATTTCGCAGTCCCTTGGAACAAAAGCTACGAAAGGATTTCTTTGGATTTAATTGTTAAAAGGACTATTATATATAGAAGATATTACGGTTCAAAATTCAAATTTGACAAAGGTGATTAATTTTTTTTTGATTAATCTATTTTCCACTCAAATGCTGTTCCTTTTGGTTTTAATTAATTAAATTTAAATAAAATTTAAAAATTAATTAAAATTAATAATAATAACCTGAAATTTTTCTTCAGATTCCATTAATTTAGTTTTCTATTTTGATTTGCCAAGCAAGTTTATAGAAGACTCGTTACAATACATTTTTGTTAACCTGCTGAGCTTTGGGATTGCTAAGGTGTAAGACAGCGTAGTAGTGATTTAAGCAAGAACATGTTTAGTATAGGAAGCGACGAAATGTGATAAAAACACAAAACACTTGAATTAATCTGTGTATTTCAACGTAAAGGACAACCAAAGTAACAAAAAAGCACAATTAATTTAAATACACCTAAGATCTTTCTAGGGTATACGTAATCGCTGCTTGTCACTGTTATCTCTAAAAATCATACATTCTTAAAGCCGAGCGCAGTTTCTGTTGGAATTTGCATTGACTAACTATTATTAATGCGGTCACATCTATAATTAATACGAAAGGCGAGCTGTTATTGTATTCAATTAATAGATTCTCGGGGCTCGTCTTAATTGGCGTAGTAACGTGTACCTACCCAAGCAACATTTATGTACGTATGCAATAATTTTCAATACGTGTGTGGCGTGTACGGCGCCAACCACTCGCGTTATTAAATTATTAATGTTTTTAAGGTGGAATGATGCAGGAAATTGACAGCTATGCGTACAATTACAAACGCTGTAATTCCCTTTGGCGCGACATTAATAGAAAACGGATACGTTTATCTTGTTAAAACGAAATACCGCTTCAGTGGATTTGGAAAAAAGTCATGGATCGGAATTTCATTCGATGGATTAATGGTGGACAATGCTTGGAATTTGAAATGTGAATGATTCAGCCGGAAGCAAATCGGGAGATACAATTTCTAAAGCAAAAATTAAATTCTCGGAATATGAGAAATGTATGTAAGTACGACGCTAATGGTTCTGCAATATCCGACAAGAACATGACTTTCTACTACTTTTCCTGAAAGTTGGTTTGATGAAAGTAGCTTTTCTTTAAATTCCTGTTCCATTACGTTAAGACGTTTTCTGTAATAAAAGGATTGCTTTGGAAAATATTGTTGCTGTTTTAATTATGAACTGTGATTAGAGAAAATAGCTAAGTAAGGAATTCAGCACTAGTTGTTCGTACGCATCCATTAATTCCTAGATGTGAAAGTATCTACAAAAGCATTATCGTAAATCGTACATAAAATGCCGTGATTTGTTCACCCTTTCTGAATTGGTAGGCACTAACTTGTAAGCTGCAACGCTGTCTTCTCCAGTTTAAAATAAGCCTATGTACGATTTTTTCTAGAGAAACTACACATTCATTCGCAAATTAATGAAATTTAAACTGCGAAGCATCTATGAAATATGTGAAGAAAAAATTAATCACGCTTTGAAAAGAATAAGCAAAATAAAATGAAAAGACGTTGATAATGATATTTTGTAAAAGAGCAAAATATACTGCGTTTTAAAATGGTGAATATCTATCCGCAGAAAAAGTTATTTACACGCACAGGAAATAAACATTCAGTTGTTTACTTTTGTGTTTGTCGTCCAGTTCATCATCATCACAGGAGTTTCCTGGTGGTTCCATGATATGGAGAGACACCCGGCTATATTTATTTTAATTTTTGGTTTTTTCATACTGGATCATTCTTTTGAAAATGCATTGTATCTGTAGCGATCGCTAATTTGAAAATTTATTTTATTAAATGCTGTCCAATTATAAAATAATTGGCCAAGAATAATAATTTCTTCTGCTCATGCGAATTTTGGTAAATATAGCTACAAAAATCCTTTTCGAACGCCTGTTTTGCTGGCATTTATCTGCTTCAAATTTTATATTCCTTCTTAAATCTTCTTTGTTGGTATTTATTTCCTAAATAAATAAGTTCCGTATCAATCAAATTTAGTAGACCTACACAACTGTATCAAAGTTTGTTTGAAATTTGTTTGCAATTTCCATTAATAGGAGCTCAGTAATAAATTTAATATTTTTTTTAAGTCAAATATTTCAATTCTCCTCATCCATTGTTTTCTCTCGCAGCAAACGTCTACTTCATAATTCAAATAAGGTAACTATACTCCTAGTTTGTACATCGAACAGTATTCGGCAGATATTCCGCAATATAATTACAAACTGGCAAATTCCTCTTTATGGGATCCCATATTCTGCAGTTTCTTTTCCGCTTATTTTCGCAAACCTTTCAACTGTTGACTTTTTGACCTGTTAAATACGAAGAATTTTGGTTTACTTTTAAATTGTGTGTCAATCTCTCACATACAGTAACATGAACTCCTCTCAGTTTCCTTCATTTGCTTCAATGTATTATTTTCCTCCTTTTTATTATTATCTTCTAAGCCTTATTCGTCATTATGCCTGCGCAGAATAAAATATTTAACTTTGACGTATTTGTATAATTTCGCGTTAGTAGGCCGTTACGAATTTCGCCTTCTAATGAGAACATGATCGTAACGAAAGGTGGGCGGAAAAAAGAATTGAAGAACGAAGTACAAGAGGAAGGCTATAGGAGTTAACAACGAGCCGAACGAGAGAAATATTCCTCTTTCTTCGCTTACGTCTATTATTCCTCCTCACGACAATAATGAAATTATTGATTTTTCACCAAATTAGGGGTAACTTGGATGCCGAAGCAGGGAACATATTAAAATTTTAAGTGGATGTTTTCCATAGGGATATGCCTTTGGAACTTTTCTCGAGATTTATTTGAAATTCTTGACTTTTTTCATAAGAGAGGACGGGTGCTTTGTAAGGTCGTATAGGTTCAAGTAGAAGTTTTCAGCGTTTTTGCCTCTTATTTCTCCTTCCCTTCCTTTTCGCTTTCGTTTCCACGAATTGCATCGCCAGGCATTATCCTCAATTCGTAAATTTGCACATACAGTGAAAGTAAACACACTCATAAATACTGCTTGTTATATACTAAGCAATAAGAAAGTATATAGAATGTATGATACGCTCTGCACTCCACAAAGTATTTAATAAAGTTGGAATAATTTGATACATTCTAATAAATGAACAATCGAATTAAATGATAATCACAAGCTCATCTCTTTATCTTCAACGCTTTTTACCAAATTGGTTTTACTTTACTTACAGTAAGTGCGTGTTCTTCTTAAATGCTTCTTAAAATCCTGTTTTCTTCCCTTTCTACGTTAATGTTTCAAATCCTTTTCCTCCAAATCCTCTCTAGTTTTCTTTTGCTTCTTGAGTTAATGTTCCCATTTGTTCTTTTAGAGTACTTCTTCAATTACTTTTAACTGTTTTAAATGAATATGATACTTCTATCGACGATTGGCAGAAACTTCTAAACAGTTCTTTTCGGAAGCATGTCTATTGTCAAAAGTATATTTACCTATCTCCACTTGTTTACTCGTTGTCCCAAAAGTACCAATCCAAAGACTTAATAATTTTGATGGTTGGCCTAACGACGATCATTTCTGAATGGATTGTCATTGTGAATTTAAATTGCTGAATTGCAAATATTTTTATATTAATTCGGATTCTGCAAATTTTCTATTTAATTTTGATAAATAATGATAGCAAGGACTCTGGCGTAGTATAGTAAACAATATATAAGTATCGGCAATCTCCGCACCACACAAGTTTAATTAATTAATCCGGGACGGCCGTTTCGAGGGCACGAATGGCCCTCCACAAATGGTTTATTAAATTTTGATATTTTATGAATATTGAAATTAAATAATAAATATTGACTGAGGATGGTGCCTAAAAATCTAAGAAGTGATATCTAAGAAATGTTTTCGCATTTTTTACTTCTAACTTGTTTTAGTTCATTGCAATTTCAGTAAAGTGTTCCCTTCTACACAAAAGTGTTAGTCTCTGGGTTGTTGCTGCTATGCCATATGATGAGTTCCATTTTCTTCGTATTAATACCCTTTTGGTAATTTATAACAAACAATCAATATCTAGAAATACTGAAAATTTTTAATATATTGAATATAAAAAATATTAAATGTGAATATATCATTTTTCTTAATTCGATGTTTTTTTATATAAATTAACTTTAACTCCTTAAAAAAAATAGGTGGAGATATTATTCACAACTTACTAAAACCTAAATAGGTACATAAGTACATATATATTAAAAACAAGAAAACGCTTGTAAAGAATAATCTTTTCCGTTATTATCGCGCATGACAACATAAATCAGCTTTCCTGCTTAAAGCAGATTACGAGAATGTAATAGATATCTCTAGTATGTTTACGTACAGTAAGCAAGGCTGATTTCATTGCAAGCAGCAGGTATGATAAATATTTTAGCTGAATTACCAATAACATTAGTCAATTTTGAAATTTTTAAGTACATATATGCAATTAATAGTAAGATAACCAAGAATACTTTAGTGAAAACAAAACATCCTCTTGTCATGCGTATTACTGCGCAATTGGTAATTTCTGAAATCATACAAAAGGAACTGAAAAGGTTAAGATATTATCAGTGATCGGACACGAAAATAAAATTATATTTGTACGTAAATTAATGTTGTTCTTATTATTTCAAATGATGGATATTAAAACTGGAAGTTTTCATGGTCACTGTATAGTACCTACTCCAACCACAAACTATGTTTCTAATTCTGCTTCTATTTCATACATGAAAATTCCATTACATTTACAGCAGCATTTTATTTGTTTGAAAGTAGTGAGCGTAGTAGCTGTTAATCTATTGGGATGTTATTAAATTATTAAAATTTACTAAAATTCGATAAAATAATTTAATAACTTTCGCCATTCCAGCTTTAGTGATGTTCTCATAGATCTCATTTTATTACTGTAGAAGTATTGTATCTTATTTAAAACCATTTCTCCTTCTTCCAACTTCATTTCAACCTAAATTTCGTAATGCAAATATTTTTTTGTACGATAGATTTCAATTTAAAATTGATGCTTTAGGTCAGACAAAATCCGATCAATTCACTAAACCTGTCAACCATCTATAGCTTCAGCAGCGTACCAGTTGGCAAAAGGGAACAGAAAAGGCTATCTGTGGCTACTTTAGTTAGTTATAAGAATCTAAAAATAGAAAAGTACATGCAGTGTTTTATTAAAACAAAATCAACATCATCGATCCACCTGCACGTTTGAAATTAGAAGTGAAAGTTGTCTACATCACTAAATGAATTTATGTATTATCTTGTGGGTGTTTTCGAGCATTTTAGTATTAATTTAGTAATAGAGATAACTATGACGAAAAATCAAACCTAAGCTATTCCTCCGATTAAAATGCAATAATATTTATTAACGGGTTTATGCGGTTTTTACCCGATTATGCGTTATGTATGTATGTATACTATAATTGGAACAATACAGTGAGGACTAGCATAATTCCTATGCAGAGATGGCATGAAAATCGTGGGTTAAAGGAGACTCTTAAAAATCCTCTAATAAAGCAGCAAACGAATCCTCTAAACAAAATCCAATCTGCATAATTGAAGATACTTTGGAGAGATTATGATGACATTATTAAATAACAGCTTTCCTTCAAATGGTGGACCATATGCCATGATACATTCCAATTGATTATATACTTCCAAAAATTTTTTTCACAAATTTGAAGGTAAACGTTTAATCATTGGAATTTGTACCCGTTTACTCAAAATTCATGAATTAGACAGTAGCATTTGCACTTTTTATAAGCAGGAAAGGGATATATGTATATGTCATAAAATTAAGAGCGATAAATTAATAGAAACTCTAAAGGAGATGAAACTACAACTTCCACGCATTATTATCGTTTTAGATGAGATGTAAATCACATATTTGTTGAAACGTAAAATATACTTTCATTTCTCCTAATAAATCCAAATTTAAATGATCAAAATGGCTAAGAAACATTTCACCACTTGATAAGTTCTACTTGGCTGAGAAAATGGTGAAACAGCACTGATAGAATATCATCGTTAGGAGCAATTAGGAACAAATATGGCTTTGAAGCATATTAAGTGACCAGTTATCTAATGCGAGAGTTGAAGAAACTCAATTTTAAAAAGCCGATTTTCTTCCTTAGATGTAATATAACTAAAGGGAAGAAAATTCTGTGGAAGACATACGTATTCTAATGTTTTAACGGGATGAAATTTAAGAGATTTTCGAAATTTTAAATTAACAGAAATTAAGGGTCGTGAATCCGAGAATGTCCCTAGACACTCTTTCGGTAAATGAATTTAATAATTGATCAAAAACACTACCACTGAGAAGAACGTCTGTTACTCTCTCGATTGCTTCAAAAACTCTGATGAATACGTTTTTACCAGGATTTTTATGATGTGAAAACCGTTGTCGATATTCTTCACTACAGCCACTGTAGTGTTTCCATTACAAAAACCGTAAAGAAACACCATATTCGCATATTCCAAATTTTAATAGGCCTATGGCATTCTCTAGCGGAATAACGTACAAACTTGAAAATAAACGTTAAATTACACTGATACTGAAATATATCAGAACAACAAAATTACTGAAATGACTGATGATGATCTATTTTTATTTTCACGTGTACAATACACTCATAGACTTTGATCCGCTGCTCCCGACTCACCCTGTATTCGCCGAAACGTCGTTTTGCCCAATCCAAACGAAAGCTGTAGAAACATAATCCAAATTTAAATCATGGAATCTCTACATAGTACATGTGTAAATCTGGAAGCTTTATTTAAGTAAAATTAATACTAACATCATACACAATACCAACGTATCAATAACGCTTCCTCAAAAGAAATATTTTTCCGTTTTAACCCCTGTATATATTTCTTGAAAACAATTTAGAACTGTACCGCCATTATATACTTTTAAACGAGAATTCGGGCCAATAAAATTCATGTTATGCCTTTTTCCAGCGTTACGGTTGGATGGTTTTTCGTTTCCTTGTTCTTGACAATTATTTTGCCACAGCCAAGCGCATTGCTAGTTTCGTTGACTGCTTTGAAGAGACTAATATTTTTTGCAAACTATATCATCGCTTGCAAGCCGTAACTCAACAAATCCATAATTTTGGTATTACATGTAGTTAACTTTTCTTCTCATTGTACTTACAATCGACAATGCAACAAGAAAACTGATTATATGATGATAATACGAGAAAATAAAAAATGGGAGCAACACAGATAAAATGAGGATGAACCAAAATTAGCAAATAGCAAAAGCTAAATATCAAACAACCTGCATTCATTCCCGTACCAGAAGTGTATAACAATATATAGATATATCTATCAAATAAAAAAATATGGTTGTAGTCCAATACTTTTTACTGAACGTGGAATGGTGATAGAAACATACCGTTAATTTGTGTAATTATTTGAAAATGTATTTATGAGATCACGTATGTAAATGGAAAGCATTTAAAGTTTCTTTGCCGCAATATTTTGCAGGAGATGGACACTTTGCTGAATTGAACCGACATCGCATTTCGAACTTAGGGAAAAACGATATCTTCCACGGACACACACACTGGTGCAGACGTACATCCTCCTATCGGTCGACGTTAGCTCCGTTTTTCTCCTTCTCCAAGACTTTTCCGAACTGTCCGCCCCTTAAAAACTTATCACACACTCACATACGATACGCCGAGATATCGGGGGTGGGATTGTCGCCGCCTTCGCGTTGCTCTCCTTGCGGGAGAGAATGTGTAGCCCGTAGCTAGCACCCGTTTCTGCTCCTGCTTTATCCCAGAAGAGAGAGAGCCTCGATATCTAGTCAATCGGAATCAATACAAAAATGGCGTACGCACCCAACGGAAGAAATTTGAAAAGGACTTCTTTTTTGCCCTTGTTATGTACTTTGCTTTTGTTGACGAAGAGGGTGCGAGAATTTGGTTCGACGAGATGCGAGTATAATTGCTTTCCACTTTAAATGCTATGCATGAAAAATCGTAGAATAATGAGCTCTGAATATAGATATAGTTTTCAGGTGTCAATTATTCGCAGTCCGAATATAAAATCTTGTAAATGCATGCTCATTCTATTTAAACGAATTTCAGTTGCTGTGATAATTTCAAAACAGCCAATTGTTTTTATTTATTGGAAAAAACAATTACTTAAAGTGATTAATATCTAGTTACATATCACTAAGAATATCTTTCATTACAACTAGATCCAAATTCAATTTGACTGATAACGATATTTGAGTGCGAAAAGTATTTTTCCCGAGAACTAGAGGATACTTTGACATTTTCGTTCAGCACTACGCCCCATAAAATAGCCGCCAATAGCACCACCGCCGGTAAGCACATCCGGTTATTATTTCTTGAGAGATTTTTGAAGTCTGAAGGGGATTTAGATAAAAAGGAAAAAAGTAGAAATAAAGAAATGCACCCAAATTCCTTGTTTTTACCAAGCCAGAAAAATCAGTACAACATAGATGGAAGTATTTCATTTCATACTGACACACGTACAGTCTTTGAATGTTAAAAGTAATCATCTTTTCTCAGATTTTTTGTACAGCTAAAATTAACAACTGTTTTTAATATTTGAGCTTTGGCTTTCATTTCATCGTTTCCAAACTTTCCACGTGCAAAATAAAATCAAAGTGTACATGCGAATAACTTGATCACAGCGTCTAATTTAAATTTAAAATTTGATTGTTTTTTTTAATAATATTTATACTTGATCCACTTGAACTTGTTTGCTTAGAAAAAATTAAATTGTTTTATTCACGCTTTCAAATTCCATGAAAACACAAAAGAAAAGATTCTCAAACAAATCGGAAATAAACATTATGAGAGCAGGTCAGCCACCGGCGTTGAAAAGAGATAGTAGTATGCAAGGAAGAGCGGCGCAGAGAAGGAGCATTGCTAAAAGGAAGCTCGAACTCCAGCAACATCCCTCGGTAATGAATGGTGACCGTTCGGGGTTGAGGATCTTGACCTACCCCAAGTCTGTCTAATTTCACTCTTTAAAATACTTTCCCTTGACTTCGTTTCATTCCACCTCCTCCTTCTTTTCCTTCTCCTTCTACCACTACCTCGACCTCCTGTTACAGCTACTGCTGCTCTTCCTTTTCCGTTCATTATTCCCCCTTGTGACCCAGTGCCGCTACTTTAATAAGCGACTATACGAAAGGACCTCGGAGTTGACGACGACGGGACCAGAAACGCAGGCGCCGCAGCTTCAATTAGCTGCGCCGCGACGCTTAATTACCTCGGGGAGCGTCGGTCTAGGGCAGACCACCGATGAGAGAAGAGAAGAGACGAGTTAGAGAAGGTTCAAGGTCATCGAGGTTATTGGCCCACTTTCACCAGTTTCCAATTAAACCCCTCTTCCCCAACTACAGCTGTGTGCAATATAAATTTCATGAAGAGCAAGATTAAGATCACCAGGAGCCAAATAGTATTAATGTTTCGGATTTGCTGGTTGGTGAAGGTGATTCAAATGGAATGTATATAGAAGGAAATGTAAACAGTGTGAATATATGTTGTGGTAATTCCTACAATTCATACACTGTTAATAATTAAATACATGATGTAAATTACTTATTATAAGTAATGGACCTTTCGCATAAGAATGGCTACTGTTAAAAAGAAAATAAATTATACTATAATTTATTAAATTAATTATTTAATAAATTATAATAAACAGTACGTCTTAAATAATTATTACAACAGTTGCGACGTTACAATTTCCGAAATTAATGCTAGACTAAACTTTAAATATTGATAATTTGATAACAGTACTTCAAATATACCTTATGTTCCCCTTTACTTTATGTATTATATAATAGTAATAATTTAGCCTCAATTTAAGTTACATATTAGCATACAACTAGAATATAACGTATTTAATGCAAAAAGGAAATCAAAAAGATTGGTCAACTGGTAAATATCTTAGATAAACTAAAAACTAAGAACTAGCATATGTGCGCAAAGTATTAGTAAGTTGCAACATGCTAGCCAGGTTTCGATATATAATCGATGTTTATTTTTTAAATAAGTTAAAAAAAAAAACTATTTGCTTTAGAATATTAATTCGGCCGTAACATTTGCCACTACAGCTATTCAATTGGTCATAAGTTAAACATTGACCGTGATACATTAAAGAATAGAGCCGTAAAATCCTTGAAATGTGTTTCCATAAGGAAAAAGAGTTTTAGTTTTGACCCATTCGCATAAATTAGGTACCCAATATGTATTTCAGCTACAGGTGCTGTTCAAAATTGGTCTTTATGCAATAGATGGCTTTTAAGGCTCTTTGCTTACAAAAATTGAAACCTCGTTACACCGTCTTTGCCTTAATAACATCACGCAGTCTTCTTGACATATTAATTACAAGTAACCTTCTTTCTTTCACTGCTTTAATTCTTAAAACATGGTGTGTTTAAGCTGAAGCCATGGTAACAACGTAATATTCTACACTAAAGAGTATAGTCGCCTTACTGAAGTACTTACACCGTGTCGCCATCTTTATATCTTTAAATATAATTTCTAATTAATTAAGATTTTATCTCATTATCAGACAAGCGGAGTCAGAAAAAAAAAGCTTCAATTCTATCTTAAAATATTAAATTATGCTCCTAGAAAGCGTGGCAGTTTTTGAGCTAGAAGAAAGTCAAACCATAACAATACGTCGAATTTTTGTTATATTGTAAAGAGTAACCAAAGAATCTGGTATTCAGTTAGAGGAATTTAAATTAATTATTGGTAATTTTCTCGTCCTTGCACCTTCATTTATTTTTGAGATCCAAGACCAACTTGATTTTTTTGTTTAATAAAGATGTGATAGAAATTATCCAGAAACATCAGATTAAAACGAATTAAGTAACCAAAGCAAAAAAATTGATTTCAACTTGTCAAAGTTGGAATAATTTGCTCAAAACGCGTTGCTTAAGTGATAGTCAGAAAATTGGGATTTATTAAAAATAGAAATAAATATGTTACAATACTGAATTAAAGAAAATCTCTTTTCATAAATCATGAAACTGACGCCCATTCCTATTTAAAAGAAAATCAAGTTGCGCTTGAAAGTTAAAAGATTATAATTATTGTAACCTAACTCATTCTAGCAGCTCAAAGAATTTCGCTTACAGATTCCTGAATTATTTGGCCGTTTCCAGTTTGGCCACATTTGACTACCTGTATAGGTATAAACGACAACATAATTACGGTTTAGGAATGTCGAAGACAAGATTGCATATATATTGGAAATGTCTAAATCGTATTTATGAGCGTGTACATAATGAAAGTGTTATACATAACTATTGGAAAGCTATTAAGGTTATAACTCAAAACGAAATTGCTGTATGAGGTATATGAAGATATCTCAAATGTTACGACTCATGAATTCCGCCTACTTAACATCCCTATTTCGTGACCTACTTCTTCCGTTAAAATTAATCGGAAAGGAATCATAATCAAACATGATAAACGATATTGTGTTCACTCCGTAGTTTCGGCTTCCCCCTTTATATAGCATACGATGCGACGATCTTCTTCTATATGGAACTAGGTGTTCGAACGTGAGTCGAAAACGTAATGTGCGAACGCTCCGGGTTTTCCAACCCCGGATCGATGGACGTGTATAAAGGGTGGGTCGCGCTCGCACACACACACACACACACATATACACCATCGTGATGCTGCCGGCACCGCCGCCGCCTCCCGGGGGCTACACCCGGATGAAAAATAGCGGCCGACCGTCCTGGATGTGGATGTATAGATGCAGGAGGAAACGAAAGACAAAGACGGTGTATGCGGAGAGAAAAAAGCTCGCATAAAAGCTCACACGCTCTCCCTGTATTTTACCGTCCTCGTTTTCCCGTTTACCCGTTCGCTGCTCTCCCTCTCACTTTATGTGAACACGCGGGGGATATTCCAGTGGAAAGGGAACAACTCTCTCTCGCCAGAAATGAGGAACGAAGGGGGGAACATGTAACGATAGAGTGGCACGCAAGCGCCATCTACATCGTCAATACTTCACATTCGAACACCTACACACGCCACAGGATTGGGCGGTTTCCTTTTTAGAATATATTTTATACGTACATATGAACTATATATATATATATATATACACATACACATGCACATAACAACCGAGAGAGCTATAAAGACAGTTACTAACCACTAATGATTTTAGCATTTCTACAATTTCGGCGGAGGTGCCAAATTCGTAACTGAGACTTTTAACTCGTTTATGAATATACTTATTAGCTGTATTTTTTTATTGTCCCTAAATTTTTTACGTACTGCTCTTTTTTGTACATTAAACAAAAGTAATATAAATTCATTTCAAATGTAAGTAGAAGTTGCTCAGCAGTAAATTCTCTAAAAATACATAAATAAATTCTCATAGAATCAGACTAAATATAAATATAGTAATCATGTTTACAGAGTAAACATCCATACAAATATCCATTTATATTGTAGATAATATCATTAATCCTCTATTGGGCGCGATATTTGCACCGGCGAATTTGTGCGCAATTCGCCTGGCAGGCAGAACAATTGCAATCGATACCAATCATTTTTAATTTTAGTGATGTCATGATGACGTTTAAAGGAAAATGTAAAAGGAATACACTGCAAAATTGATTTAGTTCTCCAACCACCAATTGGTGAGCTAACGTTTTCAAGAAAACTCACTTGAGAATTAATACCACCCACATTCATCACTATGGAAAATGTGATCATTGGCCAACATTTAACGTTTCGCCTCACGCTATAAATAGCAAACATACGCAATACCGCCCTTGGTGAAATTGTAGAAAATTATCACTTCTGACTTTTTCTGTTCTCCAAATTCAGAATCGATGGCGTTGTCCTTATGAAGCGAGGACGTTCCTCTTCACTTGCGGGACATCAACATCAACATCAACAGATGCATCTTGTAGATGAATTATGACGATTATTATATCGTCAATTTCGTCGACATGTACTGCCGAAATTGACACTTTTCTTGGAAATCTGGCACCATTTAGTCAATTGTGACGTTCTCCGCGACGCTATAGCTTGTCTGACAGTTTTCCACAAATTTTTCGAACACGAATTGGAGCAAGCCGGTCGAATTCCTTTCGTTTTGCTCTTATAATAAGGTCATCAAAACGAAGGCAACGTCAAGCAGGGACTTTTGCCGTTTGATATTCATTACGAAGCCAAATTTTTTAACGCTATCGCCTTGTTTTCCTCGATGCTTTGATGATTTCCTCTGAGAGTCGTTAGTGAATAAATTATTCCAACAATCGACTGGAGTTTTGACGTTTTTAGCGATCCCTATGACTTCAGGGAGATGAGTTATGACATTTGGTTATCTTTTCGTAAAAGAAATTTGGTTCGTGGATTTGATTTGTGTTGATTTTTGGCCTCCTCGCCATCTTGCTTCGTTTCTAAATCGCCTTCATGCACATCCACATCCACCTCATCTGGAGAATCACTCTCCGCCCCCAAATCTTCAATCACTGAAAGGTCTTTCCTAACATCTTCCAACAAAACCATTACTTCGTCAACATGATTTGGATCAGACAGATCGTAGAATTTCCAGGACAGTTTAGTGGAAAACGTGAACAGCAACTCAATACCCTAGACGATATAGGAAAGTGCTTAGAAGAAAACCCATTTTAAAGTGCACAGCAAAACCTGTTCCTTAGAAAAGAAGTCAACAGTCGAAATGAAGGGCAGAAACCAATGGGATCTAGTTTAGCAAAAAGTAAATTGTGGTTAATAGAGTCAATGCAATTGAGAAATCTGTATAGCTAACATTAACACGCTTACGATGAGTAATTGCAGATAGAATGGATTGAGTAATACTTACTAAATTTATGAATGTTGATCTTCAAATCATGAAACCATGTATGGTTGAACATTGATGTAGATTTTAGTAAATAGTATAAATTCAAAAACTTTAGCAAAGTTTGGTAAGATATTTGTGGGTATATAATTAGACAGACAGTTTTTCACAAATTTATGCTACGTAATTAATTCTTCTGGCTTGCTTCGTCTCTCCAAAAGCGGTTTTGTTGTTGATCTCCTTTCATGCACCATGATTAAGAAATGTTAACGAAAATGATTCATCACAGAATCTGTAACACAATTCTTTCGAAAAAACTTTGATCCAACTAGCAAACAAAATACGAAGATTTATATTCCAAGCTCTGAGGTACAATTCTTTCGTTACACAAGCGACAACATACGCATCTGATACACAATCTGATGTGCTGTAGGAAAATGGAAAATGGTTCAAAAGGTTCTAAAGCGATAAAAGCATCTCATACATGTCATAAAACTAGCGGATTCCGCCTCCTCGGCGACTTTTCTCGGATGAAATGTGGAGCGTAAGCAATCTCTCCAAGTGAAGGCGGCATAGAAGCGTTTGTGGCGAAGGCGGAGACGGCAGGGTTGCGAACGTCTTTTTCGTTGGGATGCGGGCATATGCTAATAAAGGGCTATTTGTGTTTTATGGACCACGTAAATAACGACCTCTTCTCCGGTTTTTTACGGCCTGACATGTAATCTCTGTCTTCGCCAGCTTCGATATGTGCATATGAATGTTCTGTTTGGTTCTTAAGAGGAGAGGTCTTGATTATACGAATGGTTATAAAACCCCACGATAAAAATAAATGTAAATTTTACGGTTTTACCGTACTCATCTCTCTGTAAATAACAAATTATAAGAATGCGAGTATTACATATCCTAGTTACTACCAACATCGCCATTTTTACGCATAAAATTCTAGTTGGTAATAACGAAGCAGTATTTAACTTATTAATTTAACTATATATCGGTCGTATGCAAGAGTATAAGGGTGCGTTTGTAATGGAGCTGCGATACTCGATAAGAACGACGAGTTAGCAAAACAAGCCAATCGGTGCATATTACGGAAACATACAACGCTTACCGGCAGATCTGTTTTTCTAACATAGCACTCTTATCGTCTATCGCACCATAGGCCTTAATTGAACGTAGTCAATTCTGATCAAATCTCAATATTTTTTTTATGTTCTTTCTTGGACAACATTTTATGCTTATATTACATTCGTCCATAGCTCTCTAACCCATTTTAGTAGAAATACCAAACCTTCTACCTACGTTCTGCAAACGGTTTTACACACCTTTTTCAAAAACCTGCAGAAGAAGAAACCCAGTATCGGTTTATTGATTATGGCCATGTAGTAAACTTTGCAGTTCAACTATTCCCAATGCAACAATTCCCTCATTTACTTCACAATCTTCAAAATTAAATACCATTGTTTCTATTTGAAATCATTGTTATAGAAACCGAAGCGACCTGATTTTGTAATAAAATTAGATAACGATGAAACCCGCAATGTTTTCACTTGAGGTGGCAATCCAACGTCGTAGTATACGAATATTAGGTCTCATAACTACAGAGGTGTGTAAATTGCAATTAGGACACCTTTCGGTATGGCAAAATTCAGCAAAGTCGGCAAATAATCACGGTAGTCGATGTCTTAGAAATGTAAAGCCAGGTCATTTCGAACAACAAAACGAACAAACTAAATTACTCAGAAAAGAAGAAATTGACGAGAACGAGATTCTAATTTATTTCTTATTGCAAAACTACTATGTATGTTTATCCATCCTATATAGATGTTATAGATGCTATGAGTAATTACGAGTTTTCCTGTTTGTCGAGTATTAATTAAACTTATTCGCTTTCGTAGGTAATAACGTCAAAGGCTATAAATTTATTCCTATCATGCGTAGTATCATTAATTTTAAACCTGCTTGTCGTTAGGCCTTTCACTTTTACTCCCGCTGCGGTCTTCCATCATAAGCCAAAACAACAAGAAGAGTTCCAGTTAGATATAACTATAACTATTTATTAAGATATCACTACAAGTACTTCCTTCTCGAAATTTTCCAATCAATGAACTACTATTTTTTAAACTTAAGTTAAGGTTACCAGCTCTTTAATGAGCTTCCAGATTTATTTTATTAAGTTTTCTTGCGTTTCGATAACAACATAGTAAATTGCTTATACATGGAGGTCCTAAGAAAACCTACCCCTCCCCCAAACATTAACTTTAGAAAGGCAAAAATTGGTGTTTTAGAAAGAACGAGTGAATTTCTATTCCTTGTGAAATGCCAAGTTTCTTGCTTTTAATGGAATATCGTATATACTTTTACGTAAGATAATGGAAATATATAATCAACGATACCACATATGTTACCTTCCAACGAAAGAAATCAGGGTATGCAGCAATAAAGTTTTGGATAATCTGTTTTTCTTTTGATGCTCAGTTGGCTAGTGACTCCTATCACAGAGAATAGAAAATGTAGGATAACTTCTACACTTGCAGCAAGTGCCGTTACAAGTAGTTATAGGATCTGCAACGCGGTAAAATAGTATTGTAGGAAACAGGAGTGCCACAAAAATTACGTTTGCTGCAATAAACTTGCAAATTCGTAAACAATTCTGCAAGTACTGATTGAAATACTAATATAGCGAATTGTAGCAGAAAGCATTTTGCAAATTTGTGGTAAGGTATAACCACGGAAGAGCTTAGATTCTGAGAGAGTTGCGAGTTCAAGGTTCCATCTGGGACCGAGAGCTTGGCAAAAAAGACACTATGCTACCTGTTCTACTAATTAAGAAAACGAATTAAGCATATAAGCAGATCTTTTAGCGGGAAAGAATTCATGCAGTTGAAAAAACTGTTATTGTTACTGTTAATATTTCAGAAAATCGCTACTGAACAAACTAAATTTTAAATAGTTGCATGTACAATTGCACTTGCCAGTTTAGCCAAAATATTCAAATTAAAAAAAATGGTAGTAAGTAAAACAGAACAACTAAAAGTTGTTTAAAACCTCCTTTTGTGTACAACTCTGAACTTTCATAGAGAACGCTATTAAAAACGCGAGAATAGCTTGCAAATTAATTTTTTACAGATTATTGTCCGTAGCAGCCCATATATGGTTTGTTAAAAATATTTTGCGATTCACAGTAAATATTGTAAGAAGTGTGCTTTCTTTGCTGAAAAATCCTTTTTTCAAAAAAAAATAACAAGGTTGCATTATAAATCTCCGGTAACCACACACCCTAGAGACCACGCACGTTTTAAAACACGTGTGTGGTGTAAAATTTTCAGTGATCAATTAGTTAGATGTATTTTTTTTCCAGGAAAATGATTTGCAAAATTTTCAGGTAATAAATGGTATAGATCGCCGGACTTGACACAATGCGTTTTTTATTTACAGGATTATTTAATACAGATTCTGCAATAAAATGTTGACAAATTAGAGGAAACAATATGCTTATATATATACTATAGCTTTAGGAAGGAACGATAAAGTATGTCAAATGTAGAATGTTAAAATTCAGGTAGAATAACTTTGTTCTATAGCTGAAATCTTTAATTCTCTTTTGTAATTAACTCAATTTTTTTAATTGTTGTAAAATAATTATTTTTTCAGATAATTCGGTTACTTTATAAGAAGAATATGTATTTTATGAATTATGATATTTCCAGCAAATCAACAATTAGATATTTGGTATATAAACAAACAATTAATTATTAGTGTAGTCGAATTTAGAAGATTCGTAGTTACTACTAAATTTTCAGAGCAACTTTAATTTAAAAGAATCTTAGGTATTTAAAAGGATTCAAATCTACAAGAGACTCTGTGGCGTAGTAACAGACGTCTGTCCGATGTATGAGAATCGCAGCTTTGGATCCCATCGGCGTCTAATGAGTTTTCCACGAATGAAATTTAATTACATCAAATCAGTCAAGGAAATGCGGATTTTTGAGTACTCTTTGATGGAACACATACATAAAAACTAATTTGAAAGAAGAACATTGATTTTTAAAGCATCCTCTTTGAGAATTGACATTTGTACACAAAATTAGATCCTAGATAGCTTTTAATTACAATATTAGTGGATATATTCGCATATTTTACTTTTACGAACATTTTAACATTTCCTCCGTTTCTGCGAAAATTTTACATATACATGACTGATTATGAATAAATTTAATACCAAAACAATACATACCTTTTATTCCTTATGATTTTCAATAAACAAATAACTTTAACACGACCATAATAAACGAGGAAGTGATTTAAAATTCGTCATCGTTACATCAGTGGCTGACACGAACTCGCTACCTCACTACCAGCTCCACTCGTAATTGCAAACATATGCTTACATGCCCGCAAAATCCTTTCTTGATAAAATGCAAATTAATTTAAAATGTATGCGCCCTCCAAGCAATACAGTATCGAGGGTTACGATATCGGATCAACTTGATAATCACCGAACGAGAGGCAATGTTTTATTATGCATATGGGTAACCTCTGTTGCAAAAGGTGCATTGGACTACTTACACACATTGAACGGCAAAGTATTCCGTTACCGAATTTTTTGCTTTTGTTATCGGTGAGAATTTATATCAATACCGAAAACTTTTATTGAGATGCAGAATAGTTAAAGCTGCTGTAAATTAAAGTATCTGTTACAGCGTTATGGGAATACGAGTGGATGCGTCCGCATGGGAATTGGAGTCCAGAAAGGAATTGGATAAATTTATGCTTCGTTATAACTAAAGATTTGAACAAAATTTATTTCGACTATATCATGAACACCTGGAATATAATCAAGAATTTATTTACTTTGATAGCGTAAAAAATTAATGCAAACGCCAGCAAAGATAAAAATGGAAGGTCTTAAAGTACAGATTATTGCTCCAAAATGTGTTAGAGGGATGACAAAGTTTGCCTACTATCGCTCATCATCAATGCCCGTAATCTCAACATATACAGGGTGTAATATTATGGATAAGGATCCTTTCTTCAAAAGTATTTTCACCAAAGTAGTATCTTTTTCCCGCCGATCAAATCCAATAGTTTTCAATTATGCGATCAACAATAACCTTTTCTCATATTGTGAGCTCATCAACGATTTACGAGTTTTATTTGATACAAAACTTAGCTTCGGACAACATATAAATAACATTACTAAGTCCAGCCATGGGTTCTTTAGGCTTTATTATTCGAAATTCTGATCCTTTTTACAATATAAATACTTTCAAAAACTTATACTTTGCCCTCGTAAGATAACTTTTGGAATAAGCATCTTTGATATGGAATCTTCACTATCTTAATCAAAAGCAGCAGATTGAGGTAGTTCAAAGAAAATTCACCAAGTTTCTATGGTTTAAATAGGACCATATCTATCTAGATCGAAACTTCGACCATGCAGTCTAGGCTTAATTTAGTGTCAATTTAGAAGAATAAACTTCAGTATTTATTTCCTCTATAGAATTGTAGCAAGAACAAACATAATGTTTAGTTTCCTTTTTCTGATTTTTGTATTCTTTTAGATCAAGTTTAATCAGATGCTGAATCAATTTTGGGTGACCTGTGTTTGCTTGCAGATTGTCCTTTAATTGGAGTTTGTATCTCTGTTGTGCAAAGTGCATCGACATTGAGAAATCATTTTTTCCCGAACATTCTAATAGAGCAAACTTGAACTTAAGACATCAATATTTCTTCCTCAGCGTTAGCTGTGCAAATCAGTTCTGAGATTGAACGGCAAATAGCTAAAATTCTAGCATTCATCATGGAAAAGATTCCAGTCAAAAAATCAGGAATTTACCTATTTTATCTTACGTTACCTTAAGCGTTAAGCTAACAAGCATTCTCAAGAGGCTATGCTAATCCTATTTGATTCCATATCAATGTATTGTTTATTTTGCACTGTTTGTTGCTAAGTTTGGTAAATTTAGTAATGAGATTACCTTGTACCCTAACTACTCTTGACTGTACAAGATTTGGAAATTTTAAAAATATGCCAGATCTAGTTAAAATTTAACCACCTTAATTTCTTGAGAAATGGTCTTGTAATATGTATTGTTCATTCCTGCTTAATAATGTAATCATATCTAATTATTGTTTTAACCCTTGTAATTTATAATTGACTTATTATGTTCAACTTGTATATAACGTTTCAAACTTCATGGGTCTTCGACAAATGCCATCGTCCTTTTTTATATTGATATATGTGTAGATTTCTTCATTCATCAGTCAGCATTAATTCTTTATATTTACAAGTTTAGCTATCTATTTTAACTTATTGTAAACTATAATTTAATTATTACATCTTTTAATTCAATACCTATAAATTTCAATTGGTAGGGGGGCCCTGATGAAACTTTGAAAATAGAAGCGAAGTATTGGAGAAATTCAAAAGTTACATTTTTTCTAAAACTTTGGTGGTCATCCCAACAATTTTAACTAGGCATTAATAATAACCTGTGCACTATTTCAAACTAAGTTAGAACCTATATGTCTTGATTGCTTAAGAAGTACTACACGAAACTTTAAAAGTTCATGTCATAAATTTTTTGGAGAATCACGTCTAATTTACTATTTCACATCCACCTTCATTATTGTTAACTAACATGTACATAGATATACGACAAAAAGTTACAAGAACATTCTTATAAGGCATCCATTAGAGGCGTATTCAGCGAAGTGTGAAAAGTATCAAGTTTTTAATGTCGATGCCGAAGACGAGGCGGGAAGTAACTAAGTGAAGACGTCATTGGGAGATAACGGCGAATGGTAGAAACACACTTCAAAACGGAAAAGGGTAGAGCCACAACGAAAAAGAACGAAGATCGCAGTGAAGAAGAAGATGACGCAGACGAAGGTGAAAAAGGAGGAGGTTGATGTCTGTAAGGTTGCCGCAACGGTCGACCAACTTTGATACAAGAGAACCGACGCGAGTTGCTCTAACCTCATTAACGTTTCTCGGAGCTGGCAAATTACCCCCCTGAACCGAGAAGAAAACGACTAAAAATAAGGCTAACACGTTTACGTACTCTCCGCTACGAAATGGAATTACGTTTATTTGTCGGATTATTAAGTAAATACTTAACTGTGTAATGTTCTCAGTTCTATTTCATTCGGATACCACACCACGAATTAAAACGCTAGTACTTAATTGTATGATTTCAATTACGTTTACGGATACGAGTTAAACAATTCTTTTCTACCTTATTTAATATAAAGTACCATACTGTTACCACAGCGATGAATTGTAACGATTTTATGCTACTTTTATAATAAAACTGTTTCTGAATTTAGGAGAAAATTATATTTTAAAGATTCGCCAATTTACCTACTTATTCGAAATCTTTAAAAGTTGAAAAAGTTCAACTAAGGTGAAAGTCTACAAAACTAAAAGGTTTCATAGACGCTTTACAGGACCTTGGGTTACTTTCAATACATAGCTATGTATTGCAGTTTCTGAAATGTTCTCTTAAAGGACGGATGTTGCTTACTTGATACAACTCGGATGAAAATCAATAATACCGATCTTTGATCAATTTTTTTCTTGTTAATAATTGATTATACCAAATCCACTTTTATGATCTTTCACTGTTAACGTTTAGTGGGAGATTGTAAACAAATGCATCAAAAATCTATAGTAATAGTACAAAAAGTTGAACGCACCACAACATTTTTACAGTATTGGTCACTATTTAGTTAGTTCAGTAGATAGTTCTCCAGAAAATTTTAAGAGAAATAGGTGTATAGAAGCGTTCTTTTTAGAACCGCAGGCTGAACTTTTTCTAAACAGTAATTTATCTTTATTTTTTTATAGTATTTTTAATAAGAAAGATTTTATGGAAACCTTTCTTTTCATACACAGGACGAACACCGTTGTCATCTGCGTAAGCACCATCCATACGAATCGACCATAATATAGGGAATATATTGTAATGTTTTATGAGGGGAAAAGTGGAAGAAAGTTCGAAATTAATACTTTTCAGAAATTTTTTGGATGACATTGAGAGTCGTAAAACTCAGGAGTCTTCAGATTAATATCTTCTTATTGCAGATTTATCCAGACACACGTTAGTTGAATCACGTACAAACTCAAAGTCGATTACAAAATTAGCGTCATTTAATGCCATAGTTTAATCACGTTGGCGATTATTTTATTTCTATGGTCACCTTTGATGATATTTACTATTCAAAAATATATTGATGTTGAAATATACGCCGAAACTATTTATTTTTGATGTAGCATGATCCAGGGACGAAGCTGAAGTTGAGATTCTACGCTCCTTGACGATATTTTACACCACACACGACACTACAACGTGAAACGTTACTGAAAAAACGTTAGACAAACTGAAGTCACTAGATAAAATGTGTGTTTGGCGTTGATGACAAATAACCTTTTAGACGTTAATTGTAGCATTACATCTTCTAACGAGCAACTACTGACCTGCAACTACTCAGCATTCAGTAACATACACAACAGGGAAGCCACCATGTTGTAAATGAAACAGATTCTATACAGTGGCGTAACGTTATGTTTATATTTCTACTTGTACAATAGAATGTGTTATGACTACCAACGAAATATTGTATTGCATTGTATTGAAGGATAAGTACCAAAGCTCCAAAAGTAGAGGTACTTAATTTGCTCTGAAGATCCTCAACCGCCGAACGTATAGATTATAGATTAGTGACACGATAACAGTGGCTTATTCGAGTTTTGACTACACAAAAGCGAAGTAGGGCCACATTATTGCATTGATTCGTGAAAAGTGCTTAGTCTTTCTAGTTACAGAATATTACGGATTCTATGTGCTTAGTTGTGTTAACTGAGAATCAAAAGTAACAGACAAGTTATTACAGAAGTTGAACGAGAGACAAAGTTGTCTTCATACAAATAATCATGGATTATCGGATTGGCTTTACGAGCTACATTACATTTTGTTAATAGACGGTCAAGTTATTATGCAAAGACCAGGTTTGTAAAATATTTAGTTGATCTTGTAGATCAATGCAATCAGCTAAAGTAGTTACTTTGGTGTATAGTTGTAAATCATCAAGCAAGAACAGCTTGTTACAACAAAGTCCATTGACAAAAATCAGAAAAAGAAGCGACCAGTGTTACTCCCGTGTTGAGCACCTGAGTTACGATAGAAATAATCAGATTGATGACTCTTATATGTAACGTACTGCCTTCTATTTGCTAGGAAAGAAAGGTGTCAATTCGGGAATAAATCCAGCAGCTTCTAGTTTTGATAGGAGAACTTGTGCATTTAACGTTCCTCATGAAATTATCGAAGGATGCATCGGCAAAACATATATCTAGGACAAAATTACAATCGGAAAACCTTTGTTGTTGTTATAATTCTGAGTCTGATGTAGACATATAACGCGCATAACAATTAATTACAATTTGTATAAAGTTATACATGTAACATCAATTTAGTGCTCATAAGCTTTAAACAAACATATCAATCATTACAAGATTTAGAAATCCTTAAGGTTATTTCATAACAGATACATACACTCTTGTCTTTCCCAGTCCAGGGCATCCAACTGGTAAAAGTAAATCTATACAGCAAAGTTAAGACCGTAAGACGAAAGCTTTGGTCATACTTGTGAAACATGAAATGGGTGTGTCCATTCCAACAAGTTGATATATAGTTTATATTACATAGGAACACAGTATTAAACAGTACTCATAGTGACAACAGCAAATTGTAGGCATGCCTTCAGAGTCCGATTGATAATACGTAATTTATTGTTATGTCTTACAGAACTTCATTTGAGTTGGTAAAAGAGATGACGGAGATTGAGACATTTACATTTTGATTTTTATAATTTTCTGTATTAATGATTTCAAGAAGATTGTTGGAGATCGTCGAAGAATTGTTGATCCGTAACAATGGTATAAAAATACCCATGGCACTAGGAATCCAACGTTAATATTCTAGTCACTTTTTCAAATTGTAGTATGTATTGTGTCCCAAGTCTCCTACAACGAAAGTCGGGACGCGACAAGAGAAAGTTGGGACATAGTAATATCGCCCACACCACTGTGAAAATTCAAGGTTAGATTTTCTACATCAGGAGGTGCATAGTTAATTAAAACACATTTTCCACTTACAAATTTGGTTTCAAAGCCATGTTCTTCAATGCTTCTGATCATTCTTACACAGTGGATCATTTGTAACTTGTTTGTTTCGAACTTAACGCTCACGATATCGTTCACGGTAAAATTTCTATCTTCGTCACTTAAAATATTTTCATTTTCCTCACTGAATGGCAATAACTCGTCATCAGAATCCAATTAGCACAAGTTCATCACTTTCATTACGGTTTGAAAATCTAAGTCGCTTTCAAACTGTCTTCCTCTTTGTTTTCTCTTTCTATGAATTCTCTAAAAACTGAGAGCGAGTGTATATGTATCTTCTGCCGTACATGTATGTTGAAGAATTATACTTATACACTCACTCTAGCTCTAGACTAGGGCCGCCAATGAAAATATCATATGGGAGAGTTGAGACGTATATTCACTCTCTCCCTTAGTATTTATCTCATTTCTTCCTTGGTAGCCATTGATTAAGAAAGCTTGAACTACAAATTTAAGGGTACATATTCACATTTCCTTGTTCAACTAGTTCAACTCATAAACAGACTAACACTGTTCCAACTCCCCGATGGTACCAACATTTCCTCACCTCTCTTAGTTGAAATTAAGGATCAACTAAAAATGTAGAAATCGAAAAATTATTAAAGAAAGACGTCGAATACTAATTAGTTTTTTTTTCTCGTAATCAATAAAAATACGTATATAGAAAGTACGTAGGCAATCTCAAACACCTTTCAGGGATACCTTTTTAAATAAAAACAATGCATTTTGCAAGCTATCTCTGTTTTACTCAAAAAGAGCACGTAAATAATGGATGAAGTAGAGTAGCTACAACGTGATTGGAAGACTGTAAAAATACAAGATGGCATCCTCTAAGACAGAAAAGAATCACATACGCACACACACGCGCGCTAATATTTTATATATGTGGAGATGTTGGCTCGCGCATTCGCACTTCCGTTTCCCTCGAAGGAAGTAAAACTTATAGAAACTCCTCCCTTCAATGTCACATATACACCCTCACACACACAAGCAAGAACAAGATGCAGTGCGTGAGTAGATATGTTATAGCCAACCCGGAAAAGTGCCTGCTCAAACTTTTCACAAAAAAACCACTTTTTACGTCGCCCCTTACGCGCGCTTGAGTCGAAGCACCGGTTTCCCGTGCAAAAAAGGGATGACAAAAATCAATAATGTGGCACCTGTATAAGTTTGCAGCGTTTGTAGAAAAAAAGCTACGATGTATTTGTATGAGTTTGTATCTTTCAGTATTTAGAAATAAAGATTCGAAAATAATAAGAACAGTAATTAGTAGAATATGTTTTGCTTTCCAAAAAGATATAATCATTACTCTTTTCTGCTTCAAAGCTCTTATAGGTGTTTTATCATATTTTCCGGAATTCCTTCGATTTGAAACCCATTGATAAGAAAAAAAAAATGTTAACCAGCTAAGGGTATTTGTCTAATAAATTCTGAACGTGCCTATGTTTCAGAAATTCGTGCCAATTGTTAACGATGGAAGTTTTTCGAATTTGCCAAACTTATATCGTGAATTTATTAAACAATTTGTGTGATGTAGGGTACTGTGCGACTTTTAGTATTTACTTACACGATTTATACAAACCGCAGTATGACATAATACAATTAATTTTAACCAACAACAACAGGAGAGAATGGTTAGCATTATCAAAATTACTAATGGCTAACATTGGAATCAAAATGTGGCAATAATATTCATTTTAATAACTTTACATTGAAAGCAGCAATCAAAACTATTCGATTACATCAATTTGGCAGTCAACATCTACACTAACGTTGACTGACATAAAAAGACTGGTAAACAACAACTGAGCATCCAATATGGCTGAAGTTTTCGAAAGTATCTTCCAACGCATGCACAATTACATTACCAAATTATTTTTCTGAGTAACATCATCCTCATACTGAGGCTCGTCACTTTTCCGACTGTCCTCATATCGGTTCATACAGCATTACAATTAAACTATTACATGCGTATCGACGACTACTACGAACTGTCAATTTTCAACAAATTATTTTTTAACACGATGGTGTATCTAATTGAACGAATTGGTCTGTATACTTTCTCTTAACCATAAAATAGATATGTTCTATTTTAACTTGTATGTACCTATTCAATACAGAAAAATGCTCGAGTTATGTAAAATGTAATATTACCCCAATTAGAAAAATGTTCCCTACTCATCACTAATAGTAGAAACAAACAGATAATACATTAAGAACAAGGTGTGAGAAGATTATAAATTAATAAAACTGTCAATTTGTGATTCCTTATTTAGTAAGTAGAACCCGTTGTTATGTTCGAGGCGGCAAAAGTGGCGCATAAAGATAATTATAATGCCAGTATTCTTAAAAGCGCTTCGTAAAGTATAAGCCTTGTACCTACAAGGGAGAAAATTGACCTCATTTCAACTTACTTTCAATTGGCTTGAATATTTAGGCGAGGAAGTTTAAATAAACACCGTATTATAAAAGCGAATTATTTACATTGTCCGGTATTAGTCTTTACATTCTTCACAATTTGGCAATGTATCAATTTTCTTACTATGAGGAGAAATCATACGAACTCACCATCTCAAAACTTGTTCTATTCCATAACCCGTATACGAGATGGATGCAATTATTGTTATATGCATACCTACAGATATGTATTTTATGTGACTGAAAAGTTTATTTTATTTTATTGGTTTTTTTTTTAACGTCCATCAGCAAAAATGGATATTCGACAACTATTCGAGTATAGAAAATTTAGTTTCCTCTTTGAATAAAATTTGGCGGGTATGTATACCTTATAAAAGTACGATCGTAAGAAATCGCTTCCTGTCCGGGACAAAAATATGTATTTGGTAGGTAGCGAAATTCAATTTTTTGAAGCGTCCCAACCATCTTGAATTGTGGAGCTACGCCTATTGTCTAAATAATAGAAAGTTCTGGCACTTTTCAAAAATATTTCCATATACAGGATAATTAATTTTTGATCCTCACCATGAGGATTTCACTTATTATTGAACATAAAGGGCAGATTTGAACTTTGCAAAGTTGCCAAATTTTGTGTTTGTTATGAATCCGAAGAAAAAATGGACATGTGACGTACGATAGATAAAAGAAAAAAAGCGGTGGCCAAATTTCACACTGTCAAATATTTCAATTATCGTTCATTAGTAGTAATAGAAAAATGTCGTACACCAATGAAGAGAAACAAGATATGCTAATTATTTTTTGTTCACCCAAATACAACAATAGCGAATACACGATCGTATCTAGATCGTGATGGAAACCTGGTCGCAAAATGTATCGTTTCCCACGTTAATAGTTCATGTGAGTCTTATATTTTCTAAATAAATAAACAATAATTCATATAATTAATAATAAAAAATTAGTTTAAACCAAGATTCATGCTAACCGTGATTTACTACCTGGTGATAATTTAAGATAAAATTCGTCTAAAGGTTAGAGGATGACGATTTTTTTTAACAAAATCATCTGGCCGGATGCATCAAATTTTGCTAAATCTAAATTTTAACAGAAATGCGGATCACCTTTGAACACTACAGAATCCCGGACAGAATAGGGCAAGGAGACCGCAATATCGTTTTGGATTAAACGTTTGAATGGGCATTTTGGAAAATCGTCTCGTAGGACGAGACGATAGGGAAGACGTTTCGTAGGACCAGTTATATGTGAACACATTAAATGAGGAAAGATACTAACAGTTTCTTCGCAGATTTAAACTTTCAAGGGTATATTTCACCGATTGAATGCGCTCATACTTCGATTACTATACGAATATATACCAAATTTCACTCAAATCCGTTAATCGAAATTAAAACTATTTCCTTGTAAATATGTATTTAGTTTCCACTCGATTGGATCTACGAATTTCTACTTCACCTTGGTATGGTACTGTTATGTTAAAATTACAATATAATTTCCCTATCACTAACACCATGTGGAGTGATATTCAGCCGATTCCTACTAAACAACTTGTCGTTACATATTCTTCAGGTCTTAAATGTTCGTTTTTAATGTAGTTTCTTTTTGGAAACACGTAGAAAATAAATTACAATCCTTTTGTTAAAATTATTTCTTTAGTTTATTTTGTGTTTCGAGTTGGTTGAACTGTAAGTCAGGTCGATAATGCGGGAAGTCAATGTGCTAAATTGTACTAGTGAAAATGTAGTAGTAGCAGTACCACAGCACAATAATACAACATAAACTCAACCTGTATGTGAAACCATGTTAATGCAGTAATCAATAAAAAACATTAAAAAAACAAGAAAAATGTAGTTCGTTATGTCGCAACACTATTCGCAAATTAAATATCACTTGCTAATAAATCAATCCGAGTGGGAAGAAATGTCCATATTTTACATTTATCAATACTCGCTAATGTCAACTCCCATGGCATATTGCAGGTTATGATATGATATTGTTAAAGACACTAAAATTAGATAAATGATATATTGACTTCAGCAATGTTTACATATAATCCAAAGGAAAATTTTATTTAATAAAAGTTATTTGTTTTTATATTATTTACAATTACTATGCCAATGGATTAATTGTGAACAAAGCCTGGAGGTATTTCCTTATTTACAGACCAACTAATAGCTAAGAAATTACGTTGGAAAACGTAATTACTTCAGTTATACTGAGGATAATATTGTTCACGTACTTAGAGACGTAGAAAATCGAAAGTAAAAGAAGGCTATGGTGTTCTGATCTCTTTTATATTTAATAAAATGTTGAATAGTGGATTTGTCTTCCTGTGGTTATTTGTCCTAATTGCATTTTCTTATTGAAAATTATTGTGTTTCCATTTGCCCATGAAGTAAAGGGATATTTGCAAACTACAAGAGAAATTGTAAACAGTAAAAAAAATTTTTGGTTACGTTTAATTGAGTGAAAAATACATTACATATGTACCTAACTTTACAATGAAACAAATGATTCATTAAAATGTTCCTAGAATTATTAATGAAGCTTTTTAAAGTAAAAACTTGATTTATTAAAACTTACCTACAATTACCCCGCCTTACCCTGCAAAAATTAATTCAAGTGCGACTATTCACACGAATACGAGATTTT
This sequence comes from Oryctes borbonicus, assembly GCA_902654985.2. Lineage (NCBI taxonomy): Eukaryota > Metazoa > Arthropoda > Insecta > Coleoptera > Scarabaeidae > Oryctes > Oryctes borbonicus. The sequence goes on from LR736857.1 coordinate 12,996,367, forward strand.
ATACACTACGCGCTAGCATAGGGAGTTCAAGTTCAAGGTTAGTTTTTTTATTCTAATTATTTGCAATTTCCTCTTTTAAACTGAAAAAAAGGTAATATTCCCGAATTTTTCTCTTAATTCAGTAGAAAACGGCATTTTTTAAATGAAAGTTAGTTTCTCTGGTGAATATCGACTTTTCTTGATTATCAAAGTTTACAATCTGGTTAATATGAAAATAAATAATTGTATAAGAATTGCAGTTATTAAACAAATCACACGCATGAATAGGTTTTTTTATATTTTTTAAAGCTTTTTTTAAGTTGTCAAAAGTCATTAGTTTTCTATTTCCTTTGTATATTATTCTTTTATTCATTCGAATAAATTATTTAAAAAATAAAGCTCTCTTTGTTAATGGAAAATAATTGTATTTTTAAAATTTAAAAGTCATAAAGTCATATGTAAAAGTCTATTTGAATATTTAACTTATTTTGTAGATCTATACTGTTTTGCGTACAAGGATCGAGCAAGTGTTGTCTTGAATTGAAATGGGCTGTAAAATAATCAATTGATTAATGGGAAGTTTAAAAAATCAATATATTTTGATAAATTTTAGAAAAACTAGACATTTCTATTCGATCGTTACGCTATTTGGATTTTGATATCATTTAAATTGAAGTTAAAGGTGTGTCCTGTAGAATTAGTATGTTTCTTAAGGGTAGTTATGTTATTATTGACCATTAATTCCTTCATTTAAATATTGTTTTGTTTGTCTTTTAGCAATTTGGTTGCAGACATTGCATGTAAGTGAATAAACATGTATATTCTTTTTAAAAGGGGTTTTATCTTTAGGTTTTCAATACTTTCAATACTATCTTTACTCTTAAAATTTTTATGTTAAAGAGATAAAATTTTTGTTGAGTTTTTATTATAGGAACATAAGTAAATGCAATATATTTTGTATTTTTTTGTGATCATCTAAAAGAGTTTGTTTATAATTTGTAGTAGGTAGTTATTACTAGTGAGTAAATTTTATGTAAAACTTCATTTAGGAATTCTGGACTAGTTAAATTAACATCTCCGTCTATTAAAGCAGCATATAACATTCTTTTTACGAGAAAAAGATCGGGCAGATGAAAAAAAAACATTCAACTTTGTAACATTACAATACATATATGTGCAATTTGAGATATGGTAAATAAGCAAAATTGAAGATTTCAATCTAAAATGCTCAAGATCAAATTTTATACAAACTAGAAACTGAAAAAGAAATATTAAAGACGAATAGGGAAAGAAAATTCATTGCTGGCTACCTCTACATCGACTGAAGTGGTTGTAAAAGGCTTGGATTTCTCAACTTCGCGAGCAGATTCTCTAAATGCATAAGAAAAATGATTTGATTGAATAAAAGCGTAGTGCCGACTCAGCAGTAGCAACAGTATTGTTGCTGAATCTGCAACAAGCAATCAAGGCGACGCTGAGTGTGGCGCTAAGGTAGACTATATAGAGTTGAACGAGGACAAGGCAATCCGGAGCGGGAGAGCGCCTACCTAGACCTGCCTGCTTCCAAAGCGAGCGCGCCCGGTCTTCACCTCAATATACAATATCCGAGCCGCGGTGAGCAAAAGCGCCTTTCAGAAAATGGAAGCCATAGATGGAAAATGTAAATGCGGAAAGAGAAAAAGTGGAAAAATAAAATAAAACGATGAACATATCCAATAAGGATTTAACCTGCGGGGAAACGGGTTGCCTAGGCGACCGGGTAGACTTAAATCTTAGTCCCGTTTTCACATTAGGGCGGGGTGGGCTACGATAGCATTACCCTTCTCTTCGTTCCTCCGCATATATATTCCGAACGACGTATCACACGTGGAGAAAAATCTAACCGAAGACGAAGAGACAGAAGAAAGAGAAGAAAGCGAAATAGGAGTGAACGCCTCGCAGTAGAATACTACCGTTAATGCGAACGTTTCAAAAGGGGTCGCACGGGATACTCTACCCGTACTTTGGATCGGGACGGCGTGAACACTCCAGAAATGATTAAATGTTGATTTATTCGGATCTCGAAAAAGAGCTGTGAGGAGAAAACCCGAATGTGTAGCTCCACTTCTACAAAAATATAAGGCGATGATTTATTATTTGAAACAGAATGAAAGATAAATGAAATGGATTTATGAACCTAAGTGAAACCGCTTTAAGTATAATTAAATACAAAAAAGACGAATTACAATGCACAGTTTGTACATCATACTTGAGAAGAAATTTTATTCTTATTACTTCTCACTGCGATAGACAAATGTAAAGTACTGATTGAACTGAGAGTCAAAAATTATCCGATTCCTGTAGGGTAACTAAAATTAATTCCTTTAGAATTGGTCAGACTAAATTTAATTACTAGAGACAAATATTTTGATAATGTGATATAAACAATAATGATAACATTTGATAATGTGATATAATTTAATGTAACGCGAATACATTTAGGCAACAGCTCTCCCTCTTTCTCTCTCTCTGTAGCTTATATGCGGCATACTTTGTAGTCTCTCTAGTATATCATTTTTCAAGGATAAGTATAATGTCTTCATTAATAACATGCTTTGGCATCTGCCCCACGTATTCTATAAGATTAAAGTTAAGCCTTTTACTGTAGATACGAGATATGGGATTAAAGTGAGTCCATTACGCTTCTCTGCTTTACCCAATTATTCCTTACTGCGCTGTATTTATTACATCATTATCTTGCCGTGCCATAAATATCCCCAACACTTTGTCCACACATCTCAAGGCTATCAAGTAGGCGTACCTCAAGGATTGTAGTTGGTAATCAATTGAAAAGATTTTTATGAACACGACAAACCAGACGAAATTAGTGGTGGTTCAAATCAATGAGTATGGCTGAACTAATCGTCTGTTTGGTTTGTTTTTGAACCAAAAGTTGCTGAGGGTTCCTTTTTATCTAATATAATCTTCATATTTTTCGCTAGTTGAAATAAAACTTGCTTAGCGTCATTACGATCATTTATTGTCGATGTTTTAAGCGACCAATACAAAGTAAAATCACAGTTTTTTCGTTTTCATTGCCTTCTCCATTAGCTTTATTTTCATTTTCGAGATCTCTCCATGTTTCGCAAAAGTTTGTTCAAATCTTCTTCATCCTGAACCTACTATTTCTTTGATAAGAGAGCCTATTAAACCAACTACGTCAAACATTGCCGTATACTGAATTCTTTTAATAACAAAACGATAACCACGGTCTTTCATTAACTAAATAAACTGCAAACATTTGCTTCGTAAACTATTTTGATACATCCAAGTGATAAACATCGTGATTAGCTTTCGCTACGCTTCCTTGGCTTTGGCTGTCCTTCTTCCCTATTCCTTAGACTATCATTTCATTTCAAAATTTCTGACCAGTGTCCAATTGCAGAATACTGGGAGCTCTAAAAATCAAAAACCTTCCTCGGTGAACTTCATTTCCAAAGTCTTTAACACAATAGATCTCGTACGGTGGCCCTAGTATAATCAGCACCCGTATTAGATTGGAAATTAAGGGAGTCCATCTGACAGCGACTATTTCAATATTAAGAAGTTGTTGGTTTCACTACCATTTCTTTCTTTTCTTCTACTGTCATGCTTCACAGTTCTCCAGAATTTCTTATCTCTTCTTGCGTTATATTTATATACTTCTTATCTAGGTTCTTAGCCATTCGGTTTCTTTCTCCGCATCTTATTGCAAAGAGAACACATCAAATAAATCATTTTTTTCGTCGTGAAAGACCATTTCAGTGTGTTTCTTTCATCGATACCATTAATTTTTTAGTACCTCTTATTAAAAGTTATTACCTGTTATAGTAACGCACTGTTCGTTTTCGCTTCTTTTTTATTTTCTTTCTTATCTCACTTCCTTCCATGGGATTTTCGTGAACCGGTATTTTATTAAGTAACCAGGTCTTTAACAGTAACATATACTTGAATATGTTAAGAACTATATTTAAAATGTGAAAAATGTAGGTCTTCTCGAATATGTTTTAATTATACAGCTTAAGAGGAACAAAACTAATTCTAAAATATTGCCTCTATTTTAAACGTAATTAACTTAAATTACTACAAGTTTCCGTTCCTAACATTAATGAGCTACCGCGATTAATTATTTATTGGCGAAGTGCATGTTTGGGGGTATATCTTTCTCAATTACAAACCGAAACAATAAATTATTGTTGGCCAAAGAGTTTCATCACATTTGCTTAAAAAAATGTGCTGTTATAACTTTTTATAGCCTACCTTGACGGAAATGTAGCGAAGAACAAACCAACAATAGTAAATATTATGTTAATACATACATGAATAACGCAAACAGAAGTTAATTTAATAGAGTGGTGTAGATCCATAATGCATAACCTTACCGTAAACAATAATCCAAACCTGTCTATTCATATATTTGTCGCCAAAGAATTATCCACCATGATCTACAATATAACAGAACAAAGTCAACCTCTTATCATTAAATTTTATCTCACTAACTGTTCTATGTGATTAGTTTCATAATTGAAATCAAAAGCGATAATGCAGTTAGAAATAACATGAAGGTGCTAGTAATCACTTGTAAAGGATACCCACTATATGATACCTGCTTTAAATACTTCTTGAATGCTTGAACTGTAAAACTGCCCCTATTTTGTAAATAATAGACATCATAGAGCATCTTCGAAAAATATGTATGTCCGTCTATACAGACTGATCCACATAAGACTGAATTACATACTTGATTCTATCTAAACAACACATAACTATCGGCACCCTCCGCACCACAGAAGTTTAATTTATTATATAGTAATATAATAATTAGTCCGGGACGGCCGTTTCGAGGACACGAATGGTCCTCATCATCAACCGGTGACCGAATGATGTGAGAAAAAACTTTTTCTAAAACTAAACGTGCATGTACTATCCATACTTCTTAGAACAGATATTCTTTACAAGTGCCTATTTCTACCTCCTGCGCGCCTTGAAGCTACGACGTGCGAAAGATAACATGCATGAACTATCCCTTCACCGAGAAGAAATATTGTATTTTACAAGTGCCTAATTCTACCCTCTACGCGTCTTAAACTACGACATGCGAAAAACACGGTTAGATAGACGGGAAGATCTCTTTTATGACACAAAATATAAACGAGTGCCAGTCTACTGCAAAAGGTCAAAAAGGACAAAGTACGACAACGTCCGTTTTCTCTGTTTATCAGATTTTTATTACTTTTTATGTAAACCGTCTCGTACGCATCTAATTCTCGCGGCGACGTTACGTTTTTAATCAATTTTAAGTCTTCTAATTTAATACTATGCCCGGTTTCATTTATATGTTGTGCCACACTCGACGCGTCCAATCTGCCGTAGCGATAATTTCGTAGATGTTCTTTGAATCTAGTTTCTATCGCTCTTTTTGTTTGACCAATATAGGCTTTATTACAGTGACTACGTTCAATTTTATAAATACCCGACCTTTCTCCCATTTTCGGTTTATCTTTAGGATTACCGAGAAGATTTTTAAGTGTGTTGCGCGAACCGAAGCATACATTCATATCTTGACTCTTCAAAACCTTACTCACGCCTTTCGATATGCCGTGAAAGGGGAGTTTCACGAATTTCTTACTATTAGTTTCTACCGGGTTAAGGTCGTGGAATTTCTTACGTAAAGTCTATGTTGGACTTTCTTAAGCATGCGATCGACTTCTATAGAAGAATAGCCGTAACGGTTACTCTTGATGATGTTGTTTACCATACTACGCCACAGTCCTTGCTATCATTATTGATTCTATCTAGACATGTCATCGAAAAGTACAGGATGTTCATTATTGTACACCAACCTTTGCCAAATTCAAACCCCAGAAACGTTATTGTTTTAAATAGCACCATATATTCTTTCTATATCCACCATATAGCAAACTTATATTTTCTAACGTTATTGAGTAATGGTACATGTGCATGATATCTAAGGTAAAAGAGATATTTAGAGTTAAACGCAATTCCTGCATTTCGAGGTTGCGCCCTAGTAGTTTCTGGTATTAATATTATTTGGTTACCTGACAAAAGTAAACAAAACATATTGACGTTGGCGACCTTAAACCGTTCTTTTAAAGTTTCGAGCCCACTAAATAATAGTTACGTAATAGGTGTAATTTACTAGGAGAAAATGAAAGAAAATTCCTATTTTTGACGGACGATATCTACAACGACGACCACTAGATAGCGTTCCTGAGGTTTAATATTACTATTTTCGTAAAATATAAGACTTGTTATTGTTAAATCAGTGAGAAAACAGGAATCGGCCGAGTAGTTTGCTTACAGTGAGCGTTTAGAAAAGGCAATTTTATAAAAACAAAAGATTTTGCATAGAGGTTTTCATTAGATGATTTTAGTAAAGGCCTAATAACAATTCTTCGAATCGCTTTGTTCAACTTTTGGTAATGAAGCATCATCAGAATGTACCGTTATCAACTGGTTTGCTGAATTACGTCGAAATTGTGCTTCTGTCAGTGATGAATTTCCCAAGAGTCAGTCAAAATCGGTTGTTGTCCCAAAAGACATCGATGCTGTGCACAACATCATTGAGGAGGATCGACCTGCGACTTATTGTGAAATAAAGGCATCCTTAGGCATATCGAAGACTGCAGTACATTTTAATGAATATTTAGGTGTAAAACGAACTATTCCCGATGGATTCCGCATAATTTGACCCAAGCACAAGAAAACGGTGATATAAGGAAATGCTCTAATGCTGCTAAGGGAAGGAAACGTCATAATAGATGATGAAACTTGAATACATTCAAGCAACAATCAACTGTTTGGGCATTCTCAAATGAAACGAATTCAATAAAAGTTATTCGTTCATAAAGTACTCTTAGAAGATGATTGCCTGTTTCTTTCGTTGTATAGGACATGTCGCAAGCATTGCTCTAAAAGAACGAATGCTAAATCGATCATCAAACAATCGACGACGTCATCCTTCATCATAACTAAGCCAGCACATTTAACAAGCGATTATTTGAGAGAACATAGAATTAATATATTATTGCCTGTATTCACGTGATTTATCGCCTAACGACTTCTTTTCTTTCCCTAATGTCAGACAGAATTGGTTCGAAATTTTAACGGCGAATATTTTGGAAAACAATAGAATGATTTGTAGCAACATCTTTTTCTTTCCTTGTTTTTATAAAAAAAGAAGAACCCCTCGGGTACACAAAAATAATTAGTTTTACAAATACGATTGCAATTTCATACATACGCGCTGGATAAACCGCAATGCACTAAAGCGCTACCAATATTGCGATGCGCTGACATCCAGTGAAAATAGATTAATAACCGAAAGCTACTGTAAAAATTCAAGCAGGCAGCTCGTTGTGTGGTTACTATTTTACATTTTGTTAAATCGTTTACCTTGTTAAAATTTAAATTCCAAATTAGCTCTGCCTCGGTACAAATTGATATTTTACTACCTGCTTGATTTATATCAGCACCGACCTGACACATTCCCTCCCGTACTTGGATACGGGAGGGAATGTGTGTGAGACTACATAAACTTGTAGTCTCGGACGGTGGTTAAATTTTTAATCCAATGCCCACATTTCAGCAATATGTTTTCGCGCAATTAACTTTGAATTTCAAAGTTTTATGGCGTTTGATTCGTTAACCTCGCTCATTATATAAATCAAACGCCGCACGAACACTCTCTATTGCGTAGGTCTAGATGTAATCGCCGTACGTTTATCCCACTACGTTTCCTTATTGTAAATTAAACCGAGGAGAATTTATAGAAAATGAAAAAATGTCGCTCGATGTAGATTTTGAAGCGTGACAAATATTTTCACTTCGAAATTATTAATTGCGCTATTAGACTTGACATTATATTTAAGTACTATACAATGATTTTAAAGATATACATATATCTAACGGAGAGAGACGGATAGATCGTTGCCATATTTTCTAACCACGACATTCGATTTAAATTTCAGTTTCCGCAGAGGTGTTGGTACAAGGAAATAAATGAAATTCAACTTCAACACAAAAGCATTATAAAATTGTGAAACAAGATACGGAAATAATCAACTCAAGAGTTATACACAAAAATATTTAATATGTTTCTTGTAGGTACTGAACGGTAGGATTCTTATTTGCAAGGGCACATGGTTGTATGGTTTACTGCCCCAATAGTTAACACTTCTCTGGGAGTGTGTTCTTATTTCAAGTATAATAATCATGGTTGTTTCCATTGATATCAAGCACTTCCTTATTGTCGTGTGCATATGTAACGACAGACAATATGCACGGACGGCAGCGTGATGTATGTTTTACAACTTTTGTTGTATTTCAGTACTCCCTCGCTTACAAGTGAAAGGAAGTATGCCATTCTCCTTATTGGAGACCCCGTTAATATGCTTGCGCCATTTCATACCGGCATCAACGATGACGCCCAAAAAATGTATGGAGATATGCATCAGTGTAGTTGTAAATGTCTTATCTGTTACTGAGATTGATTCTTTTAATTTATTTGTAGCATACCAATTTACTGGCATCCTTAGTGATCTTCTTGGAGCAGCCAGGAGGGATCTGGAGTCATTGTTTGCACGCGAAGGAACGTGTCGTCTATTTATAAATAAATAAAAATTGGTTACATAAGCTTTAAATAGAAGATCGTTGGTATAAATTATAAATAGCAATGGGTGATATTCCTGAGGTTTAGAACGAGAATTTTCCCATTCCGCTATTGCGGACGGAAGAGTAGAGCAGGAAGTATGGTTAGTCTTTTATTCCATGTAACTTTTCTAATAGACTATGGTAATCCACTCAGTATACTCATTTTCATACACATACAACTATCAAAAGCGTTATAAATGCGACTATCCATGGCTGATGTGCCGCTTAATGTTGAATACTTTTTCATATAGCTATGGTGCTGGGTCTCGTATTTTTCAAAGTAACTGATTAAACGAGATGCTATAGCATGTTCAAATATTTTGAATATTGCCCGAAAGATACTAATCGGGCGATAATTTCCATATCCATTTCTGTAGTCTTTCTTAAATATGGACAAAACATTACCTGCTTTGAGCCAAGTCCCTGGTCCAGGAATTTATTGAATATAACCGCCAGAGATGTGCTGATTTCTCTGTCCAATTGCTTTAAGAGATTTGTTGATATTCCATATTTTTCTTTCTAACAATGTCATTTTTAGTAGCTACAAAAATCAGATTGCGTGTCACTGCCAGCGATGTTACCAACATTATCATTAACAGCATAAAAAATGTAGCTGATGACGACTGCTTCAAAATTTTACTCTTTCTCTCAGATTCTGCAAGTATAATGTTAAAAACAAGTAACGAGCTTAAGAAACGTTTTCCAAACATGTTACATCTAACGTGTGTTGTGCATGGAATACATCGCATTGCTGAACTTATTCGTGAAGAATTTCCCAATGTTAATTCATTAATTAACTCATTTAAAAAGATTTTATTGAAAGCACCAACTAGAATGAAGTTATATAAAGAAATGTGCCCGAATATACACCTTTGCCGCCAGAACCTGTATTAACACGATGGGGTACATGGTTAGAAGCCGCATTTTTTTATACCCAACCCTTTCATATTTTAAAACCTTTTGTATTAAAGTTAAAACGAGATGCTTCCAGTGTTACAACAGTCCAAGCATTAATTGTAAAAGAAGATTTACCCGAGCAATTAGAATTTATTAATAAATATTTATTAAGCGTAACAAAAACGATCAAGTTTCTAGAAAACAAAAATTTAAAAATTAACTGAATCCCTTCAACACTTAGAATCATTGTTTAGTAATTTAAAAAGTATAGAGGAATCGATTGGCGAAAAGATACGGAACAAAATTAATGCGGTTTTACAAAGAAATCCAGATTACGTGCTATATAAACGAAATTTCCAATAACACTTACTTTACTACCCAGAATGAAAGTTTATGTTTAAAATATAAGGATTTAATTGCATACTTCCATTTCGCACCAGTTACTTCATGTGACGTAGAAAGATTTTTCTCTAGATTTAAAAGTATATTAACTTACCAACGAAACTAATTTACAACGAACAATTTAGAAAAATATATCGTAGTTAGTTCCTATTACAATTGAGTCGAAAACATACTTGACGATTAACAAAATATAACTTTCAATTTATCTACGCTACTGCATATACCCGATCGACGCTTGGCTAACTAACACTCGCTAGCAAACTGCACCGAACGTCCTCACTCTAATCATTAGAATAGGTACCTGTCGTTAGGCCCTTGCCTAAATTATAATTCCTACCTTCTGAAATGTGGTCATGCAATACATGTGTGTATATATTTACATTTCTCTTAGAAGTAAAGTTTGAGACTAAATTTAATTCAAAGGGGATGACTCTTTTTCAGGTTAAATTCATTATACGGCGTACCTACAGAAAAGAACAAGAACAAAAAATAAGAAAAAAAGTGGAAGAAAAAGGAGAAAAGAGAATGCCGAGGGCGAATATCCGGCCCGAACACTACACGTTTCAGAACAATAGGATGTGAAGAGGCACGTATACAAGACACAAGGGTCCCCATCAACAATACGGGAGACAAGAAGACATTCTCCAGCTTTTGCTTACTCTTAACTTTTGTTTAGGGTGGAATATGAGGGAATGCGAGCAAGAGAGAGTTCGGCTTACCCGGATGATAGCTGGCTTTGTGCCGTAAGTGTATTTCACAATGGGAAGGGAAGGAACATGGGCACATGTTTGGGCGTTATTCAAATAAAACCTTCGCCGCAAAGTTTGTGTGCAATGGAAATGAGTTGTGTGATCTTGAAAGATACTTCACATGTAAGGAGCTAGATTAAAGAAATGGATTTGGGGTGATTATTTGCATAATGTAAGTATCTCGTGTTTCCTTCTTATATTCTCGCGTAACTCCTTGTACATTGAGATGAAACACAAATACGCAATTGCATTTATAAACATGAAACTAGTTTGTTACATCAAATTTATATTATATAGTATCCAACGATAAAGCATACATATTTATATATGTATATAGACGTTCATCTTCCTAATTCGTACATAAAAACAGAATCAATTTGAAACACAAAAGATCTAGGAGGTTGTCTAAATTATGGTGCGGAATTCAGCAAGTACAACAAAAAAGTTGATTCCAGTGTAACGTGTTTGGAATTTAGTTCAAAATAGGAAAGAGGAAAACGTTTTTATTTACGTTTATAGTTCTAAGGATAGTATAAAAATGCTGATTCAGAAATATAGTTTAGTTAAATTTAGCTAAATTTAGTAACTTGAACGTATCATTATATCTTTGTGGGCAAATACATATAACAACAAAATACTGTGTCAAACAGTTTTACCAGAAATGGGAAAGCAGTGCGTGCAAGTACGTACATTAAACTAGAAGACTTGATGTCAAAAGAAATTGGCTAATTTCTCGTTTATTGTCATTCATTCATTCATACATACATTGTTACCTAAGCTCCTTCTGCTCACAATGCAGCTAACATTATATTATTCCCTCCTATAGCAAGCTGTGTTATCTACCTGCTCTGTTATTTTTATTTATCGTTATATCTATATATAAAGTAGAAATGTGCAACCAATTATTGTAGAAGGTGATGACTATTTTTATACAAACAACACACAGAGGGAGTCAATGGCTTGGCAATGTTCCCAAACATGGATAATGGATGGCGTGTATATAGGAATTACGAGAGTAATCCGAAAAGAATCCAGCCTAACGCAGAAACAATTTTTGTCAACATAATCTTTTTGTAAGTCTATCCACTTTATCCAGCAACGCTTCAATTTTTTTAATATCGTTTACAAATGCGATGGCCTCTTCGTTCTATGATTATCTCTATCCTCTGTGCAAAGTATTGAGTTTAGGAACAGAAAAACAGCGCTGGGACCAGATCTGATCAATAGGGTGAATGATCTATCGAGTCGACCTTCAATTTGTGAATTTTTGCTACCATTGCTGACTAAGACGGTCTTGGTGGAAGAAAACTTCCTTTTTCTTCAAATCTGACCATTTTCCGCCAATTTCTCCCCTCAGCTTGTCAAGCAATGATCTGTAGTTGATTAGCATAACTTCATGACTATTTCCTAGAACAACCACCATCACTTTCCGGACTGATGGGACTTCGCCTTTTTCGGAGTCGGTTCACCCTTCGCAATTCACTGCCTTGGCTTGGAGTATCTAAGTCAATCGACGCTAAAGTTCTGACTTATTTCGCTTAAACTGCTTCAACAGGGCTTTGGAACTGTTCATTCGAATGCGTTTTCCAGAGCTGAAAGTGAGCATGTGCGCTAGCCAACACGCGGTTAGCTTTTTCATGGCCAAATCTTCAGTCAATATATGATAAGCACGTTCTTTCGAAACGGTCGTCTAACACCATCTGATGGCTTCTGATGTTATCGGTAATGGTTGCAGTTTTTGCCTGCCCCGAGCGTTCATCGTTAGCCGGTACGACGACGTTTAAACTCGGCTGCCCAAAATGTTACAGTGTTAAATAATAGGGGACAGTCCTCGTAAACAGCGGCCTATTGCCTTTCAAATACAAAAATTTAATAATGGATCAATATTCGATTTTTTCCATATGGACCAACACAGTCGTTAGGCCGCATTAAGCATCCAATATGGGTGAAATTTTTAAAAATGTCTTTGAATGCATGCGCATATACTACAGGAATATGTTTGGCAAGTAACGTTCTTCTTGTTGAGGCTTGAAACTTTTCAGACTACTCTATAACATGAACATAATTGTAACTTCACAGAGTGCTATTCTGTAGAACATTATGGCACAACTAAGTTCTTTTAATAGGATTATATTATACAATTTTTGCATTCTACGCCACGACCTGTGAGAGACTACTTAGTACAATAATTTTGAAGATATCTTCAATTTTTAAGACATTTTTGTCATACAGTCCTACATATTTCTTGGAAATCTTGATGAAATTCTGCTAGTATAGAGCATATGATACCTCACTACCATGATACATCATGTTCTAGATAAATAATCAATGCGAAGAATAATAAGTTGCTTGTTTGGATTTGAAATTGTTGTTTTAAACTCCTATAAATCAGATGCTATACTTATATGCAAAAGTTAGAAACAACGTTAACTGTCATTTGATCGAAGATATGTTCATGCATGCGGTTTATAGTAATAACGTGGCTCTAGCTTATATAATTATACGTGCAAAAGAACCTTAAGTCAAAACACCTACTTTTTGCAGTTAATGTTATTTGACATTATCGGCAATTTTTTGCTTTACCACTTCATGTGTTTAACAATTTTTTTTGTGCCAATACAATTACTACATCTCCATTAATTTGGTTTCGACGAATTCATATTGCTACTTGTTGCAACCACATTTACTGCGTATTTGGTTTCAACGGTTTTTCTTTGTTATTTTAAACAAAAACATATTTTCAAAAGAAATTTGTTAATTCTGGACAGGTTCCTTCTATTGTTGCTGCTGTCGTTATGTTATTATTGGGCTTCAGGTTACGGAATTCTCCTCTCACTACTAGGCATCGATTACTGTGATCATTAGCCAACGGGACTTTTTTTCTTGGTAATACAGATTCTGTAGTGATAAGAGGTTCCCTAACTTATGTATTCAATACTCAAATATGATCCTATAACGCTACCTGTAATACTTGGAAAATAAACTAATATACTTAGAAATATGTAGACTATTAATAACGCATTCCATGACTTTCAATAAAACCCCAAAAGAGCGCAATCAATCAAGTACGCATTTAGTAAACAAATTTATTATCGCAGGTCGAAGAGATTTTTGCATTGATCGTTAGAAAATATATGTATCTCCATGTAAATTTTTACTGGTTAAAAAAGGTGACAAACATCGACTACATTAAATTCTCGCGGATGAATGCTTTGGGCAAATCAAGGGTGTAACAGACTGGAAGGGTTTATGTGTTCTGAGCCTCCGGGGAGGAACCCTTTGTTAGTCGAATCTACAAAGCCATATAAACTTGTGTATACATAACGAGTTCACGGATTCGAATATAAATAAATTAAAACCCAATTCCCAGATAAGAATAGCGCAGGGTAAGTGAGATGGAATATAAAAAAAATCGTAATTTTTCATCATAAGAAAAATAAAATTAAGTATGCAGATATATTACCAACAAAGTCAGAATATTTATGATGAGTTTTCAAATGCATGTACTGCATATGTTTCTTAATTTCAATTGTTTCGCAAGAATTGTATTCTTACAATATTCCGCTTTAACTGAAGCCTTGATGCTAATAGGTTTTTGATAAAACTTAGTACAACATATCTTGAAATCAACTGAAATAATCACCAGCATTAACATTAGCTAATAATTTTAAGATTCATTATATATACTACACCATTTTTATTAAATCTTGTTATTTAAATTTTTATAATTGGCATCTTAACGAATTATATTAATTTTAATTTTAATTAATTTTAGTAATGAAAAACACCAACCATTTCCAAGAAACCCACTACGCAGACACATTTTTTGGTCAAAATTACGCATAAACACATCGTCAGTATTCGTAAAATTCAGATCGTCAGTAATATCAAGATAGAATAGGCAATCATCGCAGAGGCCAACATATGAAAATATAAAGTCACTAGATTTTGGTATTCCAGTCGATGACAATAAACAAATTGAGAGACCTAAAGCTAATTTGACAAAATCTAGATTTAAAGTAAAATCATTTTAAGCCAAACTTCAACATTCAAAAGTTATAAAGTAATTATTATTATAAGGAAATTTGGTATATAGAAACTTAGCAAATACTAAGATATCGGCATAAGTGGTCGTACGGTTGACAATAGGAGTCCATTAATTCCCGAAATATATGTTCCGAATGAATTAATTGAATTTCTTATGTAGTGCGGAGTACGCCGATACCTCGCTATTATTATTTACCATATATAATGGAATTTGGAGCAGCGACCAAAGAGAATTTTTAACGCATGCACATCTACAAGGGGGAATTCCTTTGTAAAGGCTCCATTTGAAAATAAAATTGTCAAATAAATCACTCCGATCTCCTTATTACTGCCTCGAAATAATTCACTAATTACGGATTAAATTGGAAAACAAAATTCTAATCTAACTGTATCTTCCACTAAATGTATTTATTATATTAGAACATTATACCTAATAAAAGTAATTAAGAGTTAACTGTCCCCTACTTAAATATAGACAAGAGTTCCTTGGACAAATACTTAGAACATACTTAGAACAATATGCTTCCGGCTTTAAATGAGACCAAAAGATGCCACCATTAATCATTTTTAGTTTTTTGTTACCCTTTGTTTGTATCTGTTTTCTAGATATGTTTCTTGTCTAATGGTAGCAGATTGGGAGAAATGGAAAAACCGATAAGTTGGCCAAGAAAGCAGCGATTATATCCTCAGTTGCTCCAAACCCTTACTGTGATATACAAAACAGCCATCTGAAACAGGAAACATGAAAACAAGAAGAATCAAAACACTACCTACTGGAAGAACGTACTAGAACAAAAATCATCCATTTGCTATCTTTCAGCAAAGGGGATTTCAGAATAATGGCAGGTTTATTGATGGATTATACATCTTACATCAACCAGGCAGAACTGAGGATCAATTCTATCGCCTATGCCAAGACCACCTAAGTTCAACTGATCGTATTC
Source organism: Oryctes borbonicus (assembly GCA_902654985.2). NCBI lineage: Eukaryota > Metazoa > Arthropoda > Insecta > Coleoptera > Scarabaeidae > Oryctes > Oryctes borbonicus. Next base: position 13,012,076 of record LR736857.1, read on the forward strand.
TCTGCAAACGTGTTGCTACGGCATAAACGGCAAGATGTCATTCATGCCACATCTGCGAATTAAAGAAAGAGAGTAGAAGTAGTTCTAAAGTTTATCAAAAACCTCTAAGTTACTCCAATACACATTAGCGGCAACAGACCCTTTCGGGTTGCATTCACTAAAGGTATGGCCCGTCTCAATAGTGGTAGTAGTCTCAATGTTCTTACTTTTTTATAAGCGAATCAGTATGTTACACTTTAAATTAAGGAATATCACAATATGCAGGAATAATGTCTGTAGCAATTTGTTCTTGTTTTTATGCAGGCTAGGAAAAAGTGTCTAATTGTTTACTGTAACGCCAGGTTTGTTCAAAGAGTTCGACACACATACATAATATCGATTTTAATATTCGGCGTGATAATTACCACGTTGTTCGCCTTTATTCTACAACAAATTGTTTAACAATTTCAGTTCTATTGAACTTTATTAAAGCAGATCGCCAGTAGATTTGCGCCAGTTTAAAAATTACCGAAAGGATAAGGAGAAATTCTTCAAGACCTCGATATATATATATATGTGTTACATGGCAAAGTCGTCAAATTTTGTTACAATGAATTATAAAACTACAAATAATCACAAGTTGTATAATTTCCTATAATTTACTTACAAAGAATCTAGAAAGCTACTTAGAGGTGCAAGCCCCTTTGTGTGCAATGTAGGTATGTGTTTCTTGTACGTGTCTTTACGAAGGTCCTCTTCCTTTCTTTATAAATGTTCTAGGTTCTTTTTGATGAAATCCTCTTTAACTTCGCTTTCGTTATTCGTCAGCCCTATTTTCTTCTTTTCTTTACATCTAATGGTTTTGAGTCTGTTTCAGTTTTATTTAAAGTTTGAAATATGCTATTAAATGATTTCTAGATAGTTTTCGAAAACTTGTCTTCTGTCAGAAAATGTTATTTCTGTTTGTTTGTTTACTTCGTCATCACACAAAATACCAATCCACTGACTTCGATATTTGAACAGTTGGCCTATGCAACGTTATAAACGACATGAATGAATTTTGATAACTAGATTTCCATGTAAAGAGCGTCGGTCATGATCTTCCTGTGTATTTTACACAAAATATTATTAAAAAATATATTGTTAAGAGTAACTCGTGAGTTTGATTATTCCTATAAGTCAATATTAACGGACTCTTTAAATTATCAGAATGCCAGGATTCAAATTCTGTAAATTATATTATTAATAATATTTATGTAGATTAGTACATATTAAGGTGAAGTGCAAATAAGAGAGTCAAGAAATTCATTCACATTTTTCGCTTACAAATCGAGTACCACTCAATATGGTGTATTCACGTGTATATTTTCATAGTTTTTCAATATTTAAACAATATAAGCACGCTGTAAACGTAGTCGACGGAATATTAGATATCCTGAAAACGTTCCGCAAAACAGAATAAATTTTAATATTCCACAATTGAATGGAAGGTATATCAGACGAACGATATTGCATTCCTGGCTCGAAATTGGAATAAAGCAAAAGTAGCGATAAAAAAAGAAACTCTATAGGTACTATCAAGCCTGAAGCTCGACGTAAAGATATATACGAAGAAGATGATATTGAAATTCTTCCAGTAATATAAGAATATGTATATGAAGATTCTAAAAACTAAGTACAAATATAGAACTCGCTTAGCTTTAGATATAAATAGTAATTTGATTAATTGAAATACTAAATACTCTCCTAGAAATCTTTTATTAAAAGAAATATCTGATGATTTGCCTAGTGTTTATTTAAAAAAACTTTCAAAGCGAAATAAATATTGCTTAAATTGATAGTATTATTACAAAAATGCACTTGTTTTCGCGCTAATTTAAGATCTTATCTCAAATATAATTAGCAACTATAATTAAACGGAAGCGTACGGAGCAACTTGCTTTGCAGTATGGTTAACAGTCGACTACTTGCTTTTCGACTGTCTTGTTATACGTTCTACAAAAACCAGATACGAATAAAGAATTTTTAAACGCAGGTTAGACTTCCGATAACAGAATTGGAAGTTATCGCATATTGTAGTAGTTTTAGTATTCAAAAGTATATCCATTTTATTTACTTACATTTGAAATTGAGGCTGTTTTTAGTTGTTGTTGGTCACAAAATTGCGAGGCGATGCAGTGCTGGTGGCTTCTCCTCTAAATTATTTTTTGTTCTTGGCTTACACGTGAAGGTAAAAAAAAAACAAAACAAAATTCACCATCAGAAAATGAAATTATATTTCTTAAATTTAAAATTAATTAAATGCATGGTGGCCGAATCACTACTCACATGCAGCATTTGAAATACAAAGGTAAACATGGTAACCGATGAAACCTACACACCTTCGACATTTGACATGCAGGATTGCAATAGAAGCATAAGACATTCTGATGTGCGTATTGGAATCTTAAACATCGTAATTCCATTTTATTCATTAAGGAAACTTTGGTTGTGTATTTCGAAACAAGAGAAGATAGGAATGAATAATTTTTAAGGAACAAAACCTTACAGCATAAGCAGTGTATGTTGGATCATTTTGGATCTTTCTAATTTCAAAATTATGAAATTATAAAGAAAATATGGGAAACAACTTCATTTTGGACTTTACAATGACTTTAGCTAAGGACTAAGGATATTAGTGTATAGGCTGTCCAAAATTATCGGCGCGATATTGCTGCCTTTATTATATTTATGTTACGACGTTATATTAACCTTTGATTATTTATATTTTTAAGTAGCATATCCTGCATATTTCATCATTACTCTGTAGAAAACAAATGGGATCTGCAAAGACATTGAATGTATTTTACGTTCAATAAAGCTGTAGTTTCAAATCTCATTAGGCTATAGTGATTCTTTAATTGTTCCCTAGTTTGTTATTTATTGGTTCACTAAGTTATTCAGCTGCTTATTTATTTCGTTGTAATATCTTATAGCCGTACAAAGAAATAGTATAAATTATATAAATTTAATCTTTAATGGATTATACTAATATGAAAATTCATTTTCTAGGATCACGACTTTTGTGAAACCTAAGATATACAGGTGAGAATATATACCATTAGTACTATACCCAAAAATTCAGTTTATAGGCTAAACGCAATTCGTCTTGCCTTTTGGATCGATATCTCTGAAATGAGAGCATACTTTCCTTTTTACAATAAAACTTACTCAGTATATCTCAGATTATTACCTACGTTTCTTTGAGGTGCACCACTCGTTTCAATTAGAGTTGAGTATCCGTTTCAAGTTTACTCAAAATTCTAAATGAGTACCACATTAATAAGTAAGGAGTATACTTCGTTGATTTTAAAATCAATTATATAACTTCAATATTTGAAGAACTCCATTGAAACAACTATCGATTAAAGCAAATTTTAGTTTGTTATCCTTGAATATAAAAAAATCATTTTGTAATTGAAATAATACGTTCCTCATTTTCAAGGGCCGAGAACACTATTTTGCCTATCGCGCTCGCCTATGTATTTTCCAAGGATTATTTGTTTGATCGTCTCTGAAGCACTACAAGTTTGTCCACTAAGTTGATTGCTCGATCAAAATGTTTTGCTTCGTCTGCATACTTTCGTGAAATTTGTGTGAAACATGTTCGTAGATAGAACCTTACAATTTTTATATCTCCGGGATATAGATTTTCAGATAGCTAGAACTCATTGAATAAATAAGGTGGATATCTATTTTGAAGTATGATAACCGCCCAACGGTGTTTATAAGCTTTTTAAAACTTCTCCTAAACTCAGGAGCCTTTAGTGTGTAAATTATGTGGGTAAAGTGTCCCTCGCAGCAAAGGGTGAATCGCAGATAATTGTTGCCCAACTGGGAATGGTGACTCAAGACTGTACCGGACCCGCTAACAAAAATTTGGTCCTAGCGGGACTCCAACATACATGCAACGCTTAACTCTGCCCTTCTTACCACTGGACCACCAAACCGTTTTTGTATAAAAGAAAAAGTCATTAGTAAAAACAGAAATATACAATTAAATTGTTATGAAAGCAATTAGATTTACAAAAGCAATCCGGTATGGGTTCCTAAATTCTAGCGTTTCTTCTTTTCAAAATGACCGCGACTTAAATACTATACAAAATAGTATAGTTTAGTTAGACATAATGCAGATAAAATTGGAGATTCGAATCTTCCGTTCCACAAAAATAACAGCCTAGGACTACTCTAGGATCCTTTCTTCAATTCAGTAGGTGTGAAAAATAGCTTACTAAACTCTTGATGTCATGGATGGACTGATAGCAGCACATTCTCACAGAACGTGTTCAGCCATCTCCAAATCTTCTTGGCATAGGCATCAGATTTAATCTGTAGTTTTTCCAAGTAAGTACTATTTTAAGGCCACGTAACCTGTCATAAGTCTTGCTAGTAATCCAGGGTCCTCTCACCGAACGATAGCGCTATCGTTGCCTCAAGGCCTTTTGATAGTCCCAGTTAAAAGTTGTAAATTTAAATCAGAAATCTCTGCTTGAAATATATAAGTATGAAGTCTCATAGACATCCGATGGTGGCTGGGACTACTAGTGTCTATACCTATACCGAGTCCTTCTATTCTCGAGCTGACCATGTATCATGCCAAACGTTGGGGTTAGCCGCATGCCCGCTCAACTCTCAATGACTGGCTTATAAGGCTGATCAAAATTATGTTGGATGGAGTCATGTCCTTCGCAATGTCGTATCTTACTTCCCATTAAATCAAAAGTGGGAAGATAAAAAGGATATACATTTTTCCGATGTGTGCAGTTATACTTAACGCATACATATTTCGCTTCTACGTATAAATTATAACGTTTAACATTTTTCAGATCGCAGCCAAGAATTATGTCAATTCCTGTATATATTTATGTAATTAACCAGCAATCTAAATACGATCAAATTCAGAGAATAGAGATGGATTGACTACTGCTGCTATGATGCTACATTATCGGAACGCGAACTTAATTAAAATTTCTCGTCTCGCCGATGTCTTTGCCACGTAAATCGATTGTAAATGGGCATCGTTCCGAACAGAACTATTTAGTTAACAAGGTCGCTTAATTGTCCGAAGATATTTCTGGGTTGGTTTAAAACTCAAACGCCGCCGAGAATACCGAGATCATTTAAATAATTTTGAAATACCTGCTTTAATTTTATAGTATCCTATGCCTAATATGCGTATGTTCCTTAATTGGATATGCCGCTTATAATCTCGAGCAGGGTTATATTTTCAACGTGGTGTAAATTCTTATTTGCTTCATAATAGTTGAAGTAACTGAAAATTACTCCGCCTAGCTGTAAACCATAAATCACTGAAAATTTCTGGCCTCTACGTTATACAGTATTAAAGTACTTTTCAATTCTGATATATTATGAACAGAAACATAAATTTTATCTTTGTACTCAAACAATAATTGTAATTAATGTATAATTATTGATTATTATTAATATACCAATAAGCCAATAAAAGTTTCAGGTTGTTACCTTTAGGGTGAGTTTAGCACGAGCTGCGGCATAATCTGGCAACAATTATCCAGGCACTTGACATTTACTGATAAAAAAATGTCTCAAATCAGTTGAATCTTTAAAAAGTACAAGTTACAAGTAACTACAAGGTAAAGTTTACCATAGTCGAAAATATTACGTCTTTGAAGTAATCTTGCAATGTCTACCCTCGGAATTTCTATCCGCAGTAGTATTCTTTCTGATTTTTTCATTTAAAAATCAAATTTTTCAAATCTACTTACGTGACTAAAACTATCAGTTTTTTTAAGCTCCAGTCGCCTTTGAGAGAAGACACATATATGAATGTTTTATTTTCTAACTAATTTCAAACGTTGTAATGTTAGAATTTTATTTTATTAAGTGCAAGGTTAGTTGGGGTTCTGTCACTTGAAAGAACACGGAATTTTCTTACGTAACACGAAAGCATGCAGAGGCCGCATAAAAACTTAATGTTGAAATTAGTTTTTCTTTTCATCAACTTGCAACTTACTTGTTTTAAACTGCCGAAATGGTATCTAGGTGGTACTACTGTTACGTTCTCCTGGTTTGAAGAAGAATGCTGCCAGTCGTCATCTTTCTTGCGAAAAAGGAAGACCAATTACTCTTGTTTAAATGTATAAAATAGTTGCTTATTTGCTCGATAGCTCAGTACCTCTCGAAATGAAACACAGTACATATGTATAAAAAAAAATTATTAAGTTTCCCTTATAACAAAATAAAGAAAAATGTTGGGTTTTCCTCTTGTCTATATATATGTATATATCTATGCATTACATACATTTTATCTTATTTGTTTGATATATATTTTCGTATATCATATCTATCCACTTTTATATAAATGTGTCTCAATATATATCATTTCGCAACGTTTATTTGTATCCTGTCTTTAAAAAAAGCTGTAAACGCACCTAATACGAACGCGAGGCATTTTTGCTCCTCGGTGTTTATTTGTATTACATTTCGCAACGTTTGTATGCAAGCCTTATAGATTATTAGAGCCACCACCAAAGCCTATAGGAGCTCGAACGTGTGGGTTTACGGAGACAGTAGCTAGTACACCCGAAGAAGCTACCCAGACGTTCTCGTGTTAGAATCTATACGCTATATGCCCTGTATGTATGCTACTTGCTACTGTCTCCTCATATAAACGGAAAAGTTACAAATCACAAATAGTGCGGGTATAACGCAGGAACGGCAGGCAGTCGTGGCAGTTTGTGACGCTCATTCTCCGTTACTCTATTCAAATTATGTATGTGTGCGTTACGATTTCTTTCTCGGCGCTCAATCTTTGTTTAATACTTGAATAAAGTGGTTCTGTCTAGCGTCTATCTTTCCTTGTGATTTCTAATATAGGCGCTTATTATTTAATTATTTCATATTATTATTATTTAATTTAATGTTTTTGTGGTAAATACGTGCACATACAAAGATGAACATAAAAACAATATATGTGAATAATGATAAATTTGCATAGTAAGGTGAATAGAATATTAAATTTACAAAACAACAAATTGGAATTACAATTTACAATAATGAAACTAATGAATTTATTGACAAAAGTAAAGCTAAAATGTTAAGAAGCCTCAACAACCACCGAATTTACAAGTAAATCAAAAAATTTGCAATGTTATAACATTTCAGCACCTATGAAGTGCTCTTCAAGTATCTAGGATTGTAAGCCTTGTTCGGAGAACGACGAACTGTGTGAACTTACTTTCATCATTAAATAATACTTTTCATCTTCAGTTTCAGACAAATTGAAATGAGTTCGCGTGAACAGTTTGTACATGTTTGACTTTCAGGGTGAAACTTTTCATGATAATGTAGCCTTGAAATGTTATTCCACCAACGAATAGTTCGTACTGAATCTTTTGCTCTTCTGTCAAAATTGTTGATACAGTCGGGAATGAATTTTTCTTGATGGAAATAAAAATGTGCCAATCCCTGCGTATCGTTATTCTATGCTGTCTTACTCCAATGGTACTCGCAATATTCAGATTTTCCTTCTTTTTCTAATTTGACGATTACTTTACTATTTCTCTGCGACAATGTTTATTTTTCCCCATTCTGGTCTAATATCTGAGATATATTTATATAAAAATAATAATTGCTACTTTAGTTGTATATCTTAACAATAAATAGTAAAAGTATTTATAGCAAGTTGATAGTAACTTTACATATCAACTGTTACTAACGGTTTGACAATTTTTTTTTTATTTTAATGTCGGTAACTCTACATAGCTATTAAACCTAATTTAGTTGACAAACAGTATATCTTCTATAATTCCACTAATACGGCACTTACCTCGGCAATTAATTTACAATAATTAAATTTAATACAAGTATTAAACCGTCTAAAAAGGAAATATCAAAAGAATTAAGAATATACGGCATGTACTGAAGCATAGAGGCAAAGGAAACGTAAAAAGCGAGTGCAGTAAAAAACAAGCTAAAAATTCTCTCCTTTGTAGCACCAAATAATAGGTAGAAAATAATCATTAAAACGCTTCCATTGTTTAGAAGATTGCGAAGAACACTACACTCTCACACAATAGAAGGAGAGGGTATATGCACACGTACAGACGCACACACGTACGTACAATACAAAGACACTAGAAGGAAAGCGAGATTGATCGGGAGAGTTGCCAGTAAGCAAGCAAGCAGGCATCCGAGCAGACGGGTAGAGAGGCTATATGTAGGCAACACACAGACGAGCTGTAGCTCTCTCACCCTTTCCCGGTAAAACGCCCAACTACACAACGGTTACCCTAGCAACGAACGGGCTTGTGGCCATTTGAGACCCTTTATCCTGCGGTATTCATCTTCGACAATTGAATGAGTATTCGAGTAGATAATGATATTTGCATGCTGATGATCTAAGTGGCCGCTTAATCGATGTTAGAAATCCGCCTCGCTTTCTCCTACGTACCTTTCCGCTTCCTCTTTTCCTTCCTCTAGAAGCTTATTCTTTTTCATATTAGTTTGAAAACTTCCACCCGGTTTCTTTTTGCTATAAAAGAGGCGTCAACACAAGACACACATGTAAACCTGCACCTATGGAAAAACTTTCTTGATCTGAATAAGTCCTACTACGCTTCATGTAATACTTAACATTCTTAAATTGATTAACTTGACAAATATTCGAAACAAGAAAATTAACGCTTCGAAATGAATACAAATATATAACATATAGAAAAGCATTGTAACGTTGTAATACCGCTGTTGTTAAGGCCAGGAGGAATGATGTTCAACCACTGTCGCTCTGTTAACTATTATCCAAGTGAAGCATTGGATTCTTTTTCCAAGTCCAAGAAATAATTGCGTCATTCAACTACTTTCTGTCAAGCTGCTCTCGATTATATCCTTCATACTCGGCAAGTCGTAACCCTTTTTCGGTTTCTGTAACAGCTTGTATAATCTTTAGTCCTTCTTTGTTTGTCCGCGAGGTTTTATTTGGTAAATGTATCTTCAGCCAAGGATATTTCCGGCCAAATGACTAAGTAACTCCTCTTTGCTATATTATCTTCGAATCCCTCATGTGCATTCTTGATATAATTCCCAAAAAAAAAACATTTTCGGAAATTAATTACAATTTTATAAGTAAGTTCTCAATTAACATTACCTACAGTGTATTGTAGCAACACTCAAGGTCATTGTGAATTCCAAAGTACTATACCTACTTCCAAGATAATAACAAGATAACGTAATAGATTCTTGCGTAAAATTTCAAAATTTTCTCGCAGGCGAGAACTTGCACCTTATAAACAATTATCTCTACTCGAACCGGATTATTGGGCTACACGAAGATGGTATTATTTCCCGGGAAATTGCATGTAAACTTAATCCCAATTATTCGACTCTATTGCAGCGTTGAAACCTATGGATTGCAAATCAAGGTGAAGCGCGTAGAGCAGATTTAAGCACACCTAGAAGGGCCACCCCACAAGATTTTCTTTTGAAGCGCTTGGTTGCAAAACACAGGTTTCAGTCGGTAACATTTTTAGCACAACAGTGGTGGAACGCTAGCGGTTGTAGAACATCATTATGGATATTTTACGAACGAATAATGTGTATCGGGTTCCGTAGCTACCGGCCTTTACTGCGATTATCTTCAACACTTCAGCATAGACACGCTAGACGAATCTTATTTACTTTTCTTCTGTTGAATTGTTTTTCTTTTACATGTTTGTAAGTACTATACGCATTTTTTTTCCGTGGTACATTTTTAATTGCGACCAGTGTACATTCCTTATTCCAATGTTTACAGGATTCTGTTCACGCAAAGCACACCTATCGACTAGCCATAAACGACAACCTTAAGATCATCACCTAAAACAATCCACCTGCTAAATCAGACCCAAGAAAGAAAGAACACTGAGTCCCTCATCCTAGTCCAGCTTCTTAGGCTTCTCGAGAATTTAATTAAATACAGTTCCTTGCAGATTTGTATAGTTATGCGGTCAGATGGGGGCCCATAGTCGTCGGGTACTAAACACGAGAGTAGAAAGGAAGCAATAAAAATTGGAGACATAAAAATGCTAAACCAATTATTACATACAAGAATGCGAATTAGAAAGTCAATCAAGAACATGGAAAACAAACGAATATTTCCAATTTAGTATTTAAAGAAATACTAATAACAATAGATGTTCTATAATTTGAATAATACTAACAGAAGTTTAATTTTAATAAAAAACGCTGCTACAGAATAGTCGAACAAAGATCTTAAATGAGAAACATCCGCATATCGACAACGTATCAATCCCCATTCTAATGGGAGAACATTGATTCTTCATTGCTCTGACGAAATCCAACAGAAAGATAAAAAAAAAAAACATAATTCAAGTTGCAAGAAGAGGAACGCGCGAAAAATCCGTCCATCTTTTATCTGCGAAAATGGGAGAAAATGCAATAAAATCTGTCTGGTTAGTGACGTATGAGGCACACGAGAGGCGGGTGAGATTGGATGTGCCTCCTCTCTTCCTCCTTTACCCATCCTTCACTCCACACTGCCATTCGCCTCGCTTCTTCTTCATCTCGTTTGGCGTCTTTTGAACTCGAAATAGTCCTTACAGCAGTGGCAATGGTGGCAGCGGTCCCCAAAATCAATCAGCTCCAGATTCAGCCGGGTAAGAGATTGAAAGAGACCTGACAGTCACAGGAAGAGAGAAAAAGTGTAGACATTAGAATCTGATATATACCGTGCACGAGCGGCATTCGCTCTATCGGATTGAAGCTTTGATTGGATTCTGGATATGCTCGCCTTTTTTCTTTCCCGTTTCCGATGCTATTTAATGAATTTCTTCGACTTCGGCGCGGATTCCGGAATAAGAACTGCGGGATTGAGACTCTAAAATCCGGTAAACACGTACACATATACCTGCACATGTATAAGTATGTGTATGAATTTGTCGCTTGTGTGCGAGTGAAATTTAGAAAATGGGGAATATAGGACGAGAAAATTGAATTTTAATATTGCGTTGAAAGCGTCAAGAGGAAAATAATGCCTGTACTGCAATATACTTTCTCGTTGCTGTTGAAGCTCTATATTTTAAATTCATTTTTTTTTTTGTAAAAAAAACCATAAAGCACACGCAATACACGCTATTTGGAATCCAGCCCTCTAATGTATATTTAGAGTTGTTGAATTTGGAAATTTGATGTGTATTCAGACGAAGATAATAATAATTAATCTTCAGTAAATCCGAGTCAGTAAGTCGAGAACAACCTTTAGTTTTAGAGAGCTTTAAATATGAAAAGGGCGATTCAAATAAGTATACAGATCTAAAACAAGAATAAATAAATTCGCTACATTTAGTTATATTTGAATATTTCTCTGGATTAACCGATTTCCAACAATCTTCCTCTAGCTCTCTGACTTGTAAGAATTGGATCAATTTGTTTTAATATGCTTCACATCTAAATCCTTTTTAAAACGAAAACATAGATACTTCACAATATCTTTAATTTTGACCTCAAAGCCTATAATCGCTTTTTTAATTTCTGCAACTTATTTTTCAATGTTACAATTACAAATTTGATCTTTTTATAGATGATCAGCCACGTTTGAGAAGATCCTCTATTCATACAATAAATTTTGTTTGTATGTATTAACGCTTTTGATCATTTCATTTATTACCTTATTTTTTTCCTTGCAATCCCAAATTCACGTCGCGCTAAGTCACTCAACCAAGTCTCATGATTTAAAGTTGCACGTACTTCGCCTTACTGTTCGGCAAATTTTTCTTAGTGAATAAATTACGAAAATGTTTCGGAAATTTACTTCTGCTTATAATTAGGCACCCAATGCAATGTAATAATAACTCTAGCTGCCCTTCATTATCCTCGAATAGAGTTAACAATTTTGAAGGTAATGTCTATTAATTCCTTTAAATTTCTTTTGCTGTCTACTACTGCGTTAATGCAATGGTAGCCCCAAAAAAACTTGGGAATTCGTCGTTATTTTGCTATAGAAATATAAATCCAATTATGCAGCCCATCATTGCCTGTACGCTATCTGTTATTGCAATTAATTTAAAACCTAGAGCGTAATTAGATATTCGATTGAAACAAATAATTTTGACATGTACGTCCTAATTGATTTTTTAATTTTAATTTTTTTTTCTATGTTGTTTTTTGTTTTGTTGTTTCGTTGAACAACAAAATTAATTTCAACATATACAGCACATAAACTAGTTTCCGATTATTACATAAACAGAGGACTTACTTTTACATTCTCTCTAAAGAAATCTAAAATTCAAGATTATAAACCAAATACAATACCAAGCCCATAATTTTCCAACCAAGAAACCTACTAACTTTCTTATAAAATGGTAAAGGCCCACTAAACATTCTAGAGAGAAATGGCGTGTTTGAGTTAATGCAACAAAAGATATATAGGAAAAACTAATAGAAATATTAATGTAAGAAAAATCTTTTCAACAATCTGTATTAGAAGCGTAGGAAATCTATAAATTAACAAAAACAACACAGTTAATTGACTTAATGACCAAATTAATTTAAATTTCAACAATGTTTCAGTATTTACAATATTAATGTCACTTCCTGCCTTTCATTCGGATTATTCTGGCTGCACTCACATATTCGTACATAACAGGAAGAAGACCATACCTGCCGAACATTAGTTCCACATGGATATGTCCACACTATATTACAATCAAATAATTTTTGGAAATTTTACTAACAAAAATATCAAATCACTTCTTGATAACATAGACTATTAAATTTTTAATGCAAGTAATAATTTTAATTTGTAATAAGTTATGTAAAAATTATTGTCACGTTTTACTATACATTGTAGGCCTGAAGGCTCTGCCCATAACCAGTTGCATAAAAGAAATTAGTAAAAATTAAAAAACCATTTAGGACGTACAAATCAAGATTTTTTATTTTAAAAATTAATACTTTAAAATTACTGAGAAAATTTTTAAAAGCGTTGGATGTATCTGCTCTAGCCCTCCGCTTCTTTCTTTCGAAGAAATCATGCCCTACAACTCTATTTTACATGTACAATCCTTAAAAATCATACTAATAAAAATCGCAGCAATAACTTCACCCTAAAAGCAACTTTTTTCCATAAAATCCCCATCAGTAATGTTTTAAATTTTTTCGCCGAGATATAACTTACTTTGAATGATGCAGTAGTCACTGTACCTGATTTCAACATGAACTTTTCAAACGCTTTTGTTGAACTTTTAATTGAACCTCAAGACCCCTAGGCCCCCTTACTTCTTCTCAAGTCACTATTTAGTGTAGTGGTTATAATATGTCTTTCCAAGTTTTTCCTCTTTTTAGTAATGATTAGAAAGAAGGTATGGCATATTAGGCAACAACATTCACCATTGTAAAAAGTAACCAGGTTGCTATTTTTGATGGAAATAAGGGCATTTCGATATTTTTTTATTTACTATCCATTTTGATGGTAGGTACCTATCGCCCAAAAATCGCTTCGTGATCGGCTAGTCAGTCGCGATCGACTTGTTGGCCACTCCTAGTATATACGTCAATAATATTAGTGTTAACGTGGCAACAATGTCAAATCGAAAACATAATATTTATACTACATATAACTACAAACATGTTATGGAGATGCTTGTAAAATAAAACAATATTGTTGATATTGATGGGAATTGTGAAAACCAAAAATCCCTAATCTCAAGCGCCACGGATACTATGGAAGGTGTAATGTAGGGTGTACGTTATGTTTATGTCGTCTTTGAATTTATTGTAATCAGAATTATTCGTGGCAGCAATAATCTCTTTAATTACATTTTTTAAATTAGAACCAAATGATTAAAATGGTTGTGAACGTAATTATCGATTCAATTAAAGTAGCGTTCACATAGTGTAACGCGAAACTGTGAACAAGTCAAACTCTAAAATAATTTTTTGTATTTTTTTTTTAATTTCTATCACGGTCATTGCGGAAACTGCTAATAAACGTATCACATGGAATTCCGTGTACTACAAAAGCAATTGTTAATATCAACAAATAAATTTAGGTTAGATTATAACAAAGCAAATCATTGATCTTAGCTGGCAAACTCCTACAATAATTTCGCACTATTCTATGTGAACGCAGCCTAAGAACATAAACCGATCCTGCTTGAAAATTAAATCGCTATGTCTGCAGAGCATCGTATCCGAATAAATCGCTTCACATTAGTATACAAATCTGATCGAAGTCAATAATCGGCGTCTTCATAAAGGGTACATTGTTGAATTCAGCGTGATCTTATGTAAATCCTACTATGTACTATTACATATACACACATCTCAAAATATGCAAAATTCCTTGAGCTAAAGCAACTCATACTTCATCTTTGAAATTGTCATCAACCGCTGAATTGTTGTATTGATTGGCTTTCATAGAAAAGCGGCTAACTACGCGTAAAGCCCGCTATTTTTCTATAAGCCGTTCTGCTTGTTTCCCGGAACAACACGTAGTCCTATACATGAAAAGTTTTAGCTATTTATCTATACATTTTATGTTATATACGAGGTATATATTGCGCGAAAGTATACTGTTTGCAACATCATTTCAAGTAAATTTAACCAACAATGTCCCACAAACATGGACGTAAGGCTCCATTTCATTTTACGGCACGTAATAGGTGCGTTCATTCTTTCATTGTTTCATTATCTGAGCCGTATCTTCTTAAAATTCTTTTGTGTAGCCTATGCTTTAAAATAAGATAAGGTTTAAGATTTCATCAGTGATACTATTATATGAAATTTGTTATGGGACACTGTTCTATTTCTTGCCTAATTAAAATTTCCGATAATTGGATTGTAATGCATACATTCTACACATTTACAGGAGCAGAACTGACTATCGGTTCTTTTCTTCAAGCTCCGCGTAACGGTTTGTTATTTCATCCAAGGCGACAGTTGACTTTAAAAAGCTTCCGCGGCAAGCAAGTTTAATTAAAACCAAATTTAAAAGACAGCTTCTTTAAGGACGGGTACCAAAAACACGAGAACACACATGCAACATATGTATTATAGCAGAGCACCGACAGACATATGTTCCCACATATCACATGAGTGGACATGTCATGCATTCTCTCGAGATTTTTTCGAAAGATGAAACACAGAAAGAACATCGGCCGTCTGTCGACCCGACGACGTCTTTCAAGAAGCACCGCGGCGAGGAGCGTCGCTTTCGAACGGGTCGAACGGGTCCGTTCGCCCGCCCAACTAAGAGAATAACTGGCACGGAAATAACTCCAAGTTCGTTAGCAGCGCTCCGGAATTAATTTCTTGAGTTTCCCGACCTACGGTCTGGTTTAAGTGAGCGCAAGCGCCTCTTCCGTCTCTCTCGCACTTATCGTCCGACACATATTAATGCATCGGCCCCACCACTCAGCGTCAATTACAACTAATTGGCTGCCGGCACTCGGTTACCCGGTCGATGAAAAAGTTGGACAAGATCAGGGTTGTTCTTCGCTAATGAAAGTTAAGAAGGAACGAAGGAGAAAGTTCAATGATCTTCGGGGATGACGGCCGCTACTATTGCATTGTATTGTGGATGCTGTATGCGCGACGAGGCGCTAACTGTACTTTTTAATGGGATAAAGATTTGCTGAGTAACTGTTTCCTCTCTGGTTATTTCCTCCTCAATACGATAGATACCTACACGTGAAGATATAAAGAAGATTAAGGTAAAAGAATAATACAACGAATACCTTTTAAGTTTCTACAAGAACAATGAAAGAAAGAAATAGTAATGATCGTTTTATTGTTTTTCGAAGTTTTTGCCAATAAGATTTACATACACTTTTGCGTGCGTCGGAACCAATTTCCGAAACAATTTTTTTGCTATCTCCAAAACATTGCTTTTGAGAGCTTTAACAGGCTCATGAGGTGATAAAAACCGCCGTCTACGCACTTTTTGTTTGACATTTGGGAGCAAAAAGAGGTAGCTAGACAATAAATCTGGCAAATACAGGCACTGATACATTAATTCGATGTTTTCTTTATATGAGAGTTGACATTGTAATGATGCAGCGCTGTCGATTGTTTTTCCTAATTCCGTCGATACTTCTGGCAAACAAGTTGTTGTACACCATTAACTGGTCGTCAGTCTTCCAAAGCAATGCTTACAACATGTCCAGTATAATGAAAGAGACAGGCAATGGTTTTCTTGGAAGCGCTTCGTGAGAGAATAGTTTTGGTCGAATTACGAGTTAAAAAATTAAATCGTATATCTCTAGATATGCCCTTCATAGGCCTATCAAAATAGCCCAGATGATTTTTTTTTTGGCACCCCCATCACCATACTCCAGCCCCTTGCGAAGAGAAAGTTCAATGGATGAAGGCAAAACATACGCACACGGGATCACTGGAAAATATACTATATACATTCTGCCCTCACTACTCTCCAATTGTTACTCTGTGTTTAATATTAAAAAAAAAATGGATGAATTGAGCCATCCTTTGTATTGCACAACAGAAGTTCCGCATATGAAGAAGAAGATAGAGTTTTACACATATGCCAAATTATCACTAGGCCAATATTTTTCGAAAATAACTTTCGAAATACATTGCATGATTATTCAAAAACGAGCTAACATTAATACCGAATTACAATGGCTATGAACTAACACGCCCACCTATGACGTTAACGAACCTTTTGCTTAGCAACAGAAACTCAAGAAGACTCAAATTTGTTCGGGGCGCACATACACTTCTCTAACGGAATGCACTCTACGTATTTTTTTCTTGCTAGATTCAACTTACGTAATAGAAAAATCTTGCTTTAAAAAATCAGTAGGTGAGAATAAGTATAGAAATACTCCCGCACAACATCATCTACCTTCATCGACATCTAAAGACTACTTCTCCCTAGTGATTCTTCAGCTCCTTAGTTATACTGTCACCACTATCAATAGCCCAACCTACAAATTATCAACGTACTTTTCTAAATTTCCAAAAGCCTACGCTGGACCCAACATTTCGTCGATCGACTGAAAAGGTTGACGGTAGATTCTAGTGCTTTCTTTCAGCTTTAATGTTGAATTGTTATTCACCAATGTTCCCACACCGAATAGAGTATCCATTATTAGAGATCTCCTCATAAATAATAATTGATGGGATTATCTAGCTAACTTGGTTGAAGGTTGTCTTCCTTCTTTCACTTTAGAATATTGAAAGCTGTTTCTTTCCTTCATTTTACCTATACTTCCAAACTTCTAAAATTAACTGACAATATTGATATTCAGTCGCAAACACGCTGTAGGTGCAATCGAATTGTTTGATTTTTAAAAAATTTTAATTAGTGGGACATCATCAAAAATTTCACCGTATGCTTCTTAAAACGTTCTCGAATCTGCTGTTATCTGCATTAAAATTCCACAGGTAATGTATTTAATCTTAGGACACAGCAGTGGAGCGAACCTTACCGAAGTCGCTAATATCCTAACACTTACCCCTCAAATATTTCGCCTCCCTGCTGTATCCTAAAATGAAACAATTATATAATAGGAGAACTTTTACTTCAATAATAAATCGTCTTTATTCACCTAGACACATATTTATGATATTAACGAGATCTGCTTATCAACATTCTGAAAAATACCTTTGTAAGCAACTATTGTCAAGAAATTTAAAGAAAGCATCCAAACCATAGAATACGAATTAACCGTTTTACCCATTCCAATTGAACTCTTTAAGCCTTCGTCATTCATAAATATCCGGTCTATTTAACGAGCAGGTATTCAGATTTAGACGGCTCCAATTCGTAACAGTCCACTGGATGCAATAGTTTAATGTTTTATAGCTCCACAATACTGGAATTCTACTGTGACATACTTGTATTAAACCTCTTCTTACGGTACGAAGAAAATAATGCCAATTTTCCGCTGCTTTAGCACCAATAGATTCTTAAGAAGACACTGGTTACATTTACCAATAGAACATATGATTAAGTATTTGATGCTCTTTTTCTTCCTGTTATGTGAATCGAATCTTTATACCAAAAATATTTGCGATGTTACATAAATGCAATTGTGAGTAAACAAAAATTCTCTTAAATAACAGGTTGCACAGTGCCTGTATATGAGAATGTGTGGAAAAGTTTATACAATGACATACAGATGCCCCGGTTTCGAACTGTTTTAGTGGCAACGTGCATAATTATTATAATAAATAAATTAGCTCGTGAACTAAAAGAAGATCATACTTTATTAAAAGATACATCGCATAGTGAACGTCCGACGTCTGTCACTATACCCGAAATTGTTAAAGGAGCAGTGTTAAGAGAGTATCATTTGAAGAAGCCTGTGAAACCTAACGTTATAAAAATCTCTGCGACGAAACGTAAAACGTACCTTTTGAATAAATAATTGGCTATAAAAAAGCTAAACTTAAACAAACTTATTTCAATGTATGGTTTTCAAAGTTTGAAATGTGCTATATTTAGTAATAATCTAAGTAAAGCGTTACGTAATAAACAATATTATGGGTAATTGACGTAGTTTCAACCCGCAAACCTAAATTCTTTAAAAGAAAGCAACGATCGCGGAAGTCAAGAACAACAAATATTATGGCGCGGACATTCACATACTATTGAATAATAATTACACATTTTTGCTACACTTTATGTTCAAAAAACATTAAAACATGTCTTTTTTTAATTACTTTTATTAACCAATTAATATCAGTACTAAACTTTTCAGGTGGCCTGTACATCTTGGTAACCGTGCAACCAAAGAAATACTTATTTATTTCAATTTCATTTCATTAATACTTAACGGGATGTAGTGGCACATTATTGCCGTCATTAATAATTGTTTATGTTAGTAATAATCCACACGACATTTCAATAATAAAAGTGCACCTTTATTCAAAGGCAATTGAATGTGCACATCGTTAGCGGATAAAGTAAATTATAAAACTAGCACTGAATACCACTAAACATACTACATTTAATAAACAGTAATTTGAAATAACTGAACTGCAGCTGCCCTTATTACCAACGGAAAAAATTGTTGTAATTATTTGCATTTAAAATTGGCGTACTAGGAACTCATCGACATTTATTTTACATGTAATATCCCGAGAGTGCAACGCGCGATGCTTTCTTAATGTAATTTCCTGCGAATGCAACAAGTATAATAAGTGATCACTGAAAGTTAGGATTTCCTTTTAGGATCAATGTAACGCAATCATGTTTATCCTATTCCTAAGCACAATATATTTTTATGTGTTCTCCTTCTAAATGAAAAATACGATTGGTTCTATTAATTAGAAGCTCGTAATTAATTTTATCTCCATGATTCCGTTCAGTCTTATCTGAGTGCTCATTCTTACTGTATATTCAACTCAATAGATAATCCTTACGTACAGTGCTGTATAAATAGTTTTCAATGATTGCGGGATATACGAAACGTATTACTTTAGAACGTATTTTGAAATTAATTTAACATGATATGAGCATTGTTTGTATTACGATTTATATTTATTGTAGTAACTACGATATGATCACAAAAAAGCATATCGGAGGGGGGCATGATCCCTTTAAATAATTTTTTATTGGTTAATAATCTTGACAAATATTTATCATTGAAAGCAGATACTTTCGTAATGGACAAGAGCAACAGAAAAGAAAAGAACTGCTTAAACTATTGCGAATGTGAGGAAGCGCATCGCAAGAAACTAATCTGTCATATGCTTAATATTCTTGCCAATACATTAGAAAATATCTCGAGAAATATCCATATACAAATCGTGTTGAGTAAGAAAACAAGACGATTAACAACGTAGTAAAAATGCGATACTGCAATTAGTTTAAAAATCGCATGAATGGTGATAATATTCGTAATAAATCCTTTTCAGACGAGGTTTAGCTGAATCTTAGTGGTTCGGTTAAAAAACAAGCCATACGCATATGGTCCAATGAAAATCATTATTTAGAAACCATTGCATTCTGAAAACGCATTATTGGTCCATTATCTTTTCATGATGCGGTAAACACTGAAAAATCATAATAACTAAGCCTGCAGAAACAAGTACATTTCCGTGCGCTTTACGAAATTAGCAGAGGCTAGACAGACTCGTGTTTTGTCGACTCTCAGGGATATCCGTGGGCAACACGAACCCATTCTGATAAGACAAACCCGAGTCAGTCTAGTCTCTGCTTATTGCATCTATTTCTGAATTAGCTGCAATGATGACGAAAAGGGATAGACACATCCACAATGCCACAGCTCATAAAACCCAACAATCAACGAGCCTATTATCTAAAAATTCTGATAACCGTGTTAGTAGATTTTTCTCCACGTTCTTCTGACCTAACTGCTTTAGATTATTTTTTATATTTCCACGTCTAAATAATAATAATAATACACACTTATTTCGAATAGTAACATAATAGATGCTAACGAAACACGTCACAAATACAAGAAATCAACAAAGAAAGTACACTACATATACATACCAGTAAACATATAAGCCATTACATAGTTGCCTTAAAGTAATCATTAATGGAATAGCAATTGACATTTAAAAGATAACGCTTTACCTGTCTTTGGAAAGCAATCTAATAGCTCTCTTTTGTAAAATAAAGACTCTAGAGACATTAGTGCTCATTCCCCATTGAATAACTGCATAAGTCATTCGAGAATAAAAGTTAGAATAGTAGAAACTTTTTAAGATATCAAAACCACAACTCCTCCGCAAATTATATAATGCATAACAGGCTCGTGACAACTCGTTACATAGAGCGTCTACATGGTTTGCCCGACTAACATATTAATCGACCAATACGCCGAGCAATCTTGTCGACTGAGTGAACAGGGTAAGTTGGTTATTTAAGGGAAAACCGGATATGTTATATCTCCTTCTGTTAAATAAAAGAATTTCTGTTTTATCCGAATTTAGTTTCAATTGATTTTTATACATTCAATCTTGAACAGCAATAAAAATGCTATTCACTTGTTGCAACAGCTCTTTGAGATTAGTTGAAGTAATATAGGTACTAATATCGTCTGCATACAGAGTTAAATTTAATTCCAGGCCTAATGAAATTGGTAAATCATTTATATAGATCACAAATAAAGTTGTCCCGAGGATAGATCCTTGTGGCACCCCCCTGGAAACACTACATCCATCCGAACGAACACCGTCACAAACAACTCTCTGCTGGCGATCAGTTAAATATGATTTAAACCACCTTTGGCATATTCCGTTGATACCATACCTTTCTAACTTATACAACAAAATGGAATGATTAATACAGTCGAAAGCTTTCGACAGATCGATAAGTATCGCCACACAAGGCGTCCCCGAATCAAGCGACTCATGAATGCTACTAATTAAATTAAATAGAGCAGTATTAGTTGATCGATTAGGTATAAAGCCGTGTTGGTTTTTTGATAGTAGGTTAAACTTTTGTAAATAAGATATAATATTTCTCTTCATGATTGTTTCAATTATTTTGGAAAAAGTAGATATGATACTTATCGGTCGATAGTTATTTAAGTTATTATTATCTCCTTTCTTGAAAATCGGAAATACCGTTTTTAACAATAGACTACACACAATACAAGAACTTACCAAAGCCATTCGACATGCTTGTAACGACACGATAATGCTTCAACACCCCGTCAACGTATTTCTTTTACATTTACCAGGAAACATTTTTTCTATTCTGCTAGCTCTCATGCTTTATTATTATTATTATTGACTTAGATTATTAGCAATTTACGCTTTAAATAGAAACTTATCCCTCATTATTGTCAAATATATCAAACATATCTTGAAGCTATGATTTGAGCTTCAATCTTGTATTAAAAAAATAATGTCGTTTATGAATACGTTGAATTTGACTTAAAGTATCACTCATTAAAGGGAAGTGCACATAGATGCAGGAAACGTTGTCGATAAACAACATTTGGTACTTCATAAAGCTGGCACAAACTCTTAGAGTTTACCATCGAGTACTTTCTATAATTTTTGCAACAAGTACATAAAAGCAAACCGTAAAGGCTAAGAACATTCGTTTACAAAGGTTCATTTGTTATACTACTGATAGCAAAGGCGCCGCCAACCACTGACGATTTGTTCAAAAGCATTTACCTCAAGAATGATACATCATCATGGACCATCGAAAAAGAATTGCTATCATTTCCTGCATGAAATCTCGAACGTAGATGATCGTCTACGGGTCGCAAATAAGAGAAAGACGCCGTTTCTGGTAATGCGTTTTCCTTCGTTTAGGTTCCCGCCGGTGATAAAGAACACACGCATTTTAACGATAATGCAGGCAACTACGATTGTGCACGACACAAACGAATAATGGAAATCGTAACGAAGCACTCCGCTGGGAGTTCAATAGTTCAACGAGCATCGACAGAGTAAATGAAGAGAGAGGCACACCTTATTGTTGTATAGCATGTACTAGATGTGGTATATATTAGTGGTGCACTAGAAATGTTAATGTACTGCATAATAGAACATTATTATCGATTACACTTATTAGCTAAATTAATCCTTAAGTAACATATTTTACATATATTAAATAAAACAATTCCTATTTAAATTATACAACATTTCACTGTATCGCACCTACTCATGTGTCATTAAAATTGAGACTGGATGATAAGATCTTGGAGAGTAACAGCTCAATTAGCTGTTAGAAAAGAAGCTATCGACGAATGTTTATTGGTTAAACCAGAAGAAAGGTACAAATTCCTTCAAACCTATGATTTTATTGAATTTTATGTAAAATATACAGTAAAACGAAATTCTTTGAAAGTGTATAACCGCGATACGTAATGTACAGCATGGCTTTCGTGTGGGAAAACCTACTTAATGCTATACATCGAACTTGATTTTAAATGAAATTTCTTTGGTAACAGGGTTTCTAATATGTGCATTGTACTCAATAAAGCGCTTTTGTTGCTATTATTACTATTTGTTATTACCTCATTGGTGGATTTGACTAAGGCTTCCGAATGAATATAACTCAAAATGGTGACTCCGAAGTACAAAATTCTTCGTTCAGTGGAAGTAGCACTGGCAATAGCTATACGCGGTGAACACGAAAAAAGCTAATGCAGTACTTGTAAGTTTAAGTGTTTCTATAATAATCGATTGGTCCTATCACCCTCGCAAAATATAACGTTCTGACCATCAATAAATTGTTTTCTAAATGTAAAGACCCTATACTGCCCCCATTACAATCTAACATAATTTATTCGATACCTTGTACGTAATGTGAATCTGTCTACATTGGGCAAACTTCTTTTGTGTGTTTTAAAAATAAAAAAATAAAAATGTGTTGGCTGCTGCAATATCAATAATGTTAGCAATGTTTATTCGATCTTGTTTCATATTCACCCTAACTTAAAAAATAATCCTTCTCACCATCAACGGCCACGATTGAATTTTACCTCATAACACACGAAGAATATATGAAAAACTAATTTGAAATCTTTAAATTCAAATAAAGATTAATTATTTAACATGTTGCATATATTAAATTAATATTATAAAAATAAGTGATAATAGCATCTGGTAACACGACAGATGCAGTTTTTTAGATTGCTAGCAAAGAGAACCAAAGAATATATCACTTTTCACTCCTGCTATGTGTCTCCAGCTGATTACATTGAATGGAATTGGACGGATCTGTATTTGTTGGTTTACACCATTTGGCTCTTTTTGAAGTTACCAACTGTTAACTGTTAACCTCTAGATCTTACTTTCGCGCGCAATCGGCTCAGTCTCCCCTCCATAACCTCTTAGAATTGTATCAAAATTTTAAAATCAATTTTAAGGTGTTGAAGTGCGAAAGGTTAGAACTAGTAAATTAAGGTTAGCTCCCTGTGGATCGGCAATATATTACTAATTCTTCAACCAGCCGGTATTTCTCCCTGAGCCCACGCTTCATTAAGTATGGTTGCTGGCATTTCAGTTCCGTTTTCCAAAAAATTCCGGGATTATTTTACCATGTCCTGCTGATTTACCTTTTTTGAGATTTTCTTACTTATTCTAACACCAGTATTTCCTCTTGAGCACTATTATTGTCATTATTATGTGAACGTGAACCTAGTAAAATCTCCTCGGGAGTTAAGTTTACTTGTTCTTCTACAAACATTACAATTACCAATTATCAATCGAGGTTGGGAAGTGCCTGATTTTTAGAATCCAGTATGTAATCGAAAATTATTTTTGTTCGCTACAAATGTACAACAGTATTTTCCTCAATGTTTCAAGTTATCATTATTGTTAATCAAATTCTTTAATTCTATTTTCTTTCAGTGGTAGAAAATGATATTACCTCTATACTCGCTTTATTGCACCGTATTTGTGTTATCTCTTTTCAATTTACAAGCCTTACAACATATCCATCCGAAATTTAACGCAGGTAATTAGTTGTAAGGGAGCGCACAGAAGAGAACGGTGCATTTGATTGCATCCCCAGGCATGTCGTTAACGTTGATTTAGCGGTAAAGGAAAATCGTTATTAGATTTTAACTAGTCTGAAACGGCGCGTGATTTATATATTCACATAGAATCGTGTATTTAAGGTGGATTTTTTGAGCGGTCATGGTCAGCAATCACCATTAATGCACGTGCAATGCGTACAGACACGTACTCTGGGAAAATGAAAACACCTAATGTTCGAATTACAAACATGTATTTGGCTTTACGAAACGAAAAAGGAAAAACGGTACGGCTACGTGCAGACGTAGATATCAATTTACAGTGTCTTGTTTTCATACGCCTTCGAGTGACGTAATTATTCATGAATTATCTCACTATGAAGCTAAGCGATGTTATCGGGATAATTTTAAAATGCCTGTCTAATAAGACCAACGTAAAATCGAATTTACATTTCAAATCGCCATGTTAGTAATTATTTCATAACCATTTAATGTTGATAGACTTGTGCAAAAAACACACTACAACGAAGATAGCTATTATATTCGCTTAAACTTTTTTCGTTGTGCATCCATCCTTCTTTTATGTAACAAGGACCAGTTTTTCTGGTGTAAATAGTGATAATTCTCTAATGGATGTCTGCAACGACTATATCCCAGTTGCATCCACTGCTGCTACTGCTTGAAGGTTATTATTTTGCATGTGTAATACCATTAAATATTGATAATGCAGCCGCTGTAATCAAAACGCATTTAGCAGCAATTATAGTGTATCTACTGGGAAGTTAATGGTAATGTTCTTAGATAAGCGCTGTGACTTTTAAGTTCACGACAACTAGGCCGTTTTTGTCTATATTTGGTTTAATGGATCTCTCAGTAATACTAATAGGTTTTCTGCAGTAATTTGACAGAGTATAGGTTGTACTTTTACAACACATTAAAAAATATATCGAAATGTATTAAGACGTAATATACAACGTGTCTACCCGGTGCGTGGACGGAAGAAAATTCTTTTTGTGCAATACGTGGAGAAAAAGTTTTCAAAAAAATATTCGGGGAAAAGTCCTGCAGAACAGAAAAATTATATTCAAGTATACACTTTCTGCATTATTATATTTCGTTTCTCTTACATCCGTTTTCATCGTCACGACGAAACACATCGTGCCAATGGTAAGTGTGTTCAAAAACAATTGAGAAAGGCGACGGTAAAGTATATTAGTGTAGTTTGTCATACAAGCAACAGTCTCAAATAAAAACTTTCTTAGGTTTAATTAAAAAATTAGAATAACGGGAAAATACTCGCAAGAATAGTCTTAACAACTGGTTTGTTCACGTAAAATTTGATTAATTAATAAATTTTCGAAGCAACCTCCTAATTCTAATTAACAAAATCCCAATCGATCTCAAAAGCCTCTTTCTGTATTTAACAACATTTCAGGTGGAGTTGTTTGCTGTTAACAATCTTGTAGTTCTGCCATACCAGTGGCCCTATTATTTGAAAAGCCATAAATTGATGATTTGACGTAACCCCAAAGAATGAAACATTAGATGATCGTGAGGGTCTACAGATAGTACATATCCTCGTCAATTACGACATTATGAGCAAGATATCCATCCTGTTGGAACCGTACCCTTTCTAATGTAATATCTGTTAGGTTTTGCGTGGAAGGTACTATGATAGCCTCCAAAAGTTACAAATATCTATTTGCAATCAGCGTTCTATCTATAAAAGAGGGTGCGATTATATGGCTGACTAGGGTACCTGCCTAAACACTTACTTTTTCGTGCATCATAAGTAGAGACTTAGTTTCCCTAACAGAGGCATCAGTGCAATAAAAATGTTCATTACCGATGTAATGTGCGAGTAGTTAAACTAATCTCTGAATTTTTGGAACGGATCTGTCGGAGCACCAATATTATAAATCCAATTTAATCCAGATCTGGATTCTACGTAACACATTGCTGCAGTCTTTTGTAGGTTAATATAATAATAATAATCTGTGCAGATCTATGGTTATCCACAGCAGTCTTTTACTTTTTCTTTTAGTTTTCAAATTCTTTCGCGCACTGACGGTAAACATCTTCGTAGCGTCGACGAACTTGATAATTTCCGTAGGAATGTACTTGTTCCAAAACTAATCCGATCTTTTCAGGCGGTATATTACACGCACCTAGTATCAATGTTAAATCAAATAGAAATGCATTGTATGGCTTTTCTCCTTTTTTTTTTTAATTTGCACGTTGCACTATTTACATGTTTCCTGTACACTTGTGTTTTCCAACATGATGGCTTCCATCGGCGATTGCTGAAAATTGATGTTTTCATTAGTTTTACCAATGTAATTAAATTTAATTAATGTAATAAAAAATCTCATTAGACACCAGTTTTTGAGAAGGTAACATTTTGACGATTTCCTCCACCAGCTCTACGAAGCGGTTGATCATTGCCTGGCTGACCCCCTTCTTACTGTCCTTGGTTACTGCAGCCTACGACATACCTTCTCTTACTTGGGTGCGTCCCATCCTCCTTCTCTTTTCTTCTTCTCTCCTTTGGTTGATCTTTATCGGGTACTCCGGACAGTTCTTGCTAGCTGTGTGGTGATTATTCCCGCAGTTCGCACACTTGGGTTGAAATCACTTATTCTTGAAAAGAATATGATGGATGATCTTCCGCATATTTGATGCATTTGTAATTCGTCGAACATCTATACTGTACGTGCCCGTAATTCTGACACCTGAAGCACTGACTGGCTAATATCGGTTTTTGCTTCGACTACGCCCTTATCCTTCATCCCTGCGACATCCGTAATGTCAAATAGTCTTTTCCCTTCATCACCATTTAGTTCTTCTTTGACGTCATCTGTTTTCATTTCCTTTGGGATACCCCTCAATACTATTTTTATGGGCTTCTCTTCATTCAGTCTATATGTGTGAACTTGAATGTGTTTACCGCTTAGAAGATTACGATTTTCTGAAGTCGTCCGCCTTTTTTGTAAAAATCTTGTTATCTCTATGTTATTTGCTCTGGCTTCCTTTCTTATTAGACCAAGTTTACCTTCTTCTTGCAGGACTATCAGCGATGGTTTCTTTTCTCTGGGCTCTTCCTCTTCCTATGCCCGGTGTTCGTCCCACTCTGACTCCGTTCCCTATTCTTGTGTATATATATTATTTCCTCCTGATCTATTCGTTCGCTGTTCACTTCCTCATAGTCTACCATTTGGTTGCTGATTCCCCTATTCGCTTGCCTCTCCTCCTCCCTCGATGATGAGAAGACCTCTGTTTTCTTCTCCTCCTATGATCTCCTTGATCCATCCATTTCCTGTGCTTGCTGCGACTCGTTCTATCCTTTTCCTTCTTTTTTGTCTTTTTTTCCTCTTCTGCCGCTTCCTCCCTTTGGGGTTGGTGTTCTGAAATTTCTTCCTCGGTTGGGATCTCTGTTTCCGAAGATGCGCTTCTTTTTGCATTTCGCTTGGCTTCTTCCATCTCCCCTTCTTCTTTCCTCTTCTTTAGATGTCCGTTCCGATTGCCTTAGACTTGGCAGGGTCGATCCATCCAGATATCCGGAGCCTTCGGTTTGCTCTCTTATAACACTTTCTCTCACTACTACCTATCGGTTACAATGCTTGATCGTGACTTCCGATTTACGCATACGGATATTTGTAAGTCAGTAAGTAATCTCAAACAATAACAGCTGCTCATCTTCTAGATACTTCCAACGTGGGGAGGGGTGACTATAGGACCGAATGACGCGAACCTTTCACTCGTACCCTCATTCTTCATTTTGTAATTCAAAATTTGTTGTGGACGTCACACAAAATATTACTCCCGAAATATTTTCAACAAAATACAACGAGTCGCATTACAACTTGCATGATGGAAAATGGTACTAACTTCGAGTAAATATTGAAATTGTATGGATAAATTATATTTCATAAATATTTTCTATGAATCTTTTAAAAATAAATGCTTATAGTATTTCAACAAGACACTTTATGCATCTTAGCAAAAACACTATCTGCATAAACCCATATTTAATTCACTTAACGACGACATTTCGAGTATAGGAAACTGTTTACAAAAAAAATTCTAGAACAAGAAGTATTCAATTGAATAACATTTGAATCACCACCGTACTACCGTATAAGGCGTTTAAGATGTTGGCCACCACATATACAACGCAACAGTACCACTTTCTTAGTATTTATTAAAAGCCAAAGAACGTTAACCTTTGTTGTTAAACACATGCTTTCTAAATATTCTGTCCGGAATACTTCAATCCAAGATTTTTATATTGTATTACTCAGCGACAAATTTTTACATTGTTTTCCACCTCGCAGCAATTTTATAGCGTACTTTATGTAGGTTTACTCGTAGTTATGCAGCTACACAGCAGTCCACTCACATAAGAATTAAATTTTACTGTGACAGATGTGACAAGATAACATGTATGTAGTTGAACATCGTCCGAAATTCTCTAAAATACCTAACACGACGTAAATTTACATTCGCATCAATACGTAATCATTAATTCCATGAGAAAAGGTGCAGGAAAATTACATCGCATAGAATACAGCTAATAGTTGCTCTAGGTAGGAAGGTATATAGGACTTTCAGAAGCGAAGATAAATGCAAAATATACCTTACACAAGACGAGGGTAAAATAAATTTGAAAAGGATATGTAAATCTGTAAAATGTGCTCTTAATTTACATGGGAAAACGCACTTACTGCAGATACTAAGATCGATTGATTTCATACAGAGGAAAATTAATTTACATACGCATACTTTACATTACGTGTTCGTTCACTGCCGTCTTACCTCTGCCTCTTTAAATTCAGAAACGCTACTCAACGAAATAAAATTTCCTAGCACGTCACACTTAAAAGGGTTAAGGGATTGTAAAGGACTTCATCCGCGCGCATATTTCGACCCTCTATATTTTTCGCAGTTGTTATATTCTCCGCGCTCTCTTTGCTTGATTTATGGATTACGTTAGCTATTATTCAAATGTGAGGAAGTATTTTGTATCATGGCCACCTGCGATGCGGGTGCATTCTATCCCACGTACCCTTTTGTTACGAGTTCGCCGCATTCTTGATCTTACACACATCAGAGTGAGGATTTAAACGCACACATTTTAATTCCTTAACAGAGATCATATTCCAATTTGATCTGTCTATGCATGTATGTACCTGTACAAACGGATTAGTTTCAAAATTTCTTTTCGGATATCAATTTACGGTCATATAATCTGTGTACACTTCTAACGATATAAATGGTCAAGCGCCACATTTAAATAAATCTCAGATCAGTTATAAAGTTTTTAATTATAAAAAAGAATCGTCTACAGAAAATTATAAAAATGAAGTAAGCAATATTTATAAACAAACAATTAAATCAACATAATAGATTAAAATTACTAAAAGTCTTTTCCCATTATCGGTATATTTGTCATCATCTCGACAACTTTCCCCAAAGTTCACTTCAAAGTTTCTACTATGTCTGTAATCAAGATTATTGGCAATCTATTAAGGCACAGTGTTGAAATAAAGAAATTTATTGAGTTTATCTACTTACCAAAGTGGACCTAGCTTTTGGGAACCACTGACATCGAATATACACGATTACACAAATCTACTCAACGCCAATAATTCGCCTAATCTAGGATTGACAATTGTCAACAGCTTTCGTTATAGAGAACATATTGCAAGGTATCTACAAAGCGCACTTGTTAAGTTGAAAATTCTTTATCCATATCGATCAATATTTAATAAGAACATAAAACGAACTCTTTCACATACTGCTCAGAAATATATCACGCTTCTTTGGATCACAGAGCGTATCCAGAAAGCTCAGAATCAACGTAACCCAAGCTCAGTGACACTATTAGGTTAAGCATGAAAAGTAGAAGGATGCTTTTAAATCTCTGTTTGTATCATAAAGTCATGATTAAAGTTCGCAAATCACGATTCCTGATTGTAGGTGTCTGACTGGAACGTAACTTTGTTTAAGTAAGAATGTAAGTTATAATTTACAACATACATATCGAGAAACTTTTACTTAGTAAACATTAAAATTCCGAATATGTTCGACTAAACATCCAAATCATGGCGTATCGTTTCCTTAAGCCTTGTTCGCAGTCGCGAAAAAGTATTTTTAAATAAGGAAAACAGCTGTTGGAATGGCATAAATTTGTCCCAATGTAGTCAAATCTGTATTTTTTGTAGTACACTATTCTTATCACTTAAGATTGTTAGTCCTCTTTGTACGTTATCTACTATTTAGAAGGATTCTAAGGTAATAAAGACTTCTGTATTGCGCTGGCATTCGTTATTATTTGGTACTTATGTCTGATCAAAACTAGCTGTGATAGTTCTGAGATATTTTAGAAATTGCCAAATTTTTTGGGGAAATTTGACAAATATTGCTAAGTTTGTGCTAATCTGGATAGCAGTGGCGCGAATAGTTTCAACTACAAGAGGTAACACATGCAGCATACACGTTGCAGGCTACAAACTAGAGAAAGTAGATTTAAGTGAGTTGCCAACATCAATTTCGAACCATTGTAAAGTGGCTATTATTACGTTTTTAATGGCTTCATGCCATGATTCAGTCCGATACTAACTATCAAGTATGAAGATGATGGTTCACTTGACTTTAATACTTGAACTATAGCGTGTACCACTGAATGCAGCATGTCCAAATATATTCTGCATTCTTTCACGTACACGTGGTAAATGATTTCTGACTTGTCGAGGTTATAGTTGTCCCAAAGAGTGTTATTGAGTGTTATTAAATGGAATGTTTATGTTTTGATCTATTGGCATGTTTTTCGTTTTGTAATCGTTTCGAAATCAGTAAATCTGTGTTGCACACCAAACACTTCACGCGTAATCCGTTGTATTTGAATATTTCGAAATAAGCTTGGAAAGCTCACCCTACAATAATTTTGACGAATTAGTTCTTCACTCATATTTGCTACTAAGATATTGTAACTAACGTCAAATGAGCAGAAATGGTATCTGCACACTGATATTCTTTGCGCGATTGTTAAATTTCTTCCGCCTCTCTACTTAGACATGATGTTCAAGACGCCACCTTACTTATACAAAACAAAATCCCTTTAGAACTGATGTTCATAACATTTCAACTTCGGCATCGACGAACTTTTCTTGAGCGATCATTCAGTTCCAGTATTTACAACATTCAGCAATATTTACGAGAAATGCAAGAGACTACCCAATAATATAGAGACGTTGAATGCAAAAATTTCAAACTGCTTTACGAGCCATGCTGTTTTGTTCTCAAACCCACTGTTGAAAAGCGTGTGTCATATATGTAATTATGTCCCTACAGCATGCTTTCTCGCTCTGTGTATGTCGTGTTCTCTTTCATATAATTTATCAGTTACGTAACTCTTCAAGCTATGCGCCCAATTAAAAAAAACTTGTGCGACTTGTTGCTTTTAATTTATAGGCAATCATCGTATACAAAACAATATACATTTGTCGTTAGGAAAAGAAGAAGGGTTTACTCCGCTATTTGGCCTTCAGCGTAAGATTGCGTACCTACATAAGAGCAATCAATTTTAATTTTATTTTCTTTTCTCATTATTCTCCAAACAACTGATGTAGATACCCATAAACGGGAACATAGCCATCGATCAAAATTTTATTCCTCAGTTTTTGTACGCAAACCTGCCCTTACAATTACTTAATCTGTCAATATGAATTTATATATGATTGCGCATATCATATGATATACTTTTATTTATTTAACTTATTTAACGGATTGCCTGAGCAGGTTTCTTCATTGGCACATATTGTGTATAACATCTCAATAATACGTACACATAATCACCACCCAGGTAGCATGTAACGCTAGTATTTTTTTTGTGCCACATTTCAAACGCGCCACAAAAATAGAACATCTTCCAAAAATGTTATAACTTTAACGTTCTGAGAACGTTATAATTCATGGTTCTGAGAACATTATAAGATATAGAGTGCTTCAGGAGATGTAGTAAATATCTGAGGAGTTGGTAGTGTAGTAGTAGTATTTTGAATAAAAAGATTCATATGAACACGAGTCCAATTCTTAATAGTTATAGAGACACAGCTGTTTGGATGCTATTCCTAGAAGCATATGCAGAAGCTGTTAAGCAAACGCAAATAACTTTCGAACTCTCTTAATAATACCACGTGCGGCTCTTAAGCCGTTTTGGATTTGTGCGGATAGCAATTTGAAAATCAAATCTAATCAAATCTCTACTTACTCGAGTGTTTTATGTCATGTAAATAATTAATAAATACAATCAATCTTGGCTTAATACCTTCTGTAGGTTTAGTGAGAGAAATTTTTATATACGGAGCGTTTTAAGTTTCAGTCCATTATAGCGATCTTTACTGAATAACTAACATTCGCCATTTTGGGGTACGGCAAACAAATATGTAACGTTATCTTAACATGACTAGTTTCGATTTTAGCTTAAGAAGAAATCGATTTGAATACAAATTAGTTATTTTTCAATTAACTATTGGACAATGGAACCTGTAACAAACGATATTTGTTTAACGTTAGAGAACTACGTTTGCGCAACGTTATTTAACGTTTGAAAACGTTGAACCTTATTTTAATCTTTAAAAAACGTTTCTTTGCTACAAAACGTTGATTTTTCGATACATAATTTATCGATTCGTGGACTATTCAATATGAAGGGCTCCAATTAACCCCAAATAGAACAAATGCTTTACAGATATAAATGTTTGTGTTTTCCAGATTGCAGATAAAATAGAAAGAATATAGAAATCTGGGGAGTAGCTGTTTACAATCAATTAACATTTTAAATACGAAATAGCCTGTAGTGCAATGAAGGGCCTTCTGACCATCGAAGAGTACGAAATCTGGTGGACCTTTAACATATATCATATATCAAACGATATTGGTTGAATGACCTAATGCAGAAGCCGTCGTTACAAATTATAGTTCAAATATCAATCGTCACCTCGATATTTTATGTCCAATACAAGACTTCAATCACCTACAGAAAAAAACAACAAAGACGTGATATTAGCCGCTTTATAAAAGTTTAAAATTTCGGTAACTCAAGTATTAACGTTTGTAGGTGATAGCGAATCACGTGTAACATATACACTACATGCGTTACATCTAGTAGACAAAACTATTTGCCACTACTATTCAATTTAAATGAATAGCACAAATTAGAGCTGTATCTGTCAAATTTTCCAATCGAATACGGCAATTTTTCAGTGTCCTAATATCCCAGAGCCCCCACAGCTAGTTTTGACTCGACAGCGAACGAGGTTGGAAGCTAGAGTCTATTATTTTATTTCCTTCTACTCAAGTCTTTAATGTTACAACCTGATACAAAAGAAATGTTGCCATCAAAGCAGCTCATTTAAGATTTGAAGACTAACAAGTTGAAATAAAATGTTTTCAGTAAATACCAACCATTATAAAGGTGTTGGTTACCATTAGTCAAAACCTTATAGAAGAAGAAACGTGCAAAAGGGGCTAGAAATTCTAAGTGACGAGGAAGGAGTCTACGTTAGAACAAAATTTAATAGTATACTACAAAAAAAAAGACAAAGTTGGCTAAAATAAAACAAATTTATAGCAATAGTGCTCCTAGAGATACGTTTGCTTGATTCAAAGATCATCACTATTAGACATTACGTCATTACATGTCAAACAGTCGTTTCCGTCATATAAAAATATTTTGTCATTGCTGCAAACAAGGCTCAAGGAAACGACAACGAAGACAAGCGACGTGATTCGGACATTCAGCCGAACACATTCACAATTTTTGCTAGATATTATGCACTATAATGATTATATACATTCCTGCTTAAGCAAAGTTGCTTATTTTCCAGTCGGACGCTTATGATTGAAAACCGTGATCAGACAACAATGGATGTAACCTTTCAATTACTTTTCTTATTTATAATTCGTAGTAATAAGAAGCTTATTTTTGGGTTCAATTGGCCATTTACTTTCTTTCCTGCTGTTTCATTCAGACCGCTACATCATTTTCTATTTTTCGTATTAGCTTCTAGCGGCTTCCATACGCAACAAGAGCGTACAGTTGCAAAATGTATTTTCCAAACTCAACGGTCGAAGCTACCGAGTACGATCTAAACTGCGCGAGAATTGCATTTTAAAATCGCCTAGAACATTTCGTATGCATGGGATCCGGCGAATATTAAAATTCGCTTTGTTTCGAAACTCAATCTCGCAATACAAGCTTAATGTAAATATAAGAAGTAATACCGGCAGCTTGATTTGACGGCTCATACCGCTTCTGTCAGACTCCGTTTCTTGAGGAGATTGATTTTAATAAGAAAGCAACAACTAGGGGAGATGCGCGCACGAGACAGCTATGAGATTCCGGTTATAATAAGAAGCAACACATCAACCGTCTAGAAATTCCGCTAAACCGACAAAAATTCCTTTGCCCTGAAAGATTTTGAATATTGCCTAATAATTTTGATTAAATATGTATATATAGTGCATTTACAAACCTTAAAGATGATGCATTTCTCTGTCAGTAAGATTTTTTTTTGTATTTATTATTGTGTATATACATAACTACAACAGGAAGTTGTCAATAGAGTTTGAAGGTAACGTCTTGTTCACTCAACGTAATCCAAGTGTAAAAAATAGTAAATAAACACACAATTTAGTAATGTTTACAATACCTAAAGTATTAACTTATCATTATTTCACTATATCGTTCATATCAAGAACACATATAGTGCACCTTACTACGTATATTTAGTAAAAGATTCTTGTCTTCTAGATTCTGCGTTAAGTAGTGGAAAGTGGGGAATTCACAGTTGGGGTGATAAATGCTTATTTTGTTGTTTATTTTTAAGAGAAGCCACAGAGCAACCTTAGAACATGGAAAATCACTATGTAAACTAAAATTAGATATAGTATCTACAACTAAATAAATTAAAAAGTAAATTACTTTGTACGTACAAACGTGTACTTAAAAATACTTTTGCTTTTTAAAATAGTTTGCTTACGTTATTTGTGGGAGTACAAGTAAGTCATTATTTAATTTATTAATTTATAATTACTTACTGAGTTTTGCCCATTTACACATACAACATCCTCGTGCCAAACGAGAGCCTTCCGACCGAATTAAAATCCGTTGGGATAATAACCATCTTTAACATTAGGACACGTATCTCGTATATTCTGCTATAATATTTTGTTAAATCCTAAACTACATTAATTTAGTAAAATAGACCATAATAAATATTTTACAACAAATTTTGGGACTATCTGCTATAGTTCTGCTTGTAATGATATATTTTTCTCCGTGCACTACAAACAAACAAAAAAAGAAAAAGTGACAATTTCATAATTTTTAAAATAAATTTAACTACGTATGTACACATATATACACTTATGCATTTAATTCTTTACATAATATTCATTCATGTTAAGCAAATTTGGCGAATTCTATGTTATTCAAATTTCACTGTATCGACTAGGCCGAACCTATTTTTGGAATTCAGGAAGACCATTTTCGATAACTACATTTTCTTCATATTTATATAAGTAGCCATAACAACGGAGAGATTTGCTTAAATTAACTACAGAATTATAAAATTGCATTGAGTAGCAACACATATATAAGCTTAAGTAATAAGGAAAGGAATATAGCCTCCACAAGGGATGGATATTGAATAGGGCAGTCAGAAATAAAACGATCACTCAATTATTTAGATTATATTTCGCATCCAGTTTATTGCTACATCGGAGAAAACCAAACTAGAATTATAAGCATTACAATATGTACTGTAGCAAGTTCAAGATCACTTACAAGTGAGTGTCAATTGGGTCCATCTCTTGTGAGCCTAACGAGTGCAGCCGTGCTTGTAGTTTAGTGTTAACAAAATACTTTAGAGAAACTGCTAGTTTTATCAGGAGCAAAAATTAACTTTAGAATCAAAACAAACTTTAAACCAGAATAAAATATTTTATTAAAATTTTATTGGGACCCTGAACCTGTCAACAAATTAAAGTTCACTTAAAATTTATTTTTGTGAATTTTACTTTTACATTTATCTATTATTACGCGTATCCGTAATTTAGATTTATTTATTTTAGAACAGTAGAGTATCAATTATCTGAAATAAAACTATCTAAAATTCTTCTTCTTTTTGAAAGATATCAAATAAGTATCGTCATTTACATTTATACGTATTATTTTAGTGTTTAGTTTAAAATTTTAACTCGCACCAATTAAAGTTTACAACACAAAATATAGGTGTTTGTCCATAAAGTTCACATTTATAACATAAAAGAGGGCAAACAATCTGAGATGTATAAAATAATAATGATAGCAAGGACTGCGGCGCATCATTCGGTCACCGGTTGATGATGGGGACCATTCGTGTCCTCGAAACCCCGGTCTAATTATTATATTACTATATAATAAATTAAACTTGTGTGGTGCGAAAGGTGCCGATACTTATGTGTTGTTTACCAAGAAATGTAATTAGCAAAAGGGGAATTTTTTTGAGAAAATAAAAAATTCCAAAACCTAAAAGGATTCTTATTTAAACGATATAATCGGCACGGCCAAATAAAATTTAAATATTTGGACAAAAACTAGTTAAAAGAAAAAGAAGGAAATAATTAAATAAAACTGAAAACTGTAACTGATTTTTTTTGAAATAACTACTATTTAACTTTGAAATAGACAACGAATTCATGTTTTAATTTAAACTTGTAAATTCTACAATCTTTTTCAGAATATCGTAGATTTTGGATACTCCATAAAAACTATTTATAACGATTCAGTAATAACTAATAATGAGTGTGATTCTAGAATTACTATCGGAATCGAATAAAAAATATCTCAATGGGTATACTAATGCAGTTAACATAAACTAGTTATCTAGAATCATTATTGAGCTATTAATAATTTTATTGCAGTATAAGGATAAGGCAGGTTTATTTAGCCTTAGTGAATGTTTGCAAGTATAGATGAGCAAATAAAATACCAATACCAAAAAATAGTATACGTGGCGTCATCTGTAAGCCTAATGCAGAACTCTTGTCCGCTTATAAGAACTTAATATACGTGTGCTATTAATTTACATTTGCAAAATAAATTTATTTATTTTTCATTATGTACAGTTGATTTTCAAGCGAATCATTTTGCAAAATACCCTATACTAAATACAACACAAGTGCAAAATAAATTAGATATATACCAATAAACATTTAAAAAAATATGCTACTTCAGCATAAATTTTATTAAATCAAATTATTATAACAATATTCATTTACTACCCGTTAATGGAGATAGATTAAAAATTAATAACAGGTGGTTATTTTTCTAAGTAAAACTATATGCGCCACCTAGAATTAAATGGCAGAAACGTACGTCTTTTTATTCTCTCTTCTTCTTTTGTGTGAGTAAACGGAGGGGTCGTACCGGTATGCGTATAACGAAAGGCCTGACGCATAGTATACTTTATTGATTTTTTAAATTTTTATTAAACTTTAAATTTAAATTGTTTACTTTAATCAACAATTCATTTT
Source organism: Oryctes borbonicus (assembly GCA_902654985.2). Taxonomy (NCBI): domain Eukaryota; kingdom Metazoa; phylum Arthropoda; class Insecta; order Coleoptera; family Scarabaeidae; genus Oryctes; species Oryctes borbonicus. Next base: position 13,050,088 of record LR736857.1, read on the forward strand.
TAAAATAATATTGGAGGTATTCTATTTTTTTACTTAAAATTTATTAATTTCTTTTATATGATTAATTTGCAATATTTTTTAATTTATTTTTACTAACACCACACTAGACCGAGATATAGTTAATAAATCTCTACTAGTTGGAGTAAGTACGAAAAAAGGCTGCAATTTTCTTTAGATTATTTATCTATACATCTTCAATAACACAATTACCTGCTCTTTGCGCTTGTTTAAAAATATATTTTTGATATTAATCAGTGTTCAGTAAAATTGATATATGAGCTTCTCAGGCAAAACCCTATCACGCATATTAATAAATAATAAAGGAATCAGTGTTAATACGTAGTAATAATTTTCGGAGGCCCGTACTAATACTGGCACAAATTATAAATATTAAAAGACTAAGCTACTGGCCAACTTATTTTATACACATATGTACTTTCTATTTGATTATAAATCAGTAGAAAATCGCAAAGAAAATTCGGCTCTCATTAAAATAAATAATAGTAATTAAAAAGAACTTCTGTATTAATAAAGAACACACGATCTAATACTGAAAGCTGCGAAATTCACTATCCTTAATTTTTCTTGTACGCAGTTTCAGGTAAATATTCCTCCAGTAATTGCCAGAAAATTTATTTTAATTCTAATGCAAGATGATGATGCGACGGACACATCGAGAAAAATATATACTTAAAATAATAACATATAGCACACTATGCGACAGCAACACGTTATAATTGGTATCAGTACCTCTCAAGTTTAGTGATTATATTAGAAATCATATTAGATAATAAATATTGCAAATACATAGTAACTGATAATAGTAGACATAATCTGCAACAATTAATCTAATATTTTTATTTTCTATTATCTTTCTTATAAGACGCATTACTCTAACGATTGTTAGAAGTAAGCATATCGAGATCGTTTTACTTTTTGAAGAATCCTGATATAGAGCCAAAGTTCTAATGGGTAACATGTTTTTCTAAAACCACTTTCTAGCATGTTCTTCGAAATAAGAATTTTTGTGCATATCTACGTGCCTCATAACATATTTAATAAAAATAAATATATAAGAAGCTGGCTCCATTTAATTAAATCTAATATATTATAGAAAAATAATCCTGATCCTTCTGTTGTATATAACTCTGAGTGCGCTAAATTAACAAAATATGAATTTATAATGGACATTATTTGGGTTCCTACTAAAATTTTCATTCGCAACGTGTAAGTTAGCAACAATTTAATAATCGATTCAACTTCTAGCACACTGTGCAGTCAAAGGTTCAAAATAAGTGTACACAAAGAAGGTGTCTTGTTAAATCAACAAAAATATTTTGTTGAGATTTTTTGCTGGGATAAACAACAATTTTGAAGGTTACAGTAACATAGATTTAATTTTTTGTTGTTCTTCTTCTTCTCTCAGTGTGTGTGGCGCGATCGCAAACCTAAGAATGATTAATAAAAATAAAGAATGAGTTTTGCTGTTGTGTCTTCAATTCTAAACCATTTTTCACTTATGTTGTGTTGCTTGCCCCAAAACTGAGAAGAAGGCGATTGCCATTTTGACTTCTTGTTTTAGTTTGAGCAAGTGTTAAAGCAATACTTATTTTAAAAAAGATGTTTCAAAACACTGTCAGTACAGTCCAGATATTTTTTTAAGGGATTCTACTATTAGCCATATTTTATTGCTAAACCGGAAATAACGGAAGGAAGGAACCTTTTACGCAAATTTTTTGACTGGGTGTGTATTTAAAAAATAACTGAAGAGTGACATTGTTTATTTATATCGCGCATTAATTTTTCTTCAGGTTGTTGCAAAATGTCTTGTGAATTAAAATTACGAAAGGATATTTATAATTTAGTTGGCAAATTGCGTAAATGGTAAATTGTATACTTGTTGCGGAGGAAAATATTTCCCAAACTACCGAGAATGTGAGGAGAATACGCTTCGTCAAATCCTATCGAAAAGTGGTTGGCCTTGTGAGTTGACTGTATCCAGGACCCAAAAGTTTGCCGTTTTCACGTTTCTCACACCAAAATTGTTCGAAAGATTAAAAGAGATAACGTAAAACATAGGAAAAGGCAAAGTTCTCAAAGTATACTCAAGCTCAATTTTAAAGAATGTCGATTTTTGAGAGATATTCATTTAGTTCGTTATTATAATTATTGTGGACGACGAAAATAGTTTCCCCTTTCTAGTAAGCTGGTTTTTTTTTAAAAAAGAAACACAGAAAATGTTGATGAGACACCCAACGAAGTAAAATGTAAGACAAGAACCAAATTCCCACAAAAAAGCATTTCTAGACCGTACATAGGACATATGAGAGAAGAAGCGCAACTATGAACCTCTACTGTGAACGTTGCTTGCCGAAATTGATTGACTTTATCACTCTGCATCACGGAAATAACTAAATTATGTGGCCAGACATAAATCAAGTTATTAAACCCGAGATTTCTGTTGTTTAACACGATCTTTGGAACGTTTCTGAGGCTATACCTATTGAAACCCACTAGGCTGTATAATCTGAGAAGGTTTTGAAAGGCACAATCTGGTCATCAATGAATTTTGCCAACGTCTGCAGGGTGCCCAAGCAATATTGCGTCAAGCTGAACAATTTGGATCATTGGGTGTTATAATTAAGAAATTTCAATCTGTTAATTAGTGTGCAAAAAATGTAATTAAGAAAGTTTTTCAAAACATGTTTTTAAAAAAGTCCCAAATCTTTCATTCCATCCGTGACAATTATGTTTTAGGTCGGGGATGATATTATTGTATTGGTACATGGTTTCACATATTGGAAGGATTGTTCTTTCTGGTAAGGAACATGCCGTCCATTTTAAAGGGTTCCATATGTAGTAGTTAATGCTTTGTTACAACGGCAGTATCCAAAATGAGATATTTTAATCCAAAAAAAGTAGTAAAGATTTCATTAATCCATCTTGCCACCGATTCACGATTCAAGAAAATTAATTGCATATTTATAACTATCAAAACAGAATCGGAATTAAATAATTTTAAAATGAGCCTGTTAGAATGCTACGTCGCGTTTTACGAATTTATTTTTCTTATTTTTGCAATAGTACGGACTAGAAGCAACATAGGTCGCACTGAAGGAATTTAAAAGAAGGTAAACCGCTGTTAATTAATGTTTATTTTTATATCTTCTGGAATTGCACTCGATGTTGAATTAGCTAAACGTACGATGTATTAATTAATAAAATAATCATCAACATGTTTGGTTTTAGACCACATAGTTGTGCAAATTGTGCCAACAAGAAAACAATTTAATTTAATAATTGTGTAATTTGTCATTAGTTAAATTATCTGGAATTGGCCATTGAAGTTTTAATTACAAGAATACTGAAATCTTAAATAATTATCAGCTAGTATGACTTATCTTTTTATGTATATGGAAAGATATTCAGGACGTGTATAAAATATCTTTAAGTAGTAACAAGTTCTAGTAAATTGAATTAATATTACTGCATACTTTATTGAACCTCCATTAGAAATTATATTGGCCAGATAATGTGCTGTCTTGATATAATTTAATAATTGACCCAAAATTTAGTTTTATTCCGTATTGCAAACGTCGATAATTGATCGTTAATACATAATTTCATTCTCTTATTTAACAAATTTAACCCGTAACACAAAACAAAAGATCATACAACCGAGAAAGATATATTATTTTATACCTAGTTTCGGAAGTTCAAACATTTTATAAAAAATATATTCACTATTTCATTGAAAAAGTCACAAATTTCTAAGTGAAAATGTTTATTTTTAATTTTTATCATCATTCAACGTCTTACTTACTAGAAAGATGATTCAAACTTTTTACAATTGAGTATTTCTGAGAGGTTTCAACAACGCATTGAAAAACAATTATACAAGAGTAGATTCCACAAGATGGATATCAAATTCGTTGCTAATTGTAAGTTTGATCTTGTTATTTAATTTTTTTTTAATGGAAAATTTTACATTTTTTTACATTTTCGCAGAATCTAAAATCGCTTTGTAAATACTTCTTAATATCCAAAGTGCCTTCTTCTTTCATAATCATAAAGCCATGCAGGCTCAAAAACAGAGTGCTGCGACGAAATAAAACGTTTGTCTCCCGAAAATATATTCAATAAAACTAATGTCTTTTTTGGTACAATTCCAACATATACTCGAAGTAAAAAATGTGTGTTGTGCTATGTTTGACGATTCTATCCATCCGCATCTGTAGCACCTAGTATGCTGATTGAATCTGGTGCCTGTCGCTCTTTTCGTTTGACCAATATAGGCTTTGCTTTATCACAATTACTACATGCAACTTTGTAAATTCCCGATCTTTCCTTCAGTCCATTATCTTTATTAGTTTTTATTTCAGAGTTATCTATCAGATTGCTCAGATGGTTTCCAAGCGTATTTCGTAAATTGAAACATACGTTAATATCTCGCGTTCTAAAAACTTTGCTAACATCTTTCGATATGCTGTGGTAGGGAAGTTTCGCAAATTTCTTATCGCAGGTTTCTTTCGGGATTAACGTCGTAGAATTTTTTACATAATGCCTATGTTGGACTGTTGGACTATATTCCTTAAGAATAATATCTATTATAAATAGCTAAAAATTAAAATTTAATTGTTTTGTGAATTTAAGTTGTTTATTTTATCTACTTTTACTCGAGGAGAATTTTACTAATCTTTTGATTAAGGAACAAATGGCGGCCATTTTGTAGTGTTCAAGGTGATTAGAGCCGGTTATATTATTAGTGTTTATTTATTTTCTACAGTTTCCAGTTTTTTGTTGTTTTTAATTTCCAGTCTATTCGAGAACGAGAGTTGATTGTTCACTCCTTCTACTTTACTTCAATTTTAAATTAAGTCTTGAAATCCGGTGTAGTACTTTTCCTAGTATCAAGAATCGCAAAAATATCGTCTACATACCTAAACCAAATTCTAGGAACATATACAGTGTCTTCTTTTCATACAGGGTTCATACAAGATGGCTATGAAAGGGGACAGGGACACTGCCGTACTCTCTAATTCTTTATAGTGTTTGTTAGAACGAAACCGGGCATAATATTAAATTAGAACACTTGAACACATCATTCGATTATACGGTTAATAATGGGATTCCTCGCATCCTTGAAACGGCTGTGCCCATACTTTAGAGTTGTTTGCCATACTACCCAACAGTCCTTGCTATCATTATTTATACTGGCCAAAATAATAATTTTAACCACTGAAATCCGGTCCGAAACGCCTACCCTGTCGATACTTCCAAATCTGCTCCCAAATTTGATGTTGTTTCTAAGCTCTTCGTTGCGAGTACTTATTTTCCGAATAAATTCATTCCTAAGCATTCTAATATTTTGGTATTTCACAACTCGACGTTAAATTTAGATAATTTTCGTTAAGTGAAAACATTCCTTCTTCTGCCGTTTTTTGTTTCAATAACCTATGTCCACTTTATAATTGAAATAAGGTAATTACTTTGATGGTCCGAATTTGTGCTACAAAAATATTCCACTAATAACCATGGTTTCAGTGTTTAGTTTAGAATTTCAAATACTGTGTATGAG
>LR736857.1:13080665-13124126 GCA_902654985.2 Oryctes borbonicus
GTCAAAGTTTGAGGTTTTTGGGCAAAATCGACGAGTTTATGTCCGAAGATCTAAAACCGAAAAGTGATCCCGAACTGCATTGTGCCTACAGTGAAGCAAGGGCGTAGTTCTGTATTAGTGTGGGGGCATGTTTCTCCTTTGCTGGGACGGGAGATTTATGCAGAGTGCAGGGTGTAATGAGGAAGGAAAATTATTTTGCAATACTCCAGAATCGTGCAGTGCCATCAGGATTGCGTATAATAGGCCGTAACATAACATTCATGCATGACAACGACCCAAAACACACTTAGTTAGTGTGTAAGAACTATCTAAAGGAGCAAGAAGAACAGCACACCCTGAAAGTAATGACATGGCCCCCACAAAGCCCAGATTTGAACCCTATTGTTGTGGGATGAACTGGACAGGAGGATCCGAAAAATATGCCCAACTTCACAAGAACATTTACGGAATATTCTGCAACATGAACGGATTAATATTCCACAATCCATTTTAACAAAACTTATCGAAAGAATGCCTAGAATAGTTCGAGCGGTGATTAACAGCAAAGGAGGTTTTTTCGATGAGAAAAAAAATATAATGTTCGGTATGTTATATTAGGCCAGAATAACTTTTTATTTATTTATTTTTGTCTTTTTTACCTGTACATACAATAAAATTGCATTTTGTTTTTAGTTTCGTTTGTTTCTGTAACCTTTTCATGTTTTTTACCAACCGACCGAACTTCTCTAAACGGCAGTGTACATCAAGATCTAAGGTGCGTACATCTTGAATTAAGCAAAGATTATTTAGCATGATCCACGGTTTGATAAAATTAATAATGTAAATGATTGCTATTATCACAAAATCAGATAAATACATCTTTTGGATGATGCATTGATAATAAACTTCAAATAAATACTACCAATAACAAGTATAATGTGATACCATATTCTAGGAAGACGGACATGCTTCACTATGCTTGTTGCGACGATAAAGCTCAATCGCAGCTTCTCGATAAAAGATCTGGGAGTTTATTTTGATCGTTCCTTTACACCGCATTACATCTAGAAACACTAGGTTTCATTATATGAAATACTCCCTTATTTCAAATTAACATCCCCAAGCATTCGTTTAATACTTGCATACGAAGTAAACTTGGATATACTAGTGTTGTGTAGCATCCCACTATACGTCTCACATACCGCTCCTTGAAATGAGTAGCCTAAATTTCTCAAATATTTGTATTTTAAAACTAAACGGGCTTATCCATCGACGCCCGCTTTATGATTTCTTATTACAAAATTCGAAATATCTAGACTGTCTGCTTGCAACATTTTATATGCCAACAGTTACAACCCATACAAAGTATCATTCTCCACTGTTCGCCATAATCCGAAAGTTTAACGCAATTTCTCGGTTCTACGATGTAAATTACAATTCTTTAAATGAATGCATCGATATTGCTGGAATGTACTTATAATTAGTCCTTAGTTAATGTTTAATTTTTGCTGTTGTCAATGCTGAAGTATTTTGAAAGTTATTTGAAATGTTTTCTTTTTTGTATTTATTATTACATATTAGAATGTTTGCAATTTAAATTTAATTTTCGTCCTTTATTCGGGTTTATTATTATATTAATCTGTTGGACTATAAAGTTCTATTATCACTGTTATTGATTTAAATATTATTCACAATGCAATACTGATTACTGGGGAAACACTATTCTAAATTATTCCCAGCAGGAGTCTTTCCTAACATTTAAAAGACATCTATTGCAACACTAATACCGATGATAAGCAATACTATGTAATACTCCGAATGTAAACCCATTAATATGTTACCAGCTTTAAAAAGAGTCACAGAGCACAATGTGACTGAACAACTAGAATATTTCCTGAAATCCAATAAGAACGGAATGATTATAAATCAGGTTTCAAGAAAAATTATCCGTCCAAAGCCTCTATATATTTCATGTTAACAAACTGGACAAACGAAATTGAAAAGGGGCATGAAGTTGTAGTCATTTCTCCAGACTTAAAAAGAGCTTTCGAAACTAACGGTAGGAACCGTTTGCTACAAAGACTCGATAACATTCGGCAAAGTGAAAAACATTAAAATGGCTAAAGCCTAAAACTGAAAGGTTGCAGGTTTTTTTTCACAATCAGAAATATGAGATCCGAGAAATTTAATTAGAGAAACATAAATGATAGAAATCATTGGTATTTTTCTTGGCCAATTTGGTTTAATGGGAAAACAAATCTCTTGAACGTAATGGTCTATTTTCTTTAATTATTGTAATATGTTGAGTCTAACATTTCGATGGGCAAAAGCCATCTTCTTCAAGAGAAAAAGTTGTGTAGAAAATCATAACACTCTTATCTATTATAATTTTGTTTTTTCGAAATGGTAACTTTAAACATAAATTAGTACTACAGCAACTGTATTGAATGAAGAAATTGTAATTTACAATAATGTGGGCATTGTTACTGACAGAAAATTATCCTTTACAAGTCATGTTAATTATATTATCAAAACAAGTTACAAGAAAAAGTAGCTTCCTTCATAAGGCTAGATCTAAAATAAGTATGCAGGCAAAGACATTAATGTTAATAAACATACAAAGATATCATTAACGCTAGATCCATTACAGCGTTTTATCTCAATATTTTAATTTTGTAGCAGCGACAAAAGGTGAGTACCGTTTCCCCAAACCATCTCTCGAGCAGTTCTTGGACTGCTTAACACAATCTGTGCATGTAAATGATTTCCAAAGCCTTACCATGACGTATTAAAAATACAACAGAAAACAGAAACAATAACCAGAAAATGATTCTGATTTAGCTTCCTTATAGTATGATGGAATCACTCATGGCAAAAGCAGTGCGAGGAGAGGAAAAACGCACGTACAAGGACTCCTTGAGAGATGGCTTAGGGAACAGTACCCGGTTTTTATGGCTGCTCTCTAAACGGCAAAAATGTATTTCCTGACACTAAAGAGCGGCAAGAAATGTTTGACTCGTCATTTCGAAGGGAAGTGATGTGAACTGTAAGCAAAAAGCGATATCAGTTGGAGAAAAATACTCTCGGAACCATGCTGATAACGTCGCGTAAGCAAAAACATATCCGGAAGCGAGTGTTTTTTTTTCTGTTACCGTCTCCTGTTGCTGTCTTTCTTTTCCAGTACCCATATTGCATGGTATATTTCTGGCAGTTCACGTCCTGTTATTAGAATCTGGAACATTCTCATAACAAGCAGCTGTACTTGCTGCATCTTACTTTCGTTGTGACCTCTTGTGCCATCCTTTGCTTTCTATCTATAAATTTATAGTAATTGAGGATATCTTTTTGTGCTAGGAAGGGGTCTTTTAAAATGCCGAACTTTACTTGCAATCCAATTTGGCCGATAGTGTTGGTTGGTTTAGAGCTTCAGTTTTATGTTTGGCAAACCAATAGAGTTGCTCTTGCGCTATTGGTACTAGATGCACAATAACGAAGCAGTGCTGTGATTCTAGGCTGTCGTAATTACATTTACTTCTCCAAAATCTTTTTTTGCCTTCTCCATTTCAACTATTATCTTCGTTAACGTGTCAGTGAAGATATATAAAATCTTACAAACTTACACAATAAATTTCATTTAACGTTAATGCCCTCAATTAAAATGCATAATGCTGTGCTCTCTGCTTCCAAATGCTATTCATCTCTCATTAAATTCGGGTATTAATAACGCCCTCCTTATGTCACGGCCCCAACGCCAGGTAGAAAAATTAATATTTCGAAGCCATTTTGATTAAATTAGACGGTACATTCATTACACTTTTTGGAAAACGCCCACTTCTCCGTAGATTTATGTGGGAGCAACTTAACGCGTTGAGTAGGACTCGTTGCCCTTTCTTATTAATTTCCATTTGTTAATTAAACTATTAGATATTCGAATAATTAGTGTAGTTAACTATGGGCCGGGTCTGTTAATAAAGCATTCACCAATGGTATCTGGGAATTTGGAATTCGTGCTTCCGAAACGTATGAATACATTTCGCGGCTGTTGAACACACATGTTAAAGAAGATGGAAAGTTACACTTCCTAAATTCGATGCAAATTAAATGTAATATGTATTTTATGCAGCCGCTTAAGTGATACGTTTACAATACGTTTTGGTTCGCTAAGCCGCTGCATTTACCTGTTCAGATTTTCTTTTGTAGATCTCCGATGTGAGGAAATTGAATTAGAATTTAAAATTCACGTTTCTAGGATACGAATATAAATTACAATCTTGTGAATGAAATGCAACAACTATATAAACTATTGTAATCATTGTAATACGATATTAATATTGCTATAATTGTTTTGAATTATTTTAAAGGATTGAAGTAGACTCTGTGTTAGTTTGTGTTAATAGAAAATAATAGAAAAAAATACAAAAAAAACACTCTTTCAAGTTTTTTCTATTAAATTATTTTATGTTGATCAGGAACTAGTAGTAGCTGAGTATAGTATACGATTTCCTGAATGCTGTAACTTCGTACGATATTGTTAAACAGAGACATTTAAACGCTTGCAGTTTTTACATCTGGAAATACTATGCAATAATAGCGACATTGGCGCCAAGCAAGTACGAGACTTCTTAAATCGGAATTGGAGAACAGATTTACCGAGAATGTTACAAAACTCTTAAACAATATTTATTCTCTGCAGCCTAACGGTAAATGGCGCAGTGAAGCTGCAAATATTTAAGAAAGTAGTAAAGATGCTTTTCAGATGGAAATAATAAATTTTCAAAAGAATACTGTTTTTAATTCAACTCGTTCCTGTGTCATTTATTGTTTTACAATTTAATTAAACTTTAACATTTGAACATTTCGACATTTTTGAAGTGAACCTCCAATGCTGTTCGGAATGCAGCAATGATCCTACGCAAACTATCCAAGACATCTGTAAAATTGTGAGATTATGTAATGGCTCATATCAACGTGTTTTGTTGCAAAAATTGAATATGAGAAGAATAACAACAGAGTTCGAAGCGATAAACAGAAGCAACATTACGTGAACGTTTCTAGAGAACAGCTTCGAACTGAACCAGGTTTTCTTTGGAACGTTACTAAGGTAGCGTCTATGGTCTCCAAATCAAACAACAATCGTCACAATATAACAGTCCATTTTCACTTCGGCCAAGGAATATCCGTCAAGACAAAAGCAATACTGATTTGCTCTTTATTGATGGGTTTACTCACACGGAGTTCGTACGTCCAGGTCAGATGATTAATGTAATGTTTAAGGTGGCTAAGGGATGATATGGAAAGAAAGCGTCCAGAGACGTGGCGCAGGAATAACTAGGTTCTCCAACACGATAATTCGAGGCCTCACTCTAGGTCCAGCCTTTGCTCCTTGCAACTCTTTGCTCTTTCCAGAGATGAAAATCAAGTTGAAGCGGCGATAATTTTGCACGGTGGAGGAGATTAAAGCTGACAGGCGAACGATACTGAACACATTAACAAATTAAGACCTTCGGAAGAGGCGCTGATATGGTATTTGTCGTTCCAAGGAGACAACAATAAAGGTGATGTGGATGAATGAAACCCTAGCATTCTCCAATCTTGTTTATTCAGTGGGTTCGTAGTCCTGACTATTTGTTAACTGGTCATCTATCGTTTTTTATAAATTGCTTTTGTAGCATTTCCATGCTAGCAAGGCGGTGCCTGTCATTGAGAACTTTTACACTATGCCGCACAATAAAGTATAGAAGTATAAAGCTACACACAGTTGTATTAATAATTAGGTTATTGATCAAATGAATGCGCAGGAGCAGTAAAACTTCATAAACTATTTATTATATTGTGTAGTAAAAAAAGAGTTTACGGCAAGAACTCTTTAAAAAAATTCCACATGAACCGCCCTAGCTAAGGATTACTGTAATTATTATTTCGTTATACATCGCAGCAAGTATGTAAAAAATAAGTTGTTGGTATTTGGAATCTGATCTTGAAATCTTAATCTTGAAATCATTACTTTGAAATCCTAATCCTGAACCCGGGTCCGATTTACTCAAATCCTTTGCGCATTGATCCGAAATCTGTGGGTAGCAAATTTTTTGTTGGTTAAAAAGTCCAAATGGTATTACTAAATGTTATGTTTAATTTTCGATTCGTAATCCAGAAAATTTTGGAAAAATTATCCTTGTCGAAGTATTTGTTTATTTTCTCCTCCTATTTTCTAAGGATAATTCTAATTTTGATTGTAATATACGAACAACACTTGTCTGAATCTGAAATTTTAGTGAAATTGGAGAGAAGAGGTCATCAACACTACTTCACCTTTATGACCAATGAAGTATCATGAACTTTGTTATTATATGATTGCTACATTTTGTAAACATCTCAGTTGAACGTATGCGATTGATCAAAAACGGAATCACCTAATAACTTCAAAGCAGTGTTTGGACATATGTAAGCGCAATCCGAGTGAATTTGTGCGACGTTATGTAGCTGTAGATGAGACATGGTTATATCAGTATATCACTCACAGGTCAGTCGTTTCCCGGGGAACGTGCAGTAAAGAAAGCGACGACGATTCCATCAGCCGAAAAAGTTATGGTGGCGATCTTTTGGGATTTGCACGGCATAATCTGAATTGATTATTTGGAAAAAGAGTATTATGCTGATTTATTTCAACGATTCGACGCTGCACTAAAAAGAAAAACGCCTCATCTAGCGGCAATTGTAACAGCAAAACTAGTCCAGTTTAGATACGTATTGGTGTCCCATTTATCACATTCGCCAGATTTTAGCTCATGTCAAACTTGAAAAAATGACTTGGCGAAAAGCGGTTCACGTCGAATAAAAAGGTCATTACCGAAGCAGATACCTATTTTGCAGAGTTCGACAAATACACTTAGTTGAGTAGCTAAAAAATATTGTTCTCTCTGTTATATAGTAGAAATCATTGTTCTTGGTTATTGAACAAATCTAACCTATTTGTACCCAGAACTAATTCTATATTACATTTTACCTTCTATTGTGGTACTAATAGGGCGAATTTCATTAATATATACCACCTACAATAAGATTTCCGTCGTTTATGACGTTAATGCAAATCCTTTTAGCTCCATTGTTGGCACTGTTTTTACTCTTTTCCCACTCATATAGTATAACATTGTAATTTAGATTAAGTTTGTCTTTTTTACAATTGTTTATTTCTGGGTGCAAAAATACCTGTTGAAAAATAAATGAAATTTATTATTATCAATCTTGTTATTATTATTCTCGGCATACTCGCTGTAAAGAAAACTCATGTAGAAAATCATTATAATCTTATCGTATTCCACGTGACATTACGCCCTCATCACTGGTTACATCCAGTTAAACTTAGTAACTAATAAATCTTGTCAAAGTTATCTAAATATGTTCTAACACACCGAATTTTTTTTTCCGGTAATAGTATCCTACAACAACTGTTATATATACTGAATATAATAAATGTCTTGTTACACTTGGCCTAACGGCACATTTCTAGTTTAATGTTTAAATTATTGACATAGAAAACACCAATTTCTAAACACATGCTTCCGACGGCTTAGATTATGTCATTCTAACGGTAGAGCGTAAAACCTATACAATTTCTCATGCACTTCTATCATAATCTAAGACATTTATAATACTGAAAGATCACCCCCGCGATATCTACTTTAAACGAAAAGTTTCTTCGAAATAAAAAGCGTTAAAAAATGGGAATATATACAACTCCAAACTATTTAACATGTATTAAAGCGCATATCTGATCAACGTTTAGAAACTAATTCCCCCTATTCAAAGCCTCTAACGTATAGGTGTATAGACGTATATTAAGCTAAACAACCATACGCTCGTGGTTGTAATGCGTTATTTAACATTTATGGCCTTAGCAGTAGTAGTCCGAGAAGAAAAAGAGGCAACGCGGCGGGCAGCGTTTCGTGCTGCATAAAATATGACATTTCAAGTGTTATCGGCCGGTGTGGATCTAATGCGATGTATATATACTGTTTTATATTTTCTGAAATTCACCTTTCGAACGTGATAAGACTATCGGTTGTTGTTTTGTTGCATTGGAGCGATTGTTGGCTTTGATAAGAATTATCCAAAACGCTTAAATACGAGTACGTAAAAAGTGAAACGTATTTATTGACCGAATTCGAGGAAGCATTAAACTGATGGTTGGCAAAAAGAAATGATTACTTCATTATATAGGTTAATTTCACACAGCTATACAAAATAAAATTCCAGCCTTCTCAATGGACTTTTGCACTTATTTTGAAAGAAAAGCATAAACTATGCGACATTATATAAATAACACAGCCTGGCTAAAACAACATATAAAAAAGTCTAGAAAATTAGGAGAATTCACCCCAATTAAAGGAGTAAAATTCGCTTAAATGCTGCTGAAATGTTACTTCTTCGAGAAGTAATTTTACTAAAATATCAAAATGTAGAATAGTCGTTCTAAACATGTGTACATGTGTAAGGTGCTGTGTCCCGTGTATCGTGACCCGTTATAACCGCCAATGTGTCGTAATCTGGTATTATGTTTAACGATAAACCAAGTATAGGTGCGTAAATTTTAATTCAAAAGGTGAGTAAAAGGATCAAATGGATAATTAGTAGGTATTAGCAACAAGTTATCAGACCTATTTGCATACTAAGCTAACCTAACTGATGCAATTAAAATTCAGTTTTTAATTCACATCCTACGTCACATTAAAAATATTAAGTTACTAGATTGAAATCACATTTTCATTAGATCACTTACAGAACTACAGACGCTGTGGATAACGAAAATTGAGTACGTTGGAAAAATAACATAAATATTAATAAAAATGTAGTGAACAAACTAGATTGATCAAACCATGATGTCGCGGGTACAATTTGATCAAGTTTCCTCATTTGATTGCACTAACAGTGTCTGTATTTCCATCATCAATTTGTGATTGGTGAAATTTCAAATACAAGGCGCGATTTGTTATAAATCTTGATTCAACTCAAATTTTAATTTTTTATAATTAAGCTTATCTAGTAAGCATACAGAAAAAAATGTTCGGACAGCAAACCCCTCTCTTTTTTAAATAAGAACAATGTTGCTAGGAATTACAATAAGTTTATTTAATTCAACATAATATGTAGCTGTTCTAACAAAAATTATGATAAGATGTTGCTGTCACGTAAGTATATAGTTTGAATACATGAAATCTGTCAATCAATCACCATGATCTTGAAGTGCTATTGCTACCGTCACGCTCATCCTAAGCCAAGAACCGTTTCTGTTAAGTGTCTGAAAAGGACCGAGTGTACTGTGGTGTAACAAAAGAGTTTCAACTTTGTTCAATTAATAATGTAATTTATAAAAATTTGAACGAATAATATATACGGCTTCGACGGATGAATACTGAAAAATCGACATTTTCTTGATTTTGTCGATGTAATTAAATCTAATGAATCTAATGAAATAAAAATCTCAAGACACCAGTAGAATTCAAACCAACAACACCCGTTTGCCGGGCGGGCGCGTTAAGAGTTAACAAGTCTTTCAAGTACCCAGATGCTCTTATCGGAACGAAACTTTTAAATTCAGGTTGACTTATAGATAAATTGTATTTTAATTTTCTAGTATTTCTATGTATAAAACCGTGAACTATCTCACTCCTGCAACCATATCCTTCACAGAAAATAAAAATAACCAATTCTCTCTTGAGCAATCCTTTTAAATGAAGCCAAGGTGCATTGAATCCATGTCAAAACAAAAAATTACAACCACTGTCTTCTATCAAATCAATTGCCGAGTAAATGTTTGTAATCTGAATTCAAAATACCCAAAATGGTCGCCAAATAGATTTATAAAGAAACTCTCGTTGAAATTTTGTAGCGATATTTTTAGAAAATATATCTTTAGGAGTTGTTTCTTTAAATATTATATACGTACATATGTAGAGGGAAATATCCTAATATACAGCGGAGTGCAGATGGAAAAGAGGGCGGAAAAGAAGTAGGCTGTATAATAAAACATGAATTAGCGGGAAACGTACAAAATTGGAAATTTGTATCACAACGGATTTTAAAATTGAAATTAGATAGCAGGAATGATACAGTAATAGTAATAGTATATGGCCCAAACGAAGATGAACCGACAACCAAGAAAGATGGATTTTGGGGAAAATTGAATGAAAGGAAATTAAATGAAGGCAGGATAATAATACTAGGAGATATGAATACACGTGTGGGGCATAAAATAAACGATATAACAGACGTAATAGGAGCATTCGGAGAAATTAAACAATAATAGAGAACGGTTGATTAATTTTTGTATTGCAAATAACCTAATTATTACAAATACATTCTATGAACACAAAAATATTCATAAATATACACGAGAAATGAGAAGTAGAAAAGAAAGAAATACAATAGATTATGTAATAATTAGTAGACAATTTAGAAGGGAAGTAACGGATGTCACAGTTGAAAGGGGCCCAAAGATATATAGTGATCAATACCTAATAGTAGCAAAAATCAGGATACGCAAAGAAGAATAAACAATAAATCGAAAGAAGTTATCAGAACGTATAAATTAAACGAAGAAAGTAGAGCGAAGAGGTTTACAATGAAATCTGAAAACAGCATTGGGAAAAATCAAGAGAACTGGGAAAACATGAAGATTTATGGCAAACATTTAAAGGAGACATTACAACATTGGCAAAGGAAGTATGCGGAACAAACATAGTAAATAAAAACAAAAATCAAATAAGATGGTGGAACGAAGAAATTAAAAGGCAAGTCAAAATAAAGAAGGATAAATGGACAAAATATCTACGAAACAAGTCATACGAGAGTTACACGGATTATAAAATGCAAGGAACGAAAGTAAAAGAAATAGTGACAGCAGCCAAGCAGCAAGCCTAGGAGGAATTTGGAAGGAAAATGGAAGAGGGTAGTAAGGACAACCAAAAGATGTTCTATAGGATATTGAAAACATCAAGGAAAGAAAAGAGGTATAACTTACAACAGATTAGAGCATAACACTGTACACTGTTACCAGATGGAAATAAAATAATAGATTGGTGGAGAGAATACTTTGAAGATCTATTAAACACAGATGAACCAAGAAATACAAACAATGGAAATATAAACGAGACACATTACCAAGATACACAAGATGAAGAAAGAGATGACATCACACAGGAAGAAGTTATTCACACCATTAGAAACATCAAAAGGGGAAAATCGGCAGGGCATGATAAAATTACCCCGGAGATGTTGAAAGGTGTAGGGCCAAGAGGAACTGCGATGCTAATAGCAATTATCAATAAAGCATGGAGTAGTGGTAAGGTCCCAGAGTATTGGAAAATCAGCATTGTCATAAAAAGAGTGATACAAGATCATGTGGGAATTACCGAGGAATCACACAGCTAAGCATTGTCTCAAAAGTATATGAAGGGATTTTGGAGAAGAGGTTGAGGAGAAGCGTAGAAAACCAATTTGAAGAAGCACAAAGTGGATTCAGAAAAGAGCGTGGCGTACAAGATCACATATTCACTATAAAACAGATGAAACAGAGAAAACTAGAGCAAACAACTCAGAAATATGCTTTGCTTTTCTAGATCTTGAAAAGGCGTTCGATAGAGTTTTACAAAATGGCATATAGAAAAGTCTAGAAAGAAGGAATATAAAGCTCAAACTTAGGAATGGAATTAAAAGTTTATACAACAATAACAGGAGTTATATTAGGAAAGACAATATGGAATCAGAAATGTTTAAAATTAGCGGCGGAGTACGAAAAGGTAGAGTCATGAGCTCCACGTTGTTCATTATTGTGATGGATGATTATAAAAAACGTAAACAACAAGGTACATCTGGGATATTACAAACTACGACCAGTTAGAATATCAGAGTGTGCCTTCGCAAACGACTTGATGATATGCGATACCAATGTTAGCGAATTACAAGAACATCTAAAGCTGTGGGAAGAAGAACTAGCGGCAAGAAATATGCGAGTAAACAAAACTAAGACCAAAGTAATGGTAATAGGGAAAGAGAACACGAACCTAAATATTAAAATAGGAGAAGAAAAATTGCAACAGGTCGACAAATTCAAATACCTTGGAGTGCTAATACAGAGAGAAGGGAAGATGGAAGAAGAAGCATAAGAAAGAATAACAAATGCCGCACGCTTATACCACAGCGAAACAAAAATTTAGAAGACCACGGAAAGTATGGAATGACGAAGTGGGAATAGTTTTGAAGAGAAGAACAACATGAGCCGAGGCATGAAAATTGTCCATAAACGAAAAAGAGTGGACAAAGTTTGTGTATGATATGTAAATGTTGTGTTATTGGTAAATAGCATTGCAAATCCTTCAATATGATAAAATAGAAAGATTCAAAAATAATGTTTACTTTCTAAGAACATGTGAATATACCACAGCGTATGTAAATATAAACACACAAGTGCGTGCCGTGATTTAACTGTATAACAATAAATTACATTAGAAAGAAGTTCAAATACATCTTCCATCTGAGTAACTCACTTAGCTTACAATGTACTCGCCAAACTAATAATTTTCCTTTTCTGTGCGAATACGTATTACCTAATTGCTATAGACAGTTTTAAATCTATTCTTGACTTTTTTTCATTACACAATTGCTTTACTTTTATAGAACTTTATAAATCTGATCTTTACTTAAAAGGAACAATAATGCAAGCGGCAAAACGTGGCTCCCGTTCAATATAGGTCACGGAAATCGTGACGATGCACAGTCTAGCATCAAGTCGGTCGGATAGATCAATCGCGTTAGCCTTTGTGATCATTACAAGCCGCTCGCTCTAAACGGCAACGTTAAAACAGCATTACTACATACAGTTTGTCTTATTATTGTTACAATCCCATGGGAAACACGTAAACAATACAAAAATATGTAACATGAAATGCAAGATATTATGCTCATTACAGTGGAAGCAGTACATTGCAAAATAATCTGTTCTAAACTATTCGCTCTTATCAGTTTATAATCAGTTAAACAATTTATATAAACAACTAACTCTTTCTAAAGATACCTTGCTCCTCTAGACGTTATGTGTCAATTAAATTAATTAGTAATTTATATTTATCAGTAATGTGAAACAATGCTATTCATTAAGCAGCATTAAGTAATTTTAAATTAGTTGCTTTCTACGTTAATACTCTATTTCATACAACGAAAACTGTAAAATGTTGTAAAATACAGGCTGATCTAAATTAAGTGCACACTATTGGTAACTTTATTTTTGAAGCTATGTTATCGGCCAAATTCACAAATTAATAGCATGGAGAAATTGGAAGAAATTGAGTATGGCGTTTTTAAACCTGCAGACAAAATAAGAGCATTTTTAAATAAAATAGCCTGCGCATTATAATTAAAAAAAAAAAGAATGGAATTTGGAATGAAAATCGACTATGATGAACTTTTCGCTACGAATCCTGTCTTTATGAAAATAAATTGCGACAAACGTTTAATTATCATAGTCTGTTGGTGCACTCAAACTGCGTACTTTTTGCGCGTTAAGAAAACGTTTACCTAAAGTAATAAATGTGATATGTTGTGCTCAACCGGATGGTAGATATTTCTTGAAACTTTACCGAACGCTTAGAAATAATGAAAATGTTTTTGTTAAGAAACGGGTGAAGAAGAACTGGATAATGAATGAGACAGTATTGGTTATTTTGGAACCTATTCCGAGAACTCGATAAGAGGCATTGTTAGAGATTCTAATTTATCTTTACAGAGTACTGAAAAAGTATAAATTCATTCCCTTTAAGTACACAGCTGCAATCAAGAGATCCCAAAAGAAGAATGATGATTGGTATATTAATTATTGTTAACAAAATGCCAATAATTGCCAAAACGGGGCGATGAGTTTTCTCATTGTGGAATATTTAACAGAAGAAACCATCATAACTGCTCAAAAAATATCTCTCTGCACGAAAATTCTAGAGCTCCTCAAATTCGGTTTAATTTTAATATTTGGTATGGCATCACTTCATCAAGAACCTCTTATCTATGAAGGCTCTTTGACCATCGAATGATGAATGGATTTCATGTGAGATGCTTTGGACATATTTCTTAGATGAAATAGATCTTGTAAATAGGCAAAATATCATTTTTCAGAAGGATGAAGCATCTGTTCACGACTATTGGGAAAATAGTAGTTTTCTGAACATTCTTTTTAACGATAGATGGATTGAAACTAATTGGCCAACTTCGTGGCCTCCAAGATCACCCGATTTGATCCCACTCAATGTTTTCCGTCCTACTTAGAAATACTAGAAATCTCCTGAAACGAACCGAAAAATCCATTCAGAAGTAGAAAGTAGAATTAGAGGCTTTAAAACTTATTTTTCGTTGTTTTATAATTAAATGGTGTTGTCAAAAAATGTTGTTTCTCATGTTTTACAATTTAATTACAAATTATTATCATTTGTTTCCTTAGCAAGCTAAGCTAGTTTGGCATTAGTTTACATCCTCAAAACTTCGTAATTTTTGATCCTAGGGAAAAGAACATCGTAACCAATTTTATTCTAAATTCCAATGTCCAAAAGGTAGCTGTTAAAATTAAAAATAAAAGTTTTGACATTGTAGCAACATAAATGAAAATAAAAATAACTACTTGGCCACAATATTTTTACTTCGGCCCTATTTATCCTATTTTCGTTGTAATTCTCAGTCTCATAAGTAAAATTCTCCCCTCAGGGGATTAAAATCAGCCATTTCATAGGACGTAGAAAAGTTTCTTCCTATTTTCCGGGTAATCATCCATTTATTTTAAGGCGTGTGGTATACTTTGTTTTGAAAAGTAATGGTGGCTGCAACATTCACCATTTTTTAGTTATCTTTTGTATATCTCATTTGTGAAATTATAAGCAGCAATGCTAGGTCTGCACTGTATTAAATATACCGAAAACTAGTACAGTAGAAACATTATCCTTTGATGTTTAAGTTTCGATTGAAAGGTGCAAGCCTCTTTATATCGAAATCGCTCACTGGAACTTACTTAAATCTTGTACATCGAAGTATTAACCTTCACAGAATAATTAGCAAACTGCATGTTCACTATATTCGCTGTTCTATATAATGTTGATATTTTCAGTAGTTATATAACTGAAGCGTGGCGAAATTGATAAATATTCAGGAAAAAACAGAAAAAGCAACAAGACAATACCTGATCAACAAGAATGAATATATTTAATAACCTCATCTATTGAATCAATAATCCAGATTGTGCTTTTAAAATTTTTTACATAGTGGGTTAAAGTGCCTTGAAGCCAACAAAAAACTTTTTGGACAATTTAGCAACAAACTTAAATGTACCCTTTTGCAAACCGAATTCGGACATTCGTTTAACTGTTGTTGACATTCAGCTGTTTCCAGTGTAGGTTTTCGTTTTATTTTGCATCTGTTTTGTTGCGCGTTTCCACATTGTCGATTTAGTGTGGATCGTGCAGAAAAGAGGACGCTATTAACGCCAAGCTTGATACCAACCGAGAAACAAATCATTATTTTTGTAAATGTTCTTATATAGAACGAATTGGAAGGACGTGCCGAACTCACAAACAAAAGTAATGCAAAAAACTCCTATATTCTTATCCGATTTATTTTCAAATTATAGCGTAATTAAATAGTTTTAACTAGCGATCTTGTAAATGGTCCTAATTCCCGCTTGTTTTCGAATTAATACGTCTTAAATAAAATAAAAATATCCTTGCATTGACTCCCTATGTAAAACAAAAAGTTAGGTACATTTTACATTAAAAGCTTTTTCATTTCCTAAGACATACCTACCGACTATCTGAACTAACCCTTTCGATTCTGAAAATCATTTCAATAATTTTAGGCGTCCATCCTTTACCCTAACTGAATATTTATTGATTCAAAATTACTATTGACGCTGAAATAAGCCGAATAGTCCAGGCAATACGAAAGAAAGACGTGAAGCAACCAGGAGAACAACAGGCGCCCTTAGTAGGCGAAAAATAAACTGTTTAGGGGTCAATGGCGGTGTTTTCTAAAAAATCGGATACACTACATATTAATTTTTTACATTATTTTCACGTGTACAATATACTCTTAGAATTTGCTTTGTTCCTATCGACTCACCCTGTATTTAATTCTTCTTTACTTTTAATTTAGTATAGTTTTCCTATTGTTAATCCCTAATGAAATAAATTGTTACCTATCCCATACTTTACCTTCTTTATTCGCAGTATTTTGGGTGATGCACTAATTCGGTACTTTAATTAATCCGAATAATGGAAGCTCTACTATATTTACTATTTGAACATATTTTAATAACGGAAATTATGTATAATTTTCTAGTTTACCCGTTGTTGGATCCTTTTTTAGGTTAGTTAATATCTTTAATGGCCAAAAAACTAACTTGAGTTTAACAACATGCACTTTAAAGATGTGTAAAACTTTTGACTCAAAATACCCAAATTAATTAGTATCCTTAGTTGAAAAGGCCAACTGCTACTCGTAACAACATTTTTCGTAATTTACATACCAATTCCTTTTGAAAGCGCGATTTTAAACATATTCAAATAAAATTCTGCCTGATGATCGTGGCGCTACCTGGGTCCGCGTATTTACACATTTCCATTAAAAGAATGAACTATAAATTCATCAACACGCGAGATTTTAAGGGCTTTCGCTCCAGCAGCAAGGTGTATGTTTATTGCGACCATCCTACGTTCAAAAAAAAAACTCATTATTTCCAATTGACATCTCTTACCGTTTAACACAATCGCCGGCGATTAATTTAATAAGCTAAATGGGGAGCAGCAGCAGATACCGCTGTCTTTAATTAACATTTGCTCTACTCTCTGTCTGCCTTAATACATTTGGTACCGATTACCAGCTCAGATATCGTACAGTATTATTTTAAGTCGAGCAACGTACCGCTATAATCATCGTTTGAGTATACGATTGGGTCTGTTTAATTGTATTAATAAGTGTTCTTTTGGTCGACGCAGTATTTGTTATTCCTTGATGCTACATCCGCTTAATAACATACGTACCGCGGGCAAGATGTAAAAGTTAGAATCTTGATATCGGCTATTCAATGATCTCCGGAGGTATATAGACATCTGTCAATGTCGCTTCATAGCGATACGTACATTGATAGTATAAAATTACTAAAGCTAAATAAGGAAATAAGGAATGCATATGACTTGTAATCTTAATTTGAACATTCTCTTTTATGACTACAAAATACAGAAGTAATACTTTTTCTGACATAGATGAGTAGAATGCAGTAACTCTTTATAATTCGCTAGCTTAAAGCAGTAAATAAACTATAAGGATAAATAAAATCTAGACACGGGAAACATAAACTAATCGAAATGATAAGAAATAGGATCAGATAATATATTGTTAAACTACTACTACGATGTCAGCAATATCTTTATGACAATCAAAACATAATACAACTTTGTGCTGTGGCTTTAAAGTAGGTTATTTACTAGGTCTATAACACACATAATACGGGGACTTAAAAAAGTTAGATTACATGGCGTTTTCAACACATCTGAATGGGATTCCTTGCCCCACTGGACACGATCTTCAAGATGAAGTTTGTAAACGGATCCATATTATATTCTTGCCTATGATAAAGTTTCTGGTTCTACTAAGTCACGTTCGCCTTGTGCGGAAAATGTTGATTACAAAGCCTACAAAGGTTCAAATGATCAAAATATCCTAATCACTCGAATTATTATAAACAAATGCGTAACTACAAAACTTTCACACTACGACAACAAAAGAACTACTACTTCGACTCACAGCAGCAAATAACTCCCAATTTTTGTGGAAAAATGTTGGTCAACTTGATGTTGCAAAAAAGATATCATTTGCGTTTACCACCATATCTATCTGATCCCAATAATCTAAATGATTTTCTTTGCTTGAATTATCAGGACATACTAATTGTAATCGCGTATGCCCCTAAAGATTTAAAGGAGGTAGATCCTATTAGTATACTACTTTATCCAAGAATTGAAGAAATTGAGGAAGAGCAGTTGGGCGAGTATTTGGAAAGAAATATCATTCTACCTCAACTGCAATCTGAGTTTCGTAAACAGCATTGCTGCGTTACCGCACTTCTGAAGATTGCAGACGATATTATGGCAGATCAAGGCAGTAGTAAGGTCACTATATTGGTATTACTTGATTTTAGCTGAGTATTTAACTGAGTTATTACTTGCAATTCTACATTATATAAGCCTGGGGAAAATGCAGTAAAATTAATGCAAAAATATATATCTATCAGACAGCAGGTTGTTAAAATAAATAATATTTTTTTTACAACAAAAGCGTTCATTCCGGAGTGCCGCAGGGATCTATTCTTGGCCGTCTGCTGTTTTCTAATTATGCCTCCCAACTGCATATTTCACTTCATCATGGTCATGGGGTGTACCTGTGAACTTTTGAATTCTGACCTCACAAAACTATATTTAAATTCTTTGAAATCAGCTGCCATGCTCCTTACTCATAAAAATATTGTCAATAGTGTTAAAAATAAAATTCGCGGTATTGAAATTGGAGTAGTGGATGAATCAAAAAATCTGGAGTTGGTTATCGATAATAAATTGAACTTTAACGCGCACATCTCTAAATGTATTCAACATTGATACAGTAGTTTGAAATTTTTATTTACATCGGAAGACTCTTAATAAAGCAATAAAAACTATGTTGTGTGAATCTCTGGTTCTGCTACAAGTAATTATGGCTGATGCTGATCGTGTATTTTTGGTATCAGAAAGTATGATATGACAACATTTCTCATAAATTGAAGGAAGTTTATTGACTTAATATAGAACAGCGAAAATAGAGCCTATTTTTCCCCATTTTATCATAATGACCAACAGCCCTACCTATGATTACATTTAGAAGTGATTCAACATTTGAATTTGCGGTTTAGGTGTTTGCTGTCTCCACCGTCTCGTAAACTGCCGTCATTCAAGAAGTCTTTCAGCTATCATTAACAATCCACTAAATGTTGTCACCTATTTTATTTAAAGCTGACTTAAAAAGACATTTGCTTCAACTACTAGTATGAGCTACACATTTGCGTGCCCTCCTGTTTTGCTTTCACTTATTTTTTTAACCTTACTAATTTACTTACTGACTTGTGTACGCGTATACCTTTTAGCTGTTTGGTTTTAGACTTTTAGTTCATGTTTAAATATAAACAATGCTAGGTGAACGTCGGCATTCGGCATGTTTATTTTTCTGAAGTATCTGTGTTGCTTTATTTCTGTTTCTGTCTGTGTAAAACACTAAGTTCCAATAAAATTTATTATTAATAATAATTATTATGTGATTTAGTCAACCTATACTACCAGCCACTATTTTTTTGCAATTACTTGCTACATCATCGTGTTCTATGTTTGACTCTCTAGAAAATTTCTATCGCCACAATTTACATTTATCTACAGAGGTGATTAGGCTTAAATAACTATCGATCATTAGTATTTCAACAGCATTCGGTAAAATTTATAGAGCCATCGTAACAGCAGATTACTTAAAATTTTACCGGCTAGTGATTGATTAAACTCATATCAATATCGCTTCTTGCTACAACACTACTTTGAATTCTGTATAAAAAAAGATATGCTTGTATTTAAAATGAAGTTTGTACCTTAACGTGTTAGTGAATTTGACGAAAGTTTGATTGTGCGAACCATCAAATTTTTCTATACGAATTGGAATCGTATGAGATGCTTCTGCGGGAGTGTACCATCTTTGCGAGTTAACATCGGCGTATTACGCAATTAAATACTTGATACAATCTTGTCCCTAATATACATAAAGTCAACCGTACCGATTCTAAAAATATCTTCTGTCCCGATAGGATAACCATTATTATTAGGGCAGATCATAACACCGAAATAGAGTTAACTCTATTCTTGAAATAGTTTTAATTCAGATTTATAATTTTTAATAACACAATAAAGTGTTAACTCTGTATGAACGCGTGTTCTGTCTTGCTTCGTTATATTAAAAAAATGTTTAAGTTTTTGCAAGATTAACAAAATAATGAGCTTGGGATTATAAACTTTCATTTGTTAGTGTTCAAAGAATGCTATGTGCTGATCCAAACCAACAATACGACACAGTGGTTGCGATAAATTTGACAGAAGCAATTTCAATGCATCAGCCAATTGCCTCGCCCATTAATAATAAATTTTCGTAATTAATATGAAGCTCCTATATTAGGCATGTGGATTACGCCCAATATAACATATTCTTAGCATAATGAATACATAAGCCATATATCAAAGTAAGAAAAGAAACGTGAATATTTATTGCATTACATGTCGCATACATACATGTGTATGTATGTATAATAAATAATAGCGTGCTATCAGAACCTGATGTCCGTCTCTTTCTCTAGGCGATGCAAATTTCCTGCCGCAGTTGTATGACCGACCATAATAGATCAAAATGGCGCAATAAAAACTTCAAACGTTTGTAGTTATTAAATAATGCGTACAAGACGACCGGTATGATGCGGTATTACCAAACTAGCTTTTTTAAATTAACAGGTGTTATGTACGCATATTATATTTATGAACTGTTGTAAATTACATACTAATATACACCTATGCGTATGTACGTACGTGAACATGTATATGTACGTTATTTCAATTTTCACGGTTTCATATTTTTTCCTAACTTCCTGTACATTGACTACTTATGGCCATATGCAAATGCTACAACTTATAATATTCTTGGACAACCTGTATTTCACCTACTATCACAAGCAATTTATTTCAAATGCGCTTGTCCCGAGAAACGTAAAAGTTGTCTAAGTTAAAGTATGTAACTAATGATGGCACCATATTTAACTCAACAACTCACAAACAACCATGTCTAAAATATATCTTCCGCAGTTACCGATTGCTACCGAATTTTATTTTATTTTTAGTTCCGCGAAGGTAAGCACTGCTCACAAGACAAAAAACATGAATACTTGAGAAGTTAAACGATTTATTCCGACATTTTAGATATTATGCTTCTATAATGACAATTTATGGTCATCTTGCGGTTTAAGTGAATACGTAAAAAAAGAAAAAAAGTAAATAAGATCTTCTCTCTGAAATTAAGATATACGAAGCTGACTAAAAACAAAGATAAATAACCAAAAGTAACAAATTAAGATATACAATTCTGCAGGTTGATTAATTCACAAATTTATCCTCTGGGTATCCTATTTTGGAATGGTATGCTCCTTTATAGTGAGACTTTAAAAACGAAGAAAACCATAAATTCAGAATTTCTTTGTGGGATTTACTTGTTTCTTTGCGAATTGAAAACGATTGAAAGATAAATTAAGCAAATTATGTGTGTGGAAGATACTATTTTACTTTACATGAACTTTTGAAATTATATTACCCTTACAAATAAAAGAAAATTTGTCTTAAATTAAGTAAATACAAAATCTTATTTTAATACCTAACCGATAGCTAATTCTTGACTCGAATATTAAATTTTAAAATTCATTTTTAAAAGAAAATGTTTTATTTTGGCCATATAACTTAATTTTCGGTACCTGTGATATCCTACTCCTCAAATCCAAGTCTAAAAACCCTTCTCAATATTCAAATCCTTTCAAATCCGGATCCAGTTATCTCAAATGCGTAGGTGGTGAAATTTTACTTTATTGGAGGTTCAAATGTTATTACTGAGTGTAAACTTAAACTGTTTATGAAGATAAGATATTTAATTTTAAATGTTTTCTCGAAGACTTTTGAAGAAGTCGTTCATTGTCCAAAGAGTATTTGTTTTTTTCTCTATTGTTTTTCTAAATTCCATCCACAGATTGCTAAATCACAATTACAACCTAACCGAATGATATCACAACAATATGTTGGATGATGTTTTGGTTTAATTGCGAATATTGGTTGACTTGTAGCACTTTTTAGCTTTTAGGTAGATGGTTGTTCTATATATGTAACACCTTTGCAAGTCATACATATTACAAAGGCAATGGCGTAGTAATGTTGTGGCAAACCTGGCAGAATGCTAGGCCCCCAGACGTGAGGAGTCCCCCATCCCGTGGTACGACTTTTTATTTTATTTTAAATACATAGAGGGTATGAACAAGAGAATGGGCTACAATAACCCTTGTGTTGTCAACGTGGATTCATTTATTCTCTTCTTTGCTTTTTTCAGGTCACAACTTTTCTATTCCTTGTTGATACATTTCAGGGCTACACCCTTTATTTTTATATTTATTTAAAATATTAGTATTCTTTAATACAGACTAATATTGCGAACTTCTGAGAATTTGGAATCAACATAAAACAGATTTCTGCTGAAATTCCGCAAATTAAATTTTTAACACAATATATATTTGCTTACCGTTAATATGTGAAGAAAGTGTTGTACCATCTCCAAAGTCCTTCGAAATTCTGAAGATATTAGGCAATAACCTTATATTAAGGAAATTAAAGGTTGTTAGTTGAGAGACGCCTTAAATATTAAACTGCTATTCAGTTGAAGTTGTCCACTAATAAAAAAATTAGTTCAAATCTATTATTTTACAATAAAGAAGTATAACAAAATATGTATTTTGTTATACTTCTGTTTACAACTGCTTAAGCAAAAATTCCTCGTTCTTGTGACATAACTAAACATCACCTAGCTGAGCATACTTTCTATTTCCGCATTCATTCATTGCGGATTTGTTTTCTATTCTTGTTGCTTCGCTACTGCAAACTCATCCAGCGTTCAGAGAGGACGAGGACAAGATTGCAACCGTCGATCCAGTTCGTTCCAAGGATGCTCGATGCAAGTGCAATCTAAAGAATAAGGAGGCCATATCATTCTTTGAATATTATTGGTAACAACATCGTTTACGACCTATCTCTCTGCATGAATTGATTTCTCACAACCACCAGCTCGGTGCAATATGCCACCCGAAACCGTAACATCCCTCCCTCCAAATGCCACACGTGGAGCCATGTTTATTTCATGATACATTTCTCCACGCCCTTCCACACTAAAACACTAGAGTGAACTTGTGGACTTGTCAAATTCCCCAATCACGAGCCTCTCACAGTAAGTGATTTACAACGCACTGCCTCCTAGTGATCTCGTGCTGCCTCGTGATTAGCGGGAATTCCTCTAACCCTCAAACTAAATTCGTGCAGTCTTCTCAGATTAAATACTGCCACTCTGTATCCACCCTCACGAAGATCGTTACTCAACGTACTAGACGACTGAATGCCATTTCGTCCAACTTGAATGCGGCCTCCATACTAACCGTTACACTACCACTTCTACGAAATCGTACTACTCTGATGATGACATTGTAGAGTCTAATTACTTTTCTGCTAGAATATCCTTTTTGTTTTTTGTCAGAGAAAAGTATTTTTTATTAATTTTCAGTGATTCTTTTTTTATCAGTGGACCACTTCAACTGAACAGCAGTTTATTTTTTTAACATTATGATATATCAAACTTTTACACCCAGCGTATCCACAGTTAGAGTTGACAATTGGCATAATAAACAAAACTTTTTGGGTTGGACTTTAATATTTGGGAAATAAGTTCTGCTTGGTATGAAACTAATTTTTGGTTTGCTTTCGTTGTTTCAAATTCAATTGCAGTTGAACAAAAACTATTTTCAGGCAAAGTTTATTACAATAAGTTTTTAAGAATATCAAAGTTCACTCTTTCAAGCCAAAATTGATATATACACTTGAACTTGGAGATTAAGTGAGACGTTTAGAGTTTTATTTATGGGTAGGGGCAAACTACTTAAAACTCAGAAGATTTCACAGATTCATAAGTTTCAAAGTTGAATCTACATTTAGCACCAACAGACACGTATCTTCCCAAGATAGTCGTTGCTGGTCGCGCAATATCCCTATTTACATAATTATGTAAAATAAATCGTCGTTACAAAAAATATTGGCAGCGCTAAAAAAATGTGCTGAGGTGGGAGGTAGTTGTAGAATAAAAACGAAAATTAAAATTTTGATTTGAAGGTTTCCCCAATATTAAATTCCTACTCAAAGGCTTTTGTCCGTCCTACCAATTGCCAACACCATCCGTAGACACGCTGTATATCTGTGACTGTGGATTCACAGTATTTCTAGCAAAACATATCTTGTAGCCCATTTTACATCTAGTTTCACTCTATTACACTCTATTCATTCCCTAAAGTGTGCTTGTCCTCATATTAGCCACCTCTAGAAAAAAGAAATATTGTTTCTTGCTTTGTAGACTATTTACAACTTTACAACACAGAGATAAAGTAGAAGCCGTCGTATACCTTTTAACTGACGGTAAAATATATTTTAAAAATCCTGATTATCTCATGCCATATTAGTCGTGATGAATTTAAAATTCATCGGAGCTAATTCAACTGCCACAATTATAATGGAGCTTCTTGGTTAATACAACAGTGTAATGGGCTTTAATTGATGACTGCACGTAATTTAAGCCACCCAAAGATAATTGTACCTACCTAAACGTATATATGCGATCGCTTTTAATTGTAATCTGTATGCAATATAAATGAGAAAAACATTTAATACTACAGGTTAAAAGTTTGATATTCCATTCATACTTTATCTTTTTAAATTACACAGGTAATATTCCTGGTACGCCAGTCTAATTATAAAGAAAGGTTCTGTTTAATCAAATAAATTAATTTTCGTATAGTTTTTATTACACCGTTATTAGCGTTTAAGAGTAATTACAGGGTTTTATTATAAAGAAATTACAATAAATGGTAGTTACTTACTCGAATGAAGAGGAAACCTTATGAAGAGAAAACCAAGCTCTTGAAATTTTGAATGAACAACTTTAACTCGCATTCGTATCTAACGCGGACTAGTCAACATTATCTGTGCAAATCTGCTTCATATTTTTATTTAGCTTTTATAGTTTGGTAAGTACTTCTTGCACTTTGGTATTTATACCGCGGAGATAATTTCTTCCCTGAGAAATTTTGAGAAAACCGATCAGTGATTCGGTTTCTTTATTTGGATCGGAAAACGTGTGCAAGTTGGATGCAGTTTATGAGGACCACGCACCTTCGATGACTACCATCAGACATTGGTTTAATGAATTTAAACGTGGCCGAACATCCATCTTTGATGAAGAGCGGCCAGGCCATCCCACTGATTAAGATGGCTACGGATTGTAAGACGGCTACCGCCAGACAAAAATTAGAGAGATTGCTAATACGATGAAACATCTCAATTCAACGTATGCAAAACATCCTTTACGAACAATTGAGTAAGCTACGGCCGAGATAGGTATCGCCTCGAGAAACGGAATGGCTTGGTTTGGACACGTTCAAGCGCAATATGAGTTTCTGTGACGTTATGTGACTGTAGATGAGACATGGGTACATCACTACACACCAGAAAGCAAAGGTCAATCGGCAAAATTGGTTGTTCCTAGAGAATGAGCACCAAAGAAGGCAGACGATTCCATGGTGACGATTTTTTGGAATTCACGAGTTATAATCTTAATTGAATATTTTTAGAAGGGAAAGACAATCACGTGACAGTCCTGTCCTGATTTATTGGACCGATTCGACGCCGAACTAAAGAGAAGGAGGCCCCACCTAGCGAAGACCAAATTCTCTCCCATCATGATAACGCCCCGGCAATTGCAACAGCTAAACTGGTTCATATTCGCTAGAATTAGCTTTTGTGACTTCTTTATTTTTACAAATTTACAGAAACGGCTTAGCGAAAGGCGATTTACGTCAAATTGAAAAGTCATTATCATTATCATACCATCGTCGTATTTAGCTGAAGCAAATCGCACAAGAGAAGTGCACCACGACAGGAGATTGTTAATTCGAAACAAATTACAAACAAATGATGTTCTACTCGCCAATAGGATTCTAGCTTTCTAACAGGAGCACCTATACAGATGGTAATTATACTTCCCGATGGCAAGTTTGGTAGCTCCAATCACTTTTGCAATATCCTTTTATCGCTATCTACAATACTATCTTAAGAAATACTAGACATAAACTATTAATCATCTACCAGCTCATTAGTCACCTGTAAATTGCAACCATGCTAATTTTCGCATGGAGTAGGTGCGTCTCTACAATGTTGTATGCAAATTAAAATATATATAAACGAACTTAGTGCTTCATTATTGCAATCGTCAAACGCCTAAAAATTGGCATCCGTTGCACACGCTAATTTGCTTTTAATAACATAGTATGTATTTTACAACAATAAAGTTATGAGCTTCTTTTATGGTTACTGCAAATTCGCGTAATGAACGTTCTGTTTTAATGTTACTACGCTACTTAACAAAATGTGCTGTTATGTTATAAAGTCTGAAAACTTGTTTATCTAACAAAAAAATATTTACTTCTTCTATTTAAATAAGCATAAGATACCGAAAAATTCAGCTGAGAGCAGTGATACTGCTCACATAAAAAACGATTTTTTTTACGAAATTTATGCAAAAATGAATTGTGAATTAGAAGCAAGTAGCAATCAACTAAGTCGAAATATAGGTCAAAATTATTGCACTGTTGCAAAAGGTCATAAATTGGCTGAAAGTCAAGGTCCTACGCAGGCTGAGGTTAATGGTTCTGGTTCATCAGTTTCTGATAAATACAGTAATAAACCTTAACCTAAAGGAAATCTTACCTAAGCTTAACGGTAAAGACGGTAACATCACTCAATTTCTAGGTGCATTAAGACGACTAACTTCTTAAACACAAGTCTCCCTAAATCATTAAGTATCTTCTCTTCAGATTCTCATTTTTGGAAATTGATATAATTTCTTTCTACAAACACGTAGAAAATAAATTGTATTTTCTCTACAATAATTTCGAATATTAAATATCATTTAGTCATAAGTCATGAAGTCTGGTAGAAAATGTCCATATCTTACGATTGCTAAATCGCGAACTCTAGTAGTATATTACGGGATTGTGGTATTGTCAAAGAAAATAAATGTAGTTGATTGTAAATTAAATTGTAAGGGGATAAAATATGGTACATATGAAATGTGTATAGTAGTGGCCCGTGATTTATATTGAACAAAAGCTACTGGTGACAAGAAAGTGAACAGACGCGAAGACAATCAATTATTTTTAGTTCCAGCCGCCTGAACGTAAATGGTTCATTTTCAATGTAAAGTAGAATGTTGTTTGTTAAAAAAAAGGGTTAATTCAAGTTCTGTCATTAGAAAGAGCAGCATGTGGCAAGCAGCAAGAAGGTGTAATCTGTAGTTAGCTTTTTTTTATTAATTTTTAATTTTATGAAGTTTCGTTATTCGCTCCTGGAAGTGTAATTTAACCTTAAGTTTAAATACGCAATTATTTCTAAGTGCTAAATCATAGATAACACACCATCATACAACATCAATATACCACGTATTCAATGAGTTAGAGTTTTGGAGATGCTAAAAGGTACAAGACATCCGTAAAATAACTGTTCAGCGTCTTTAACAAGGAATAGTTTTAGTGTTAAATCACTTGTGTTAATTTCCAATTAATAAGTTTAATATCTCAGATATTCTTTTTACTGTGGTTTTCACTGCTTTATCTTATAGTCACGCTTCGGAGTTAAAACTTTTTTGTAATAATACCATTATATTATATATAATTACAAGAATAAATTGACACTGAAGACACAAGTTACTTCTTTCTGCGAGGATTCATTATTAAAAAAAATTACAATTAAGAGACGTCAATACTACTACATGATTTGCAACTAATTGTTTGAATCCTTAATCACATATCATAATTAAGATAAATAAATATTCATCTTCGATTAGGATTAATTATTTTATGGAATTATGTCAAACACTTGCAATACGCAGCTACAATCTAATTTCAGTTATTTTGCCTATCGTGCAAAAATTGTTACTAACATAGTGATGGTTCTCATTAAATAACTATATCTTTTCGTTGCCTGTATGTCTCGTCTTACAGATTTTTCATTGGTTCAATTTTTGTTTCAAATATATTAATCTAATGCCGTAAGCGGGTGTGCACCACATATTCAAAGGGACGGCAAATCAGTACAGCATTATGTTATTACATTGGAGCGGGGGCGACTTGGTAATACACACGGGCGTTCGGGCCGCTACATGCCCAATTGTTGTAAATTGTTCTATAATTTATAACAATTTTTGAATAGATATAATGGATAGATATAATGGAATTCACAAAGGTAGCGACTGGCCATATCTCGGTAACCGTTTGTCTAAAACTTAAAAATATGTTCGAGATTCTTATTTTGCCACGAGATGGTGTAATTTGTTATTTAATTTTTATTATTTTTTAAAAACAATTTTCTATTATGCAGTGAAGAATACAAAGAATAAGCGCACCGAGAAAAAATGTGTTATCGTTTTTGCGTTGACTCAAAATTCGATAAAATCAACACTTATGTTTGATTCAATGCTTTTTGTGTTTGCGTTTTGTATTGAAGCAACACTATCTTATTTTGATCTAACACTAATTTATCGTTCATATTATATTATTTCCATCAAATATAATGCAGTACAGCAGTTTGACTATCCATGGCTGCATAACACGAAATATGTTATAGTTTGTGTCTGCAGAAGTAAACGGAAAGCAATCTTTTGCATGCACATCGCTCCGGTTAGTTTCCAAATTTGACGTGTATATATTTAAGGCATATTACACATTAGTTATTTGAACATTAGAGTGGCTCTATATATAGTGTTGCTTCAGCATAAAACAATGCTGACGCAACACTAAATGTGAACATAATTTTATGCATTGAATCAACACGCCAATTGCGTTGTTTATATACACCACTAAAAATGTGTTGAGCCAACGCCTTTTGCGTTCATTGAACTATTTTGTTTATCGAAAAGCACTGTTAATGACACTTTTTGATTGCGCCTGTTACAAAAGAGGCATACTTTTTAACACGCAAAAGTCCTCAGTGAATGTCAACCGATTTTCAAAAACCTACGCTCATTATCAAGTAGGTTAAGATGGTGAATAATAACGTTGCTTTATTGCTTTTAATAAGGACCAGATGGCGTTATCTACCAGTTCGTCCTATCTATGCGATTTTCTGAAAAATTAAAATAATTAGTCGAGAAATATGATAACATAATGGACGATTAACCTATTCAAATTGCAAGTTGATATCGTTTGTCATTCCAAAGCTATTTCCCTTTTTGTACGTTTTGGTCAGCCTGCGAATTATAAGTGTTCTAACTAAATAATTTCAGAAAATAATAAATAAATAAAAGACACATCAAAAGAATATTTATTAACAGAAATTACAAAAGTATAAACACCTAACCGTACCCAAACCACAATAAGCTAATATAAAGCCTTAAATTACTACCTTTAGTAAACTACAAAAATATTTAATAAAAACAAATGGAAGTGAACTCTAACAATAAGTCGAAAAAACAAGTACCTCAACTGCAAATTTACAGTTTCTCCGACATTTGTTTGTAAATCGTACGTCAAATTATAACATTCTATAGTTGTGGTGAACGTGAGAGCCAAAACGTAAGAAAACATAAGAAAAATCAAAATGCCAATGGAGAGACAAAG
The DNA here is from genome assembly GCA_902654985.2 of Oryctes borbonicus. Taxonomy (NCBI): domain Eukaryota; kingdom Metazoa; phylum Arthropoda; class Insecta; order Coleoptera; family Scarabaeidae; genus Oryctes; species Oryctes borbonicus. Next base: position 13,110,241 of record LR736857.1, read on the forward strand.
GATATCAATTTTCGGCTTCCACTAAATCCGTCATTCAACTTTTTACACAATAAACACGTCTACAAAACTAGATTGATCAACAATAATTATAAGAAATGCCAAATTTACTGGAACACTAAATACCCTATAGCATCGTCGGTAATTAATTCGAATGAAATCCAACCTTTCTCTTTTTTGTATTACAGATGTACATACCTGGAGGGATGGATGGATACCTTTCATCAAGCACCAAATCATCGTTACAGAGCTCTTTCATGAAGCCGTCGATCATACGTCAAACATCGGAAACCGCCTATCGTTTCGATTAATTGGCAGTAAAATTACCAAAAGCCAATGTTGCCATCGGCGCGGCGTTTGTGCTCAACAACTAATTACGTCTAAATAAGCCTACGTAAACTTAGGCAATAATACTTTAAAACAAGTCGCAGCGATATAGTTGTTATTAGCTTTAGATCTACTTAGCTTAAATTGGAACAGAAAGGCGAACAAAAAATGCTCTCACTGACATTGTTTCAAATAAAACGGAAACACACTCCATACCAATTCCATTCAGAAGGAGTTAAATTCTCGTTGGTTACAATATGGTTGAATTTCAACTTTTTACAACTGCCGATTCCATGCAGATACTGAAGAAAGGCTTTCTATACATTAAAATGGAATTATGGGATTTGCCAGCAAGGCATTACATTGAAAAAATCATTACATCGAAAATCATATTACATCAAAAACAGTCATTAGCGCTACGTATTGTGCATTGAGCCAACTATTTATGTCCATCCATTTAACACTAAACTTCCTATCAACGTTCTTAGTAGCTCCAACATTCTTTATCTCCTGCTGTTTACGTAGCGGTGGAGTCAAAAGAATACTATAAGGAAGGTTCGCCACATTCCGTGCGCTACACAGGCGTCGGTGTGGGAGTGCTCGTTCGTGTGTGTGATTTGTAATATATGCACAAGCAAGCTTATTGCAGTAGTAACGCATCCAGTATGTGTTTGGCGGCCGATTGAAATGCACGCTAGCGTAGTGGAGTGCTGCATATATGTTATACGTATTAAAATGTCGTCAATAGGTGGATCAAGAAAACGCCCATTGTCAGATAAAGTGAATGAGTTTATTAAAGGTTTCCCGGATTTAATATACGAGTGCGTAAAATTAAAATGTTTAGTTTGCGATATATCTCTAATGTGCTGGTCAAAAACACATTGTCAAAACCACGTGGGAAGTACAAAGCACAATAATAACAAAACAGGTGTATCTCGGGAACGATTTATACCTACGTACCCACTTAATCGCATAGTCTAATATGCGAAGCATAAGTTTGCGCATATATTACGAATCACACACCCGAACGACCACTCCCATACTGCCGCTTGTGAAGCGTACGGAAGGTGGCGAACTTTATTATTATAAGTCCACCCCACGATGCTCTTGGCAGAACGGGTGAATAACTGGTTTCTGTTAAATTTCTTTATATACTAAATCTTCCAATTTAATTTATTATTTGCCTATAACAATCTCAAAAGTAATTTCAATCATATCTCAGTTGTAACATCGCAAATTAAATATCTTCCTTATCGTGTCCGTATAGAAAGTATCCGGAATTTATTATTTTTCTTAATTTTAATACATTTCTTTTTTGTTACATCCTAAGACAAAAGTAATACATTAAATAGGTTATGCCGACTGTAGGCCATGGCAAAAATCATATAACAACACCAGCTGTCAAATATTGTTGATTATCAACAGGCTTAGTATTTGTGAAATAATGTCGCAAGTAGAAAGAAAAAAGTTGGTGGAATATTTGTATAGAAAAGGTGTTCAAAACGTAAAAAATTAGTGCAATTGACTGAACTCGGAAAAAGTACAGTATATGGGACAATAAAGAGGATAAAAAATAGGAGAGATATGAGCCATGGACCAGTTTCTGGAAGACCGCGTAAGATTAGCGGAAACAATCTAAACGCTTTAGTGGCTTTAGGACGACAAAACCCGTGCCTAGGACTAACAGATTTGGAAATCAACGTCAAATAAGAGTGTATCCAGAAACTGTCCGCATTTCACTGAAAAGACAAGGTTACTTATCAAGGAAACCAAAAAAAAAATCCTGCAATGACACCTCTACAAAGGCAACGAAGAATAGATTTTTGCCAACGATTTCGAGACAATAATTTTAGTGATGTTTTTTTATCTGACGAAAGTTGTTTTCAGCTTGGTGTAAATCATTTAAAAATCCTATCAAGAGAAAATGTTACCGTTCAAATTTCCAAATTTCCCACAAAAATAATGGTTTGGGGAGCAATCTCTCAGCGTGGTGCTACACCTCTCCGTATAATTGATGGCACCGTTAATAGTGCAAAGTATTGTGAAATTCTTAATGGCTTTCTTGTTGAAACGGCTCGTGCTTTATATCCCGAAAGGTGGTGTTTTCAACAGGATAATACAGGATGCCACACTTCTGAATACACTAAAGCTTAGATGCTAGAACAAAACTTGGCAACAATTCCATGGCCAGCAGCTTCCCCAGATCTTAGTTCCATCGGAAACCTCTTGGGACTAATGAAAATTGAAGTAAAACGAGCAGCACCATGAAATAGCAAGATTTGATTCGGTCAGTTTTACAAGCCTGGACCACCATCGTCGAAAAGTATCTCGTTGACCTCGTTTCGGGATTACCTGAACGTTTAGTTAAGTGTTTACAGTTAAATGGAGATTGTATTAGTAAATGAGATGAATTATTTATGTATAAACATACAGTTTTACATGTATGGACATCGCAGTACCAGGTTAGTTCTGCTTTCAAATGTTAATAGTCATTAAATTTCATGAATTGATATTTATTTGAATTAAAATTACCGAAAGAGATCTGCAGACTGCAGGTACGAATGGAGGGCGGAAATATCCCAGATGCTGGCCGAGTCGGGCATTTTTAAAATGAGACGGGCGCCGTAGTATCATCCACTCTTCTCCCCTAAATATCGTAATTTATTTATAAAGGCGGTTATATATACACTAACCCAGATCGTTTCATTTATCCAGTAAAATAGGCTTCATTAAATTACGATAAAGGGACTTTACATCTATATTGAATCTGCGGCAAGCCTGCTTTTATAAAATGAATACACTAATTGCCTGCTTCAAGGAGATGTTGTCTTTAATGATTTTCATTACCACGAGTTAGAATAATACATACACTGCCGACAATTTATAACATGCTAAATATAAGCAGAAATATACATATGGTACGTATGCGCAGTTTTAATGCATCTCACAGAATATTTTGATTTCGCTAACTTAACATTAATTGTGAAACTCTACCTAATTTGTATAATTTTTTTTCAACTCGCTTTTAGCCCTTCATTTAAACGATGCGAACAAAATGTATGTCAAAAATAGCTACACGTGCAGTAAGACTTTGGTAATTATTATGCGTACATCGGTACTTTTTTGTAGAATGTACAAAATATTACGAATTCAACCATCAACAACAAAACATCAAATAAAGCAATACCTTTCACTTTACCTATGTACCTCAACCCAGCATCAAAATAACGTTATTTGTAAAAATATGTTACTAATGAACAATAAATTTCACGTTTATATATCGCAAATTAATTTTATAATAAATTACATAAAATTATAGAACATACAGTTTCGAAACACACACTATAGTTATTACTTAATTTTCTTCGGCGCAGTTAGAGTTGAGGTGGCAACAAGTATGTATATAAACGTTAATGGCCAATTAATATTTCTTCGTGGCTGTATCCAACTATAATTAAAATTGTATACTTCGTGGTTTATTGTACCCGTGAGTGAAAGAAAAAGCAAAATACGCGTGAGACAATATGTATGTTATCTTCTTCTGAAAAACCTTACTAACAATATTCCGCGGTTCTTCATTGCTGCTACTTTGGCTTCTTCTTTAATTATTATTTTGAAAATTTTGAAAGCTTTAAAAGCCCGTAGGTTTCTCTCACTTTCCGGAACGTAATAAATCTACCGTCCACATTCAATTAATATATCTTTGTGGTCGTGTCCAAGTAAAAATAAATAAATAAAAATTGGGTACTTGGAAGCTTTCCAAATTTTCGAAAGATTAACAAAATAATTTACCTTTATGTCTAAGTATTTCTATTCGGTTATATTTCACCCAAATCTTGTAGCTAAATCCCTTGAACCTCTTATTAGATTAACATACCTCCTTCTTTGTAATCTTAAATTTGATGATAACCTTTAATTTTAAATTTGTGAGAGACATGCTTGCAATCTATTAAGTTTCATTAACAACCACTTCGAATACAATACATACACTATGTATTAGTATTGTAACTTATTGCTAGCTTGATTATTTTCCTTATAGCTAAACATACTATTTATTAAAGACAACAAAGCACACCTATCACATTTCCCGTAATTCCATGGAGACACCAACCTAATAGTTTTAATGCTACCTACTCAATTACTTGTACGGCAGTTCTGACCTATTAGAAAAAGATAAGCTTATTAGAAGAAAAGATAAAGTAACAAAGCCAAACAAACGACGTAGTAGTAAAATGTAGTAGCATTAATTTGTTAAGGTAATTGAAACGTGCTCAGGTATCGGTTCACCAGACATCGATATTGCCAACTTCCAGCGGTAGTTGTGAGCCGTGTGTGACGAGTGGGAGGGTTTTCCCCGTTAAAGTTTGTCTCATAGATGGCCAGCAGGTGATATGTCTCGCTGACACATTGACTTTGTAATAGGTCGACAGGTGGCCCCATGTTAATTGAACGCAGTGCGAGGTGACCGCTCTTTATAAGGAAGTGCACATTGCTGGGCAGATGACCACCGTACTTCACTCACTTACTCGTTCACTCGCTTACCTCCTTGACACGGTCGAACTTCGCGGCTCCACGTGGAAACACCCCCGCCGGCATTTCTTATTATTATGATGATTATTATTACGTAAAACTTCCTTAAACGAAACTTGACGGCAGTAAACGTAAATTCATGTTTCCCTAAACGTTTGCCCGTCCAACCACTCGTCCCATAAATATATTAATGAGAGGAAACGATAACGATAAAAAAAAAACTGACGAAGATCGCGGACTGGTGGCGTCTTGTTGTTTGTTGACTATCGCCACATCAAGATAACAAGCGCATAGATCCAGAAGATCCACATATGTGCATACATATACAGGATATTTCATGAAACTCGTTAGTTGGAGGTTTTAATGATGTGATAGAATGGAACTCTAAAATTTAGAACACGTAGTTGTAGCATTAGAGCTATTAATTTAAAATATTTCCACCTATGAAACACTTCCGGCTGAACCGAAAGTGGTTGCCAACTTTCTTATGTTGAATAAAATAATAGACTTATTATTTTTAATAACTTAATCGATTGTACACATCGCAGGTAAATAATTAAGAAGCCTTACCCTTAAAGTAAACTGTTTTCGAGACACTAATGATGTTGAAGTGTTAGCATTTGCTGCTCTCTTGATATTAAATTGAAATTAAATATTTGAGAATGGAAGGTTATGCTTACCACACCCTATCCTTACTAAATTTTATACAAGTTGTTCATAAACTATTTCCAAATATAAATATATTTTCAAAAAATCTTTTTTTTTTCAAATTCGATTGGAAAGGAAATTATACATAGATGTATGTAAGTTTGGCATACCAACTTTTAATAGTTTTCAAGATATTACCGATTCTTTCTTTAAACTGCACATAATGGGTTAATAATGATAGCAAGAACTGTGGGGTAGTATAGCAAACAACACAAGAATATTGGTACACTCCGCAGCACACAAGTTTAATTTATTAATCCGAGACAGCTGTTTCGAGGATGCGTCGATACTCATCTTCATATTCGGCCAACAGTTGAGAATAAGGATCCTCGAAACGGTTGTCCCGGATTAATTCTCTTCTTCTGGTTCAACCGGAACTGTTTCAGCAAAAACAATTTAAATTAATAGATTCGCTGGTACCTGTTCCAAAATTTCTATTCATAATAACGTCATTAAAACTTCTAACGAACTTCGCGAGATACCCCGTGCAAAAAAAATTCAATTACTTAAATTGTGGGGGGGGGGGATATTCCCAAATATAATGTTAAAATTTATTAATTATTGAAAATTTAGATTATAGTTATTAATTAACATATAAGTACACGTACATACAATATATGTAGATACATGTGTTTCTAAGGGACAGGTGAAAACGATGTTTTTCTAGATAGCAAAGCATCTGTGCAAAACTATGTGTTAGACATATGATACACAACTACTGTTTTACATTTCTGCATCACATATGGTATATATTTATTTGTCTAATTAAAAAGCCTTGTCGCCCAAATAAGGTAATAAAAGATGTTCAGATGGTTTGGTTTGGCTTTATAATATTAGGGGTTTTATTGCTATGTTCTGGTGTAATAAATATTTGAACAATAAAATAAATTATTAGAATCTATATCTATATCTTTTCTTCTGAAAATTGTTCAGGGTAATTTTATTGGTAGTGAAAGATTACACGCAGATTTAAGCATATTCTAATTAGCTTTTCCAGGAAGTTCTAATATTTTCAGCATATTACACATACACACTTTATTCTGTGAATAATTCCAATAATTTCCAAATATATTTACCATAGTGATGTAGTTCCAGTTGTCATATACGAGGATGGTGTGATAAATACCTGCGTTAACGAAGACAACGCAATTGTTTTGCGTTTAGTCAATTTATTTCTCGACGTAATTGTGACTTTAAGTCTAGCTGTCGTCCAGGCAAGTTGTACGTAGCATTTCCTCCAAGTTAAATAGTCTCGAGTAAATATTTCAATTTAAAAGTTTTTAATAAATGTGTTCAGTAGTCTATTAGTGAAGAAAAAAGGTTCTAAGAAGGACATAAACCTGGTGTTTATGTATTAGAAAGTGACAAGACTTAAGGTTAGTAGTTATTTTCATTTCTACGTCTTAACACGTCTCTTTTCATCTGCCGAAAGGGGACATTCCCGGATTCACGACCCGCAATTTTCGAAGAAAAATTTAAAATTTCCTAAAATTTTCCAAATTTCCACATTGTCAAAACATTACAATATGTAATCCAAGATGCATGATCTCTATAAACTGCATTTGATTTCTGCACACGTTTTCCCATCCAAAAAAGGAAACCGAGTCACTGACCCGTATAAACTTGCCCTCCTTCAACCTTCCTTAAAAAAAACACTGCTCCATGAATCTCTCTGAAATTTTAACAGATGCTCATCAAAGAATAGTACCTATTGACAGTCACTAATACAGATTTTGATACAAAGCAATATCTGTTTCCAAACAAGGTTACTTCTCATATCAGCCATCATGTTAAACAAGGGCGAAAGTTTTGCGCGTGTATTAGAAACGTGAACATTTACATTGAGCTTTGAATGTATTGAAACAGAAAATATCGGGGAAAAAATCGGACACTAGATATACTTCAATATCAATAATTGAAGTGGTATATTTCACTAACTGTTTTGGGGAAAATTGCCGAGGACATAAAACATTTCAACATTGTGCAGTGGGATATTTAACTTAAAAAATAGTCAAATTAAATTAAACTCCGAATTTAAATATCGTTTTTCAAATCTTATTTTCATTATTTGCAATTCGGTTTAACCCTTTGCCAATTTTCAACTTTACCACCTAAATTTTATTAGCCTCAACTTTCATATTTTGACTTTTATCAACTTCAGCCTTCCCGCATTCAACTTCAAATTTGAATGCAGCTCTAACATTCAAATCTTAGCAGTATGAAATTTTAACTTGACTGTACCATATTCTACCATACTGTACCATATTCTTCCCTTTTTTATAGTATGTTGGTGAAACATTTGCCGTCGATTCTTACTGACGATGACGTAAGCCGAAACTAGTTCTAAAGTAACTACAAATATGATAGCAACCTAAAGGAAAAATGAAGAAAAAATTAATATGTTTCTTTTTCTTCGTCTTACAGTTTAATATCATTCGCTTCAACCCGCAGCAGCAAATCGTTAGTAGTAAACTCTCTAATGAAAAGTTCTTGCAACTGCTTTTCACATAGCTGCTCTACTATCTCTTATCGCAATAAATGCCCGTCTCTTGTCTTCAGACTGTGATAACTAATTTGATTTCTTGGTATAAATTCGAAACAAGTGGAGAAAATGATTCAGAAAATGTTGTAAAGCAGTGTCGATCGTCTACGAGTAATATCGATCAGCATGGTCTGCGATACTTCACGATGAAAGTGAAGCTATAGAATCCCATACTCGGACACTGTGGCACTAGGACACTAAGACGCTTCACTAAAACCCGGAACACAACACTTTACTAATACTAGCCGCATGTTTCAAACCAAACAGTTTAAAATGCCTTTCAGTTAGTTGTAGATAGTTGTGTGCCCAGTCTTCCCATTGTTTTCTGTTTTTTGCTTGATTTCTGCAATTATTACAGCTTGTCCTCTTCTCTCTATTGCTCTGGCCACTATGTTAGTCCACGTTTCACTTGGTCTTCCACGTCTTCTTTAGGTTTTAATCCTCATATCTAATACTTTTCTTCCCCACCAATTTAACTGTTTCTCCTCTATGGATTCCAGAATGGGTTCTACCCTTAGTTCGCTCGCTCTGACTTCTCAGTGTCTTCGAAGAAAAAGCACTTATTTAGTGTTAGTTACACAAAATATGTTGCAAGGAAAATTTAGTATAATAGTAATATAAATAAGTATAATAGTATAATATTCCAATTAATATGAAAATAAATTTTTTGTAAAGTTACCATTAAATAAACAAGTGACCGAGACTCTCTTTGATAAGATTCGCATAGTAAAAAAAAAACTTCACTACACGTTTTAAAAAATGTAAGACTTGCGAACATAACCTACAAGCACCACTGTTTAAACTGACTTTGAAATGCTTCCTTTTCAGTTGCTAAAAAAAGCGGTAATGTTGGACGTAGCGAAACATGAGCTTTCCGTTAATCCCTATACAAGTCGCCAAATCGATGGATGCTATTCGGAAGCGAAAAATCCGAATTTCGTGGTATATTTAGAAATTAATCGCTAATTTAGATCTAACGCTTAAATAACGCTGTTTTAAATAATGCTAATGTTTTTAAATGAGCTTCCAATACAATGCAAGGTAACATTTTATTTTCTATGCTTGCTGTTTACAGATTAGAAATTCCAGGTCAAATTAAAGCTGTATATGTGTTAGATGGCAATTTTATTGAGATATATCTTTAATTGCAGAATCTGTAGGTATTTAAGGGGTTTAAATGAATTAAATGCACATAATATCCACTGCTTTACCTACCAACGCAATACCTGTATTTTTTAATAATGTGTCAGCAACTTCTGCTTTTTTCCAAAGATCATTGTAAGCTAAGTGTAAGATTTTTATATCTATATATGCAATCGCGGCCTCCATTGTCAAGGGGTCACGCACCGCCACTGGCATTTAGGGAATTACTAACGTAAAATTAAAAAATAACTGATTAAAAATTTTGTTTCATTAAAAATGTACTGTTATTTAATTTTTCCTGGTATGTAAAAATGTTCAATTGTAATGAATACAAAAATAAGTAAATTTATCATGGCGCTGTATTTCATAATAGCACGCGATTCCCACTAATTTAATAGTGCCTGGAACTATACAGATGTTAAAAACAGATGCTAAATAAATAAAAAAAAATATATACGTTCAACCACTAGCCTTCCTTACGTGCGAACTATGAAGTTAATTATTACTGATAAGTAAAAGTAATTACAAAGTCTCTTCAGGAGATTATTTAAAAGTTAAGGTAATTATAATTTGAAATAACTACCGACGAAACATTTATAACATAGTAAACTAATGCCAAGTTACCTAACAAACGATATGTCTCCCCGATATAGGTAACGTCTATTTTTATTCTCCATATCGCCGCAGATGATCTCACAAGATTAAATATAATATTGTATTAAACTCCTTTCTATTAGGGCGTGTAAATAAATGCAGCGGCAACTGTTCAATAATTCGCACCCGATCTTGATAAGGTGGATAAGCTGACGATGGAACGTATATATTTTAAAAGCCTAGCATTGTACGAGTGACAGGATTCGAGAATTGAATAGATCGGATTATGCACTACCGTAGACTGTTATTATATGTACTTCCCATTTATTATTATGCATAAGTAGAACATACATCTATGCCTACATATATCTACATCGTAGTCATGCTTATGCTGCAATAAATAATGCATAAATATTTAACTTTTCTTTTCCTCTGCAGACTACATATACACATTTATATATTTCAGGATTATAACAACATATTTCAAAACATTTTGAATTCTCGATTTGTTGCATGGGTTTCTCAGTCGATAAGAAATCTGTCAAATTGAGGCTATATTTTTAAATAATTATAGACCTGCTTCTATCTTAGGAGCTATATACTGGAGGCTCTAGCTACAAATGATTACGAACATACCTGACGTGGAGAAGATAGGTTGTAGAACAGGATGTTCAGTTTTATAACTTAAAAGTCAAATTTGGAGTGCCGCAGAGCTTTGCTTTGCTTTCTCTTGTTTTTTATAGACCCTTAACACTAATAGTTCAGAGAATCTAATCGTGTATTATTAAAGAACTTTATTTGTCGCTTTTCAGAAAACATGAAAGAAATACAAGTCAAATTTTACTTATTAATTATTAAAACCGCATATGTTGCATCTTTATGTAGCGTAGATTGTGGAAAAATGTAAATTATCACGTATTACCAACGTATTACTTCACATACGTAGTATCTTGTTTGAAGTATGGTAAATATAAACAAAAATTTCAACGCAGTTTAAATGGTACAAACGAGGTTATGGGCAATGGGAAGGTGACATGTATCTCACAGTATTTAGGCCACAATAAGCCCTTTGTACTGGAGAGTCCTTCAGGCCGTTAACTAACCCTCCGCCTTGGCATAGATTAGGACGTTGTCCAAAGGTACCGCCTCATTGACGGTAAGAGGTAGCCGCCGTCTTCCCTTCAGCTTGTCAGCCCGTGCCTGACAAGTTTTCGGTTAATCTCATTCTACAGAGGTACCTCTTTAGCTGGCAGAGTCAAATCAGAATCCCAACAATCACGCGAAAGTTGCTTTGGTGTCAGGTCACGCAATCGAATGGAGAGTTCCGCTCTATGAACCATCCTTCCTAAGGTCCTAATAATCAGTCCGCTTCTTTATTGTTTCCATTGTGACCCGTAAACTACATTACGTTAATGTTCTCTATTTCAAAGGCCAAGGGTAGTGCAGCCTAATCTAGTGCAACAGTCTAACAGGAGGTAATATTAGACTAGTCTAATAAGACTACCACACTAGATTAGACTGCTGCTCGGTTTAGTTAACTATCAAGGCTGATGGCAATCCTTGGAAGGTGAGAGTCTCTATCTGTAGCGGAATGATCCTTTTAAGACGAGCTTGTCTGAGTATACCCTTGCTACAGTCGGTTTTTGATCCGTCTACAAAGTGACATAAGTTATCCTTATCGCCGGCGGTCTTTTGATGTGTCAAGAATTTGTACAGTCTACCGAAGAAAAAAGGAAAGCGAAATGTTAATATTAGCATTCACTGGCACGCATCAGACGCATCGCACACAACGGATAGATGGGAAAGAAATATTCTTTGCATTGAACTAATGTAAGTATTGGGTCGCACGAGTCTGCTCTCGCAAATCCGATCGGCTTGCTTCACAGACCAACGTTTCCGTAGCTCCTATGCGTGCTAATATGATTCTTCGTACTATCTGCCAGATTATATATATCTCAAAAAAAGATAAACATACGAGATACACAACATATGTCCGATTTAAAACGTAATGCCATCTCTTTAAAAATATGCATTTTGCGAAAATATACACATTCTTAGTGATTTTCTTCTTGTAAGAGTTTTGTAAGTTATAGTTCGTACATTTGCTGAAAATATCTACAGCTTCAGACGTACGCCTTAAGCATCCCAGGAGTACTCAATAGATTAGATCGTTGTTAATCTTCAAACAGAGCGATTATCATATACACGTAAGTTTGAATATGTTGAGATTTTGATCCATAAATGATCAATAAGAAACGAACAATTTCTCGTTGTCACCCTCGTCACAAGAGATGTCCAACTGGTCACTAATCGACACGTAGTGTTTCCAATGCAAAAGATGGTGTAACAAAATGAAAACTTAGTTTTTTCCTTATACATATTGCGCTGAACTAATAACGTACTGGGAGCCTAACGCAAACAATTCAGAACTATAACGTCCTTCTCCTATTGTAGTATTTCACATTTCAACCGTTGTACTGTCTTGGCTTTCAATATATGACATAAATACTTGATTTGAGAATGGTAAATGTTAGTAAAAAGAATTTCTTAAAAAACGAAAAGAAAAATCTGACAATGTACAAAGTACGCCTTATTATTATTATTATATAATACAATAATAGGCGTTATTACCAGATAAAACAAACATACATATAAACTAATAATAATATATAAATTATTTGATACAACCCCCTTTTTTGGAACGTTATAAGTTATCTTTCACCACTTTGCGATTAACTAAACAAATAGGGTTGTCAGTATGAATATAATTTTAATATAACCATTAATAATAATTATCATGTAAAATTATTTAGGAGATCTAAGATATGGGAAAATTATTTATGCTTTCCTGCAGTTGCCCTACAAAGTGCTGCGCCATGAAAGCGAGAATTATTCAACTCTTTTTTTTTATTTATTCAGAAGTCAAAAACAGGTACTTAGTGCACAAGACCGATATTCCGGAGGGTCATTTTATTATACTTCCTTAAACATAAAGAGATAAAAATTGTTTAAGAGCAAACGATGATTTGCATAACTCAACACGATATCCATTGGTATGTTTCTAAAAAAAACGCCATATAAATTGTTAAGCAGCTACCTCTGTATACGTAATTTCATATAAATACAGATATCGCCTTCGATCACATAAAGAATTAAATATAAAAAAAAAACATCTGCCATTTAAGAAGCAACATAATTATATTCGGTGCCATCAAACTTGTGTTTAAGGATGTTCCACGCCCTATAACAAAATGATAAATAAGCATAAGAGGACTTAAATATTTTCAAATTTCTTCGAATCATTGCATTTACATAAGTATATGCATCCCGTGCGAAATTACGTGCAGTAGGTTTCTGAATTGGAGAATGTTTTTCGTGATTACGGATATAATTTCGTATCGCATCATTCTTTCCGTGCAGATCGCAGAGAAAATATTCGCCTTCGAGAAACGTTATGTATGATATACATATGTATTGCTGCCTGCTACTTATTTATTACGGCAACAAAATTATTCATATAAACATATCAACTTATTTAACGCTTTATGGCATAAGCATTACTTATTTCTTTTTCCATTAAATAAATACTCGTGTGAAATTGGCAGTGGCGTTGCCAGCCTAAGTAAACCAGTCGTTCCTCGATGAATATGACATTTAGAGTGTATTACGTTATTGATATTCTATCGAGCCCGCATAGTCCGACGATTTACCATCCGATAAACGAGACATATTCGGTAAGAATTCTTTAAAAAAGTCTCTTTTGTGAAACCAACGATCAATAAATGTAAAACTGTAAGATATACCACCCTATTGCTATTATATCGAACCTGCATAAGTACGATCCTTTGCCACCCCATAAACGGACGAGATAATAGACAAGAAACGGAAAATTGACATATATTCGGTAAGAGTTATCTTTAAAAATCTCGTGGATGAGATAATTGTCTATTAAAAATTGTGATAGGCAGAGTATACCACTCCATTGATATTCTATCGAACCCACATAGTCCGATCATTTTCCATCCCAAAAATAAACGAGATAATG
>LR736857.1:13124136-13253873 GCA_902654985.2 Oryctes borbonicus
CTCCATTGACCGGACTCACATAGTCCGATGATTTGTCACCCGATAAATGGACAGAATGATGAGCAAGATATGCAAAATTGTTTCATTCATCAATTCAGTAAGAATAAATCTCACCAAAATTATTCTCACTATTCTGTGCATTATCTCGTCGGTTCATTAGGTAGCAAATGATCGGACTATGCGGGTTCAATAGAGAGGTATTATACGCCGCATGCCACATTTATTGATCGGCGATCATCTCATCCAAGAGATCTTTTAAAAAGAAGTCTCACCGAATATATGCTTATTCTCCTTTTCTTGTCCATTATTACATCTGTTTATGGGGTGGCAAGTGAGATACGGATTCGATAGAATACAAATAGCGTAATACATTCCGCATGTCAGATTTATTGAGGAACGATTGGCTTACCTAGGAGATTTTTTTTCAAATAATTTATGGTGATCTACATATTTTAGTGTGCTCTGTGAACGTTGTTGGCAACGCCGTTGCTAACTTCACATATAAGTTAAATAAATTGGGAACAAATCACTTTTAGAATGGTTTACCATGAGTTATATATTTCTTTTAAATATGTCTGACGTGATATTGTAATACATATATGCAAACAAATAATAACTAAGTTCGGAAGAGTATTTAAATCGGGGGACTTCCCAGTGTAGTGGTCAACGCACCCGTATTACCGTGCTACCGATAGAAGACTAATGTATTAATTAGAAAAATGTTCTATTTGTTAATATTTTCAAAAAAATATTTTATTTTCTATATTCCCCATTATAGTCCAAACACAAAAAATATCGCCACACTGCGCACCACATGAATTATTTAATGAATCCTTTGGAAATGTATAATCGCATAATCCTAATGAAGGTTTAAAGCTTGAAATAATCAAAAGAATTTTACTGTTGTTGGAACTTCTTTTGATTATGTTGTTATGAATGGAACTCTAAAATTTTGGATAGGCAATAACATTGGAACTATTCATTTTAAATATTTTAGCCCAGAAAATATTTCCGGTTGAACCAGAACTGGTTACCACTTTTCTTATTTTAAATACAATAATATACTTTTTATCAGTATAACCGATATATCGGTATATCAAACCCTAATATGAATCTATGTGTAATGTCCTTTCCAGAGAAATCGCGAAAGAACTGCCGCATTATAAAGAAAAAAAGTTTTGTCCCACTAAAGCAACGCACTGCCTCATACTGCAATAGAGGACAGAAATTTCTATCGAATGACAAGTCTACCACATTCATAAACGCTTATTTTGAAGAACAAGATGCTAACTATTTGAACGGATTAAAAAGATGTGAGTATCACTGGGAAAAGTATATAGACTTTCTGTTGAGAAGATACTTGGTTCTGTGTTAGTCTGAAAACTTTTCCGGTTATCCTCGTAGTTGTAATACCAGGACCTTACACAAAATGGAATCGTCTAATGAGAATGCGATGTAAAAAAACAAATAAATTCTTACACTTGCAAGTACTCGGCTGAATTTTTTTCCCGACCTAGCAAAACAGCAAATATAAACCTTGCCCTACACGAACCCGGATCGAATCGCGGGTGAGTACTCTTAGAAGCAAGGAGGCGTTGACACTTACAAAGTTGCAAATCTCTGATATTTAATCTCAGGCACGTCTCTCCATACTACTTACATGGTAATCATATTCTGAACTCAGACACTCCGACACACAGTGTCGTAAAGAAAGAAACAGAAGGTATCGTAAATTCGATGTCATATATTGACATGGTACTATATGAGCGTTTAAAATAAAATAGAAAGATAAACATGTTATAAGTATTGTCTGCAGCTGAACGACTGCATTAAGATAATTCTTTATTGTTTTTTGTAACTTTCAAAGATAAAACCAGCGCGCCCGGATTCTCTTGGAAATATCTTGGTAACATACATGATCATGTTTGTTAATTTAATATAGTAAAACATAGGATATAACTACCGTATACAAAAGACCCTCAAGACTGATAAGTATCAGTTGTACTTGTTAGAAATAAAAATTGTTTCGGAAATATTTATAACCAACAAGGTTAGATTAAAAATTCTCAATTTTGCGATAAAGGACAGACACAAAACTAAATACTTAATTAATAGCGAGTTCTACGTTATTTCTTCTAAAATGTGCAATCACGATTAATTAGATAACTTTAGAAAGTATACCATGAATAACATTATGCAGCAATCTCGGCAGTTAAATTGTAACAGCTATTTCAATCTGCATAGTAGTCGTAATCCAGTAAAGAATTTAATACAGCTGAATAATTAGTGCGTTATAAATCTAAATTTAATTAACGACAAAATATAACGCGGAGCACATCCATAATACAAACTCTGCGTTACGAAAACTTCCAAGTCACTGCGAATACAACAAAACCTTTAACTTGTAATAAATACTTCATCGCACTTTCCTTATCTGTTGAATTTTAAACAGGCGTATCCATCAACGGCGTCAGATTTCTTAACAGATTGCCAGCAGGACCGCGTCCATCACAAAAATAAAAAATGCAGTTTCCACGAATGTTACATCGGCATATTAACATAATGCCATTCATTACAAGATCTTTTGCACAATTAGGTATCATCGAAATTGTACTTCGAATGTGTATATGTCTTGCTTATTTTTACTTCTTCCTGCTTATAACGACACCATTGGCAAGCTCAATACCTACCTCCCATAAAAACCATATCTCTCATATTCATTAAATATATTATCGTATCTATATGAGCATATGACTAGCATTATCTTTTTTTAATGAGTGATAGTATCAACAGCGGTGGGAAATGATGTAAATCAGGGCTGTCCTACTTCAAGTGGCCGAAGTGCCGCTGTAAATAAAAGTGCGATTCTGAGGGCTGAAGCAACTTTATCAGTGGTTTGTAATAGGCACAAAAAAAACGTGTTTGTTTGACACGCTTTGTATATTGTCGTTTTTTTTTCGGCCGCAGAAAATGTCGTAGCGAGTCGCATGTTGAACAGTTCGATGTCAATAGAAGGGCGCTTATAATGATTGGACTTCGTCGTGCATAGTACAATATACACAATGTGCAAGGAAAATACGAATCACTGTCCACGCCCCTCCGTTTACATCATCACCCACTGTCGCTGGATGGTACCTACACCAATCTTCAAACATAATTGATTTAATAATAATAATAATTTATTTCCTACAGGTATAACCCACCTACTGGAAATATATAAATAAACATTATACTTTGCGAACACATACGTACATACAAAAAAATATAATACGCCAAATGAAATTCAAATGCGATGGAGGAAAAGAATAATGTAAACAATCTACAAGTTAATGATAGCTTCAACTATTGTTTTAAAAGAATTACATTGCACATCACACAACTCAGAAATGTTGTTATAATTGTTACACGTTTGTTATATTTCTTGGCAATTAAATTTAATAACTAATAGAGAAAAGAATATTGTAGTGGAGATGTTAGATGGTACTGCCTACCGTGTGATGTATACCAATGAAGTGTTTTCTTTTCTGTAAGGTTTGTATCTAGCAATTTATTTCAAGTTTGGGCAATTACAACGTAAAATTAATGAAGAAACGCTAAAAAACGATATTAACGAAATTAATTGAGATGATTGATGTATTCTGGAACACATGATTTCACTGCCAGATGATCCAGAAGATCAGAACAACCTATTTCAGTGTTTAAAAGCTCAAACAAAACTTGCACTGCGAAACACCATTTTTGGTTTAAAAATTAGAACTGGTTGTCAGTCAATATAATCATGATCTTCAGGGTAAAAATGGGTAGATTTGAAGGTAAGAAATTTCAAAAACTGTTTTTGTAAGCGTTCGAATAAATTATTTTGCGTGTTATAAAGTAGATACCATGTTATAGACGCATAAAGCTTTAATTGTGTGGGCTTTTTCAAGAGTATGTCCATCTGGTTTATATACCGAAAATGTAGACATAATGCTCCGGGTCCATGACACCGTGAAATACTTCTTAACATTTGGTTGTAGCTTATTTTCGCTGCTCCAGGAGGCAATTATGTCGATGTTTCTCGGGTTTATGAGAAACACAAAATTTAGCAACTTCGCCAAATTTACCTTGTACCTCCAATAATAAACGCGGCCCCATGGTGAGGGTCGAAAATGAATCAGCCTGTATGTGTCTGTGTCACAGGTATTTAATTATATTTTTGTAGAAGACAAATCTCCGTTAATGTTATTCATACAAATATAATTAAAATTAATATAAAGTTAAATTTTTTAAAAGAAAAAGACAAAGTAACACAATTAACATTCTTCTTTAGCTTTTAAAAAATTAAATGCTAACGAAGAGCAACAGGAAACACATTTCTTCCTTATATGCAGCCCATAAATAGCTCGCTGCAAAGCACGTATTGTAATTAACATGGGTGCAGATTAAAAAAACTTTCAGAAGTATTAATGATAACTGTTGCATGGGTGATAAATGACCATTTTTTATGTACGTATGTAACTTTTACAAAATCTTTCACAGACGTATATGATAAAAATCTGCAACAGTTCCAATCCAGCATTTGTTGTTATATATACTTTCGTTTGGCTTCCCCTTCATATAATTTCAAATAGTTTATAATTTCAACAGGAGCCAAGATATGTTGAATTTAAATACGTTTCTCCAAAACAATGTACAATTTTGGAATGAATCGAATTCAGTACGAAATTATATACAGAATACCCAGCTGTAGCAACTGAAATATTGTAAGCACATTGGTCGAATACTACTAAAGCATCTTCGGCAAAACGACAAACGACATTAGTCCAATACAATCACCAAACCTTCCACTTCTTTAGTAGTTGCCAGTAATCGTCCAGTATATAATTTATTATTTAGAATCAGGAAGAGGTAATGAAGCACATACAAAGCAACTGGTAACTTAGTTAAGTCTATTTCCGCTCAACAATAACTGCGAAGGGGCATTACACGCTGTAATATGGTGCTCTTCATGAAATGAGATTTTAGTTGGTTGAAAATGTGTTTGTAAGAATATGAAATATTATGTATTCGAAACGTGGATCGTAATTGGCCGAAAGATGTTAAGTTGTTGGCATTAAAGTTCTTTGTTGCCTTTGAGAAAAGACGAATTTGGTTAATTAATTAATTTTCGGGACAGCAGTTTCGAGAATGCTTTGATTCTCATTTTCAAGCGTACGACTGAATTATGCGAGGAAAAATACTCCACATTCTAACATGCCCGTTCTATCCCTACTCTCGAGAAAGAAAAAGAGCGATAGGCACGAGATTCGCTGAATACATCTGATCTTATAGAAATAAAGAAAAAGACATAATCCAACATTAAAAACCAACCGTCCCGGTAAGATTTGAACACGCGTCGTTCGGATCGGAAGACAAATTCGTTCAATCCGTAACTACAGATTTATATTAAAGCCTAAATATTTATAACATGGTTTCACTTTCCTTTATTCTGAATAATACTCCTAAAATCCCTCTTCTTAATCCAATACAAATACTCATAACTCATATGTACATATCCACTTCCTCGAATTCTGTTCACCTTTGCCAATGGTTTATATGTATTACAAAGATAAATGACTTCTTATTACAGCTGGGATAAAGAACATTGAAGAACAACACATATTAATAGTAGCTGATATTTGTAGGTGTGTGCCCACTGTACACCCTCTTAAAAAAGACGTTAAAAAGTATAATTACAAATGCTAAACGATAGGAAGAAATAAAGTATAGAGCGTAAGTTTTGACTGTTCACATAGCAGTAAAAAAGACAATGACGTACGGTTGTGAAATGAATCATTAGTATGCCGGTAAATATTTCTAACAGAAACCGCTTCTGGTTTTAATTTATTCTTATGTGTTTTATTCATTTAGCGATCTGAAGCTATTCAGTACCTTCTGTAGGTGCTAAACTATTCTAATGAATGTTTTACTTACCCGTGGTGGTAGTTATCTAGATTGAATAATTATTCGCGGTATGAAATACAGTTTAATGTGGTTTAAACAATTTTAATATTTCGTAGATATGCTACTCATAACACTGCAGCTGGTAGGTACCTAAAACACTAACTTGATACTACTTACAGAATTCAATTATAATGCAGATATGCTTAATGCGATACAGTTTTCGCTTTATAAAAGTGTTCGGTTCTATCCAAAATTTCCATTTAGTAATTATTTTTCTGCTATTTAATTCTATGCATATTCGACCTAAACCTATATTTTTTCCAAGGTGGTTTATACGGATCCCCAGAGGTCGATTTTGTCTCAGTTGGAATCCATGTCAGCGAAAACAAAAATGAGCGTCCGAGGATTTAAATAAGATCATTTAAGTCATGATCAACATTCAAGTGTTCCATGAATTACATAAATACAGAAGTTATTTAAGTGATTTTTCATAAAATTGTTCCTATTTCACACTGAACTACGCTGGCTGCTGAAAGACCTTTTGAGAACGTTTTAGAATTTTTGGATGCTTCCGATCCCATAAGACAGATATTGCCTATTTAACAGATTTATTTACTAAATTTAATGACGGTAACTTGCAGTTACGAACTGACAGTCTGAATCTAATAAAAGCAAAGAGTATTACCATAGCTTCTATTGCCAGAATTAATCTAATGACACAGAAAAAAAAGTTACAAATTTTCCCAGCAACTTGTTATTGACAAACTTCCAGGATGATGACGTTTGTACTTTTGTTTAGGATTGAAATAACCTTCACATAAACTTCAAAACCAGGTTTGGAGATGATTTGACTGTAGAAATATCACACTGGATTATCGATCCATGCGGTGACGTTGAAAAATCGGATACCACATTACAAGAAGAACTGATCGAAATAAGCACTGACAAAATTCTGGTTTCAGAAAGATATACTGGTAGCTTACCCTGCATCCCCACACATCGTGGAAAGGGATTTTGCACGGCAATAAATCTTCCAAAAAAAAAAGGAAAAGTTTGTGAATATCTGGACTAAACGCATTATTACGTCGTATATTTTGTAAGCTTCGTCTCGTTACTATGATTACACTACTACACTACAGAGACACTTCATGGATATCGGTTTTGACAATCAAATTGATTAATCTGGATACTAGAAATTTTCCATTTTATAGGTGTTTCATTATGAATTTTAGTAGTTAAAATTATTTCCTTGTCACAGAACATAGTCATCGAAAGCAATGATAAGAAAGAAATAGGGCATAAGCTAGAATAATAAGCTTTAAGCTGCAAAACAGATGTACTGTTATAAAATAATCGTAGTGGGGCAAACTGATTGAAGTTTTTGTAAAAACATTTCGCTTAAACTACAAAATTTATATCCATTAAGCACTAAAGAATAACTGAACGTCCTTCAAATTTCAATAATTGCAAATTTTTCTTCAAAAATAAATTGATTTCAGAAATAACAAACGGCTTACAACTCAAAGCTTTATTTCCGGTGCATAACCATTTTTTGTTCTCTAATTATTTGGAATTCCTCAACAATTTATAAGTTATCTGAGCTATTTACAACAATGAAATAAATTGCAATGAAATCATTTAAAAAGATTTATTTATGCTACGACAATATAAATCCAGTGCCAGCCCTATTTCTAGGCGAACTACAACGGCAGAATTTAGATAACATTTTGCGAAGAAAACGTTCCCGCTGAACTTCGTCAATGCAGGATCTTAATTTATAGCTGTCGAAATTCTTTTGCCTGTACCGCAAATACCGAGAGGTTCCTGAAAACTTAGTTAAAGCTTACACACGCAATTTGATGGTTGAAAGTCGATGTTAACCTTACATCGTAAGGTGACACAAAGACGAATTTATAAGATAGATCGTGTTTTGTTTAATTATTACTTGTTGTTGTCGAAGTTGTGGTCAACTTTCTGTTGAATTGATTCAGATAAATGTAACATATTTTTCAACATTGTTTGTATTGAAAAAAACTTCCTAATTTTTTCAATATTCTTATTTCTCGGCAATCTCATCAAAATATACCAATAGCATAAGAGTGGAAACTGGGGAAAGTATTGGTTCTCTTTGAAGATAAGTAGCAATAATTTAATATTCTTTTAACAAAGGACCTCCCCATCAAACTGTTGCGAACAACCGATAATATAAGGGCTATAAGCGATCTCTCCGTCAATGTATGACTGTAACCAACACAAATTATCCCGCTCAAATCAAGAATACACAGGTACAGGTACGTAAGGTACAGAACATCCACGCATCTCTCTGCATGTATAGTTCGTAGTGACTCAGATTTCACCAACAATACTTCTTAACAATAATTTCGAATCTAGTTTCTAAGCTTTTTCTGTTTGCTTGCTGACAGAGAACCTACAAGTATCATGTTATTTAACCTTAATTTATTTTCGTTTTTATTGACGAAATAAATAAAGAATGCTTCAGTAATTTAAGTTTAGGTGCGATTAAGGAAATTTTCCTTGTTCTGAGTATTAGAAAAATGTTCAAACTCAAGGAATATCTTCCAATTATTCAGGCAAACAAGAAACTCGTTTTTTCAGAAAATGTCTGTTTTCTTCGTTTCTTCGCAAAAGTTATTGAGAAAATGTGTTTACATTTGTATGGAGATGTTTTCTAGAATAAAATATCAAATCTAAAGTTTGGTTATTATCCTGTAACTGTTAGTGTTTTCTTTGACAGTTTTCTAAATCCGGTTTCCTTCTTTTTAAGTTAATATTGCAAACCCTTTGGTAGTAAATCGTCTCCACTTAATAAATAAGTATAATGGTTCTGGTATTTTTAAAACTAATTTTCTAGTTAAGTATTGCCTAAAAACTTCTGTTCTTAGAAAAACATTTAGTTTGTTCAGACGTTGTCGCAAGAATGCCAGTCCAACGATTTGATACTTTTTATGGTTGGCATGACGATGATCATTTTCAATATTTTAGATGACATTGTGAATTTCAATTATTGGATTTTATATAATTTGCGTTGTGTTCGAATTTTGTATTTTTTTTACAAAAAATATTCTTAGATGTAAATTATTGAGAATAACGTGACTTTAATAATCCCCCACAAGTAATATTAATGGAAGTCTTTTTTTAAGAAATAAAGAAAATTATGAAAAGGTCAGAATTCCAATAATAACTAAAACTAACTCGAATTCTGTAGATATTAAATTGAATTTTGCCAATTAACAAATATTGAAACTAAAATAAACAAAATTAATGAATTAAGGTGTAAAGGTGCATGCACTTCAACCCAATATCGACACTATGTTCTATTACAATTATTATTGTTCACGTATAAATAAAACTTTGTACTAGAAAATAAGTACTTTAATTATGATACAACTCCTACGGGTCCTTACTATAAAGTTGTAATATTTTTTGTAATATCATAGACACAATTTCTGATATTTCCTACACAAATGTAGCAGACTTTTAGAGCAATATTCCTGCATTTTTACAGCGTATGTAACTAAAACTTATACATTATTGTTGCAAACTTAGCAACAGATCATTGGCTACAATTTTGCAACAATAGTGTATTTGATCCGTTAATTTCAATCGAGTAGCCGGGATTTACGCAAGTTGTAACCGGTCGTACAAACAAACAAATTGTAGCTAATGTTACAATTTGTTTGCTTCTTTATAACAATTTTTTTCCGCGTAGCAAAATAACATCTGAGAGTGGACATTTTCCGAACACATCTCCCCGTATTATACAAACATGATAAAAGTTCAGAAATTGGCTAGTAACCCGTTCTATTTGGACCATGGTACCAGCATGCAAGCATTATTTGTTCTTATTAACAGCTGAAAACCACGTCAGAATTGTACAATAGCATCGGGCTATTAAATCTAGTATTTGCTGCGAATGCCTAATAACAGCAAATGCGATAACAAACACGAATTTCGTGTTATTCACTACATTACCAATGCTATCAATAGGTGGCCAAAACTTCCTGCACTATCAAGAAGCAATTAATTATGTAGAAAGTGTGACGGAAACTGCACTCTCGGCCATTACTACTATTTTCTTTCTTTCCAACAATTTAAACAATAATAGCGTGGGCGGTGCTTGAAAACGCAAAAGGGCGTGAAAGCAACGCCCAGCGTCGCAACGGAAGTACGCACGACTATGTATGACGCCGGTCTGACGATATAAGTGTGGCGCTAGCGGTATTCGGATATGTATAAGGCAAGAGTCCATAATGTGACGTATACGTGAAAGCAATGAGAACGGCGCCATTTGCTAAGTTTTACCGACAAGCAAAGTGGTGCTATATTAAAACGAGCGCCAGTTCATGCAATATTAATAGAGGAAGAAATACGGGCTTTTATTAGTGCTATGTGGCGTGGAAAGAGTATGGAAAATGTAAATTACACGAGCGAACCGTCACATCGATGTCGGCACGGCCACATTTTCTTTTTTCGTGGCGAATGAAACCGAATATGTTAACCTAAACAACTTCCATCGTGCAATTTTCAAAAGACCTATTTACTGTTGTAATGTGGGACCAATCCCAAGAAATATTAATTTCTTTCTAAAAAGATCCGGAAGCAGATCTAGAAATGCAAACTGCAGGTACAACAGAAACAGCGAAGAGCAGATTTACACGTATTACTACGTCTACTTAATAGTAATAATAATCAACTTTATTGTCCAACAGATTAATTCCATTTACAGGACAAATAATAGAGATACATAAAAAATAATATGTAAACATTGAAACAGTGGAAGGAAAGTGAAGTACAAAGACAGAAACGACATATACTAGGTTAAGCAATAGAGTCACATGAAATAATATTTTATGAGAATAATGTATCCATATCAAGTTTATTGCAATTACTAGCCATATGGTACAAAAGAGCCTTTAACAACGTGGTTCTTACCTTCGGGATTAGAAACGTTCGAAAGACCGCGTTAAATGCATTGGCACTAAAGTTTACCTGAGGTAACAAAGATGGAGAATCAACTTTATTGTGGATCAGCTGTAATACAAATTCGGCACTTTGTTTTCCTCTTCTGCTACCAAGTGAATCCAACGAATGGTGATCCAAGCGACTGCCATAATCTACATTTCTCTTCGGGTATGAACCATCACACTTAAATGACAGATATTTCAGAAATCGTCTCTGCACGCGTGCCACAGAAAGCTGAAGGTACAGATAGTGTGGGTAATATGAAAAGCAAATGTTTTGTAATAATACGAGTGGATATTATTACCAATATGACTAAACTGCAAACATATCTAAGGAAAAATGAACTTACTGCGCTAAACTGAAAAGACAACCCTCGTATTTATGTACATATTTTGTAGGACTGATTGTCGCTCATCTACCCGATTCTGGCACCTATTAAGGTACACAGAGCTACGATCTCTAACTTTAAAGGCGTTAATACTATACTCAAAAGCAATAAATTTACAGTCCGTATGATAATCAATTTTATCCTTCAGATGTTATACCTTCATTCAAGGGTAGTCATACGCTTTTCTCAGAAGTAGTTACAATTATCACGAAAAACAGTAGATATTCTGTGAAATTAATTATTTGTTATTCAGAAGAAGGTAATTAATAATTTGTAGTAAGTGGTATAAGAGGCTGTGCCTGTCTGTGCTAATTAGATCCTACCAGGTTCAAGTAGCATATTTTTCACGTGAGGTTTCATTATTTACGGCGAGGATGTGCAGAGATGTGCTTTACATGCATCATTATACACACCAAAGGCTTCTAGGGTTATAACCAGCTTTAAGCTCGTATAGTCCATTTAGCCGTCACCATACATAAAAAACTAAATAAATAATCCTGTTAATCAAAAACAGTTTTACTCTCATTTATGTTAATTGAAGTCTCCCCTGCTTTAAACGCCACAAGAGATTATATAAAATATGTATGGAGGACATCTATTGTCGCTAAGAATACGACTATTTTTGTGATCCTTTTCGATAAAATATGGTGATACTTTGTTCTAATGTAAGAAGTATAATGCATTATTGCATTTTGCTGATCTTGCTTCTTCGCATTGTGTTAGGATGGTACGGAACTTGTTTATGGATGTTTAATTTAATCGAAAAATGAAAGTTGAAAACAATATTAAATCTGATAAGCTCCTACTTTTTTGAGAAAATCTTTGCCCGCCTAAGTTTCGCTCAAGGAAGTTAGCAAATGGAGCTTGGCGAGCTTATATTATATCCAAACAAAGACAAGGATTGTGCATATATAGTGACCTATTATACAAGAGCGATATTTTAAAAATATAATGTGAAGAAATTTTCATATGTACATAATCTCAACGCTACACATTTTTAAATAACAGAGATATGTTATGAAATACACGTGCACAGGCGTATTTAATACAATCTGTTTCCATATTAATAAAAGCAATCGAGATTTAGTTATATTACAACTTCATTATCCACATGTACTCACACAATTAACTTGTAACGCCATTAGTATGCTAATGGAAACCATTTTGTTGAGGTAATTATAAGCGTATATTTCAGATATTAATGTAGTCCCTCCAGTTCTTAAATATGAATATATAAATATGAAATTATTTCGACAAACTAAGTGTATCAAGTAATTAACATCCCAAGCCATTGTATTGCACTAAAAATAAACAAATTTACAGAAAGCCGACATTTTGGAATACAGATTCAAATTAGACTGGAATCTACAAACATTGATTAGGGTAGTTTATGAGTATTTAACGTATTGAATGTAACAAACTGCTGGATGGTGCCGTAGCGGAGGGCCGCGTACGGCGATTCGACTTCCTCGTGTATTTTCCTTGCATATTGTGTAATGTTAATTTATTATATTATTTCTAATATGTTAATCATTGATACTTGACCTCATTACGCTTACTTTTAATAATCACGACATCGACGCAGCTTGCTAGTCGTTGAGGAATAGATGTCCAATCAGAGCGCATTACCTCTCATAATTAACCTTTCTCAGACCAACCGGAGTGCAGCCACATTCTGAATTTTCCACGGAATTGTCAAAAAATTTTTTTTTTGCAATTTGGACCTTTCAGTAGCTTCAGAAATTGAGGTTTTCAAGTATTTCTTATCAATGTTGCACATCGACGTGATGTGCTCTTTTGCAAAATCTAGGCTTGCTCAATCTTAACAACGGTACTTTTCAGGGTCTGCTAGCACAGAGATCGTTTTCTAACAGACGTCGCCTTGCTGTAGAACTACTAATATTAGGGTTTAATTAATATTATTAATAATTAATAATTTTCTTCTCTATTGTGCCAATTGACCTCATTTGCAATTCTTTTGTTAACTAGCCTATTCTGTCCACGTTTGTAGTTTTGATCGTGCGCACGCATTTTTTAAATTTGTGTTCTTTCTTGCACTATGCACTGATGGCAGTAAAATCATTACCTTAAAGACGTGCAGCCAACCTAAATCAGATAGAATATCATAATTTTACCGCTAATTTAAAGTGATATAGTACTACGCATCTTTGTCTTCTATCAAAAGCAAGCCACTACTGTTTTAATGCACAGGCATATTCAATGTTCAATACGTTTCTAATCTCTCTTATAACGTACGGTCAATTGTGATTTACAATTTAATTTTCTTCCAAAATATAAAAATATACAACATTGCATTAATACATTGTTAAAAAATTAAAAAATGTAATGACACGGTCCACACCCTATTACCTCCCAAACAGCATGTCCACCTAGTGCGTGGGAAGAGAAATTTAAATAAACAATTACACAATTATACGGGAAAGTGACATAAAATATAATAAGTTTTGCACAATATCAAATTGTATGCAAGCGCACTGAGTGTCAGTTTCGATTACGTACGGTACAAGCTTAGCTTTTTTAAATGAAACACCTGTATATTATTGCGTTTTTTAACGCCTCTTCAATTCATAGCAACATGCTATATAAGTCGAATTTATCTATTTACTGCTTTTCCTTTTTAAACTACACAAAAATTCCAACAATTCACGAGTTTTTAGGTTCTAGGAATAAAAATCGAAACCATAGTAAACAGGCTATGGCTTGAGAATATGCTTAATTAGTGAAATATTAATTATACTTTCCTCTGTGTAAAATAAATCAAAACAATATTAATCTTTTAATTTATTTATCAAGGAAATTCTATAATTAAGTAAATTGGACAATAAAACCATGAAAACAAGGAGTATACATATAAATTGATGATCATTATCATTGTGCTACCAGATATGTGAGAAGCTAAAGCACGATAACTCGTCATTAAAATTGCATTTGATGATGTATGCCATGTTTGGTTCTCTACCAATGAGATGTTGCTAGAATATTAAACAAGAACATAAAAGAGCCGGTTACCTTAAAATACCGTACTGTAATATTCATAACAACTTATCGTGGTAATAATCAAAGATAACAAACACTTACCTCGTTAAACGGAATGTCACAACAAATTATCTTTATCTAAAACTACCTTTAATTGGATCATCCTGCACAACTCTGCAAGATCTATTTGGAAATTGGGGCAGTCTACATATGAAAAATGAATACAGGAGATTGCGAGACTAGTATACAACAAAAATGTAATTAGGAATCGATGCAAATAAGATGTATCAGATTATCTGCGCATAAAATGTGTAAAATATCCTAGGTGGTCAATACAAATAGGAAAGTCAATTTCAACAATTTTCAATAGGTAAGTCTATTATTGTGAAAGTAAAAAATGTTTACATTTTCCACGCTATTAACCCATCGTTTTCGTATATAGTACTGTACACCAAGTTGTGGGTGTTATAGTTTGAAACTCTACGGCCTATGGTATTCGTTAAAAGCAACACAACAGCTTAATTCTGCACTCAGGAAATCATGCATCCACATCTCATTTCATATTTTCAAATGCTTCCAAGCTCCACATTTCAACAAGATAAATTCCGCTCATTTGTGGTTAAAGGAACTTTGAATCGCCTTCAAAATATTTAAAGTACTTTGCCGCGGTGAACACTAAAATCTCCTGATTTTTCACGTATTTAACATGCATAGAACATCTTGGACAACGACTAACTAACCTTACATGCTCACTCGTTGGAAAATCTTCGACATGAGATGCAATAATACACCTAGAGCAAGATATCACTGGAGGATCATAAGCTCCAAATCGAAAGTTTGCTACACTACAACCTACAATAAATCCTTGCTATCATTATCGAGCTGATTGAAATTCTATCAAAAAACAACTTGCTTGTTTTAAACGGAACATCGTGTCTATTTTCACCAATTTGGAATAGTTGCACCAATATCTAAAATTTTTATTAACCATATCCTCTACCAAACTGTAAAAATACAGTTTGATAGCATATTTTGCTAGGACATTCTTATTATCACATTTTTTTTCCTCATTCACTTGTTTCATTGTCATTGTGTATTGCTTGTAATATTTCCTTGTAACAGTTGGCAGTTAGTTAACTGTAACCAGAAAATATGTATTTGGTTCGTACGTGAGGAAGAGTTATTGTTTTTTTGATACTATGTGTATAAATAAATAAAACCCGAGATCATCATACATATACAGATACATCACCATTTTTCTTCAATGAGGCAACTTTTAGAAGTAATAGCGTTCCAATTCAATACAATATACAATGGAATACAGAAAGCCTGATCCAACAACGCCAAAAACAAATCAAAAAAAAATCTTTATTCAAAGGTAAAAGACATTTTATACATACAAATCAATCTCAAAGCAGTAAATCATGCTAAATTTATATTCTCATTTACACAAAATTTTGCACTGCCCCATTATTCACAAAACCTATTAAGTAATCGATTGCATAGAATATTCCATAGTAGAAAAAGAATTTTTTAACATTTATTAAATTAAGATAAATTGCGATTTCACCAGGGATAATAATTAACTTTATGAAAATTCCTAAGTATGTATAATGTTTATCAGTTAAGTACACTTACTGATAAATTTGTTACTTTACAAAACCATAAATATTTTTTTTTGTTGTTTGCTACTTAAGAAAAAACGTTTACAGTACACAAAAAAGGTAATTTTTGCAGTCGTTGATTCGGGAATATCGCCTAGATACTGTCTCGCCAATTTAAAAAAGGAAAATTGCAAATAATAGCGTTAGTAAAGAAAACACCAACCTAAGAATTTGACGTTTATGCACTCTCTCTCTCTCTCTGATAACGCGTAACATAACAAACATCGCGGCCTTTCGACTGATAAAAAATTAATTTACTTTGGAGTGAAAATACTATTTTAACACTACTACACTTGAATTTGTTTAAAAATTAATCACTTAGCCAAATACATCTTCTCTCAAAAGCGACTCGAACTACCTTATTTTCCTACAAATTAATCAACTAATATCTCTTTAAAAATACCATATTACAGCTTTCAATGTCCCATATGAGTTCGCGTTAGATCGCTAGACTAACAACGTATATCAGCAGTAGTATTTCATCTAAATCGAACGCAATCGATATGCACGCACCATCAGCATGCAAAAAACCCTGCTGCCATTTGTGGAGCAGGTTTCTTTCCTCATTGTGACGAAGTTTTCATTCTAACCGGATAAGTATTGCGCATTATATAAATTACTATTACTTACATGTCTAAGCAGCGCCGCTAATGCTGCAGCACTGAGGTCGGCAGCTTTATTCATTACCAAGCGATATTTAATTTGTAAATCCATAGAAGAATTTATTGTCTGTATGATTGTAGAAATAAATTTATTAAATTGAACGAACTCTATCATCTGAAGTAAATAGGACAAAGACGAGTAATATTGCAAATAACACTAAAGTATCAGCACACTCACACCGCGCAAGTTATTAATTAATTAATTTGGAACAGCTGTTTGGAGAATATATGGACTTCCATTGACAGCCATACGACCGGATGATGGTGCCTGTTCTATCTCGAACGAAAAAAGTTCTTGTCTGTGTACTACGAACCGAACGCCAATAAATCGATAAGAGCCAAGTGCTTTTTTCCTGTTCAGCAAATTTGTATTCATTTTCATGTAAATAAGTTATCTAATTCAACATTAAGTTTCGTTTATGAAACTTAATGTTAAACTAACACTTGAATTTTTCCATATTGAAAGCTCCGTAAATCTGACGCCTATCGCCTGTTTCGTTTATCCAATGTAGGTTCTATCACAGTCACACCAAAGTATAATATTTATGAAGGTTAGCATTTCTAGTAATTGCAAAAAATCATTAAATGCTATCAATTATGCTAAGAAGCAATGGCTACTAAGCGAAGTCATACATCAGAAATGGTATTATATAAGTTACACCTCAAAATAACGTGATTGTTAGACAAAAACAATTTTTTTAAATGGTGTGATTTCCAAAACGCGCGCTGCAGATTAAACGGGTTTGTTATCAATTATCCGAAATTTTTAATAAAACCTAAATCGCAGTGTTAAACATTGGAGCAAAACATTGTATTCGCAACTTAAAAATCGCTTTATGTAGGTATATTACTTCTGTAAGCGGGTTTGCAAGAAATATATATAGACGCTCTCTCATTTCTGCACTCCTATTACTTTTCGTTCACAGTTGCCACAGGTGTTTGAAATTTCCTACTTTTACCTATTAATTAACATTAATTTGCTGTTTGTCTGATTTGCAGTTATTTATTTCTTGATATACATCATTTTCTTTTCTCTTCGCTTGTTTCTGATTATTTAACTACTGTTTTATCTTCATTCGCAAATCTTTTAAAATCATCAATTCGGTATAATGACTTTGTAAGCGTCACAATAAATTTAAATGTTAAATTATTTATTTAGTCAGTTCTTTATTTTGTGTCCAATGAGTAAGCGACAGAAAAATTGACTGTTTAATTATACTGTACAATATACGAATCAACTTTCCAAAAAGCATTTGAAAATTTCATTGAAATATCTACTAAAACATGTTAATTGAATCGAAGAAAGCAAGAATAGTATCTATACGGAAATACCTCATCTACTAGAAGATTTAAAACGGTAGCCGTTAAGATTTGCAAGTATATATGAAAAGCTTGAATAACTCAATTAATTATTCGTTATTGTTGTGAATCATTACCTAAATTAATTATACGTACATTAAACATAAATCCATATTAATGTGCATCTTCTCTCTGTATAATATTACCCATAAATCTGTCTTGTAGGAGATTTAAATATCTTGTATTAATTTATTCGCTTTGAATTTCTACTAATTAGTAGCAGCGTGTTTTAAAGTGCTCTTGCGCTATATAGATATTAATATTTCAAAATAAATTTTACTAATTGACCAACTAGCCAATCGCCATGGTTTAATCCCCACAATCCCAGCTTAATTTATGGGTTTAAAGGCTATTTTCGTATTGATTAAATGTTTATTTTCATAGGCGTCTTTTCTATTCGCTGTAAGCGTATGCGCACAATCTCTATCTATTGGACATTTCTACACTATGAAAATACGTTCGCCAGAAGCGTCGTACAACTGGGCCTACATGATGATAAAGCAGCATCCCCAAAAAATTGTTAATTTCTTTGCTTTATTTTCTGACATTTACGCTACAAATAGAGATGCGACACCAACTGAGCCGTTGTCTTCAATTTCTATACTTTACCGCAGAAGACTGCCTATTTTCTATTACGTCTTAGTCTTAGTAATAGGTTTACCACGGGTGCATCTTGTTGGTTGACATTAACGTTCTGCGCTTGTTAAACCACTAACTAATGGTAGTATTAACCAATAACTACTATTAACCTTAGTTTGAAAACAAACACGTTCCACGGCAAATCAATAAATTGAGCCAATTTTTAAAAATGGGTGATAAATGTCAGTTAAAGAATTATCTTCTTATATTCATACTTTCAAACTTCGCTAAAGTTAAATTCTTTATAATCATGCATATGCATCACTGCAAAATGGATTTAAGTCAGGTCGCTTCACAATAACCAATTTACCAATTGTAACGCAATATGTTACTGAATCTAAAGACCCGTGGTCAAGCAGACGTCATCTATATAGATATATCCCCTGCCTTTGATACGATTAACCATCGTATACCTGATAAAAGTAATCATACAGATGTTTAAGCATTTTAACAAATATAAATAATCGTAAACTTCAAAGTAGAACTCTAAATAAAATGTTCTTATGGTAATGAGTTGTCTGATCCCCATAAGATTTGTTGGCACTTTCATTACCCACTTTAGAAGCGTTTTTCAGCCAGCAGATAACTGCAATTCTATTCTCATGAACATATCGATTCACTTTGATAGCGTGAGTGACGATTCTATAGCAAAACTAAAGAACGGGATGAGCGCCGCCACCATCTAATAGCTAGTTTCCCTATAGATGATTGAAGAAATTTATTTGTACATCCCTTAGCACTTCCAAGTTTCGTATAGTGATAATTCTCACGGAGAGCTAAAACCTCATTAACATTTATATTATTATAGCATACAAAACCCAATGTATAACATGATATGGAGAAGAAACAAAAAATATTAAAGAACGTGCAATAATATAATCTGCCAGGTGGTGCCGTGTCGTTGATTTCAGTCTTGACGTTTTGTTGATCATACTATCAGC
Organism: Oryctes borbonicus; assembly: GCA_902654985.2. Lineage (NCBI taxonomy): Eukaryota > Metazoa > Arthropoda > Insecta > Coleoptera > Scarabaeidae > Oryctes > Oryctes borbonicus. The sequence continues at coordinate 13,143,692 of LR736857.1, forward strand.
TTCTTCAGATGGTTCCTAAGGGCACTCTTTACGCATTCTGCTATCTCTTTTTTTGCAATTTTTGGTCCAACTAATTCTACCAATTCTAAACTGTTTAAATTTAAATTTCCCTTATTAGTATGTTACATACCACTAATTCTACGGCACGTTGAATCCAAGGTTTAAGCTAGCATGTTTTCTTGAGTCTTCTTTTGTATTTTTCTCTTAATAAAAAGCAACAAACAGCAAACTTTTGGACAAATAGTCTTTCACAACCCCCAGATAGAACTTACAAAATTATTAAAGTCATGATATGGACATCTTAGAGAGTCATTTCTCCGTAGTACTTTCGGTTAATATTTGAGAATACATTTCGTAAAAGCTACACCCAAATGGATACGTTTCTGAAAATATCTCAAGGTATTGAAAGTGACTTTCGAAAATTACTCTCTAGTGGACAGTTACCCATACATCCGGCATTTCAAAAATTCATAAATATTTAATATTGTTATTTATCTTTTATTTTCATCATTAGGCTCTTCTTCTTTTGCGATAATTTTGGTTCATTATTAGCTTTCTGTTGAGTTATTCTTTGTTATTTGGGCATAGTTTTGATTTTGCCAGTTTCCGCCATTTCTGCCGTGAATAATGAGCGCTTGTAGATACGTTGAACGTTGGTCGGGTTGTTTAAAAATTTTGCAAATTTGTAAATTTTTGTAGTAAGTTTGGTTACTGCTAGTGCAGAATCTATAACTTCTACAAAATTGTAATTGTCTTTCTACCAAGCGTTCGTTTAATTAAATATAATAACGTCCGCCCTTCATTTGCCTTGTTCATGTGCCATCTTTATTTAATTTATACTTTTTTAACCTATAGCTGGTTAGCTGGTTAGTCAGTCAAATATCCTCAACATTGTTTGGAACCACGGCCCGTTCCAAGTATTTCAAGACAGCTACAACCAATATACAAGTTCCTTCAGATCAACTATATTTGAATCTCTAATTTAATAAATTCACTTTTTGCTTTATTTAATAAAATATATACGAATTTCCCTCCGAAAGCTGCATCGATCGATATACAATAGAGTATACATTAGAAAATTTTAAAAATTTGTCAGTATGTTAAAGCCGACATGTGCTATTGAACTAAAATATTTTTAATAATCTAACACTTCTACTCCATAACTCCATAATATCTCCAAAGTAGGACGACAATTTAAAAGACTATATGTGCTAGTAGGTACTCTTTTTTGAAACAACAGACATTTTCTTAAATATCTTGAGAAGTATGAATTTTAGATCCTTAATAAATACGATATTTTTTTTGTTTTTTTTTTTTTGTAACAGCAATTTGATAAGAAAACGAAAAATAAGTAATTGTATTTTAAAAAATAAGCTTTAACACGTTTTCCATTTGAAAATTTAAGCGTAATTATCGGACATGCTGTATAATATCTTCGAAAAATTTGTTCGAATTCTAATACAACAAACAATCAGCAGTTCTGCAAAAATGCAATTTTCCAAGTTAAACGCTTTCACAGTTATAAAAATTCACAGGCACTCGAGCATCTGTCAAAAATTTTCAAAAATGCCAAATATTTCAGTGGTTCGAAATAGCGACATAGTTGTTTTATCAAACAAACCTTAAACTTGAATTAGGAACTCAAAAATATAATAATATCTAGGCTGTTCCATTTAAAATAACAAAGTTGATAGCTATTTCCGGTATAAACGGAAATGTCAAATTACTAAAACTATTTTAGTTCAATAGCACATATCGGCTTTAGTGTACCGCCTTGTTTACAGAATTTTCTATTATTCTATTATATTGATCGATACAGCTCCGAATGAGACACCTGTACATATAATTTAATTTTTTGCTTTAATAAAACAAATATATTAGAATTTCATTAACACTTTGCTTTTCAACCACTTAAAGTGCATTTCTGTATTTTATTGTTATATATTTATTATATATTAATATTGTTATTGTTAACAATAATATTATTTGTATATTTCATTGCAAAGAACGTTTGGGCCAAACATTTCTAACATTTGTGTTTGTAAGTTTTTCTTTATTTAATTATTTGGATATTTCCCACTGAATCGAAACTGGGTTATACTTTTCTATTGTTTATATGCTCCATCCAAACTTATCCGTACACTTGTTTATATATAATTATATATATAAAGAAATTCATTTAATATATACATATGTTCAATATTTTGTTGATTGTTTATATGCTTGGTACCCTATAACCCTCATTTAACATTATTTTCCCGGTTTATAATTGTTCTGCGTTTTTTAAAGTAAAACCGTGCTGACGCCTCTTTACATACTGCTGGAGATTTACTCTTTTCCTCACCCCAATATCCACTAGTGGGTCACCCAAAAGGCCTTGCTTAAGGTAGATGGCAATCGCTCAAGTTTATCGGTTAAGAACATCATAAATCTATTCTATTTCGCAACTATTTGGGCTTCACTCATCGCAACGTTGGAATGCAGTTATTCGAATACTGTTACATTAATAAGCAGCGATTGAAAAGTAGTGAAAACCAGTAACAGATTTTGATGTCAAATTAGAATCCATTATTACCTTGCGGCACTGCATCAAATTATAAATTAACTCCGTGTAGTTCAAGTAGCCGTATATACGAACACCGTGCCGCGTCGCACCGCCTCTACAAAGGCCGAGCGGATAATAGGTTCGTTGAAACCCCATAAATCAACGATGCGGTCGCAATACGGCTATTGTGTTGCAATCTTATCTGCGGACTAATTAATTAGAGAGCAATCTGCCAATGACGTCGCCATAATATTATATTCTTGTAATATGCAAATGATTGCATGCAATTCAGATTTTCGACATAGATCGCGACGTGCGATACTCATACCTCTGCAATCTCAACAGTACATTCAGTTAACAATAAGTACTAGAATGCTAATTTATCCTCATAACAACGAAAAAGTAAACGCTATCATTGCATCCTAAATTTTATTCCGAATAGCTACTTGAATACAGATTATCCAGAGACATGCAAAGATAGCCAAGAATACCGATCGTCTAGTTTCTTAAGTAAGAAAAAAGGAAATCTTTTGGACTAATGCAGCAACCATTGTTTCAGTGAGGAGAAAAAAACAATAGTAATTTAACCAGCTATTCTTGTACATTCATTAGAAGCTAAAATGTTATAGTGACTCACGTATGCGCAACGTCTTCAAATTGTACGGAATGACGCTTCTACCGTCGCTATATTACGTTATTATACGAAAAGATGTTTTATATAAAAGTTGTTTGGCGGGATCTTTAGAATTTTTTGAGTTATACAAGTCAATTTTGAGTATTTTTTTAATAGATGATATAGTTTTTTCAGCTGTTTCGTAAAGCTATCTTCATTAAAAAATATTGCAAAGCAAAAGAAAATAAAATATAAACATAACAACATTTTAATACGTTTCCATTTGAAAAAAAAATTAAAAAATTCTTTTTCAAATAGGTTTCAAGGTAACAATTTACCCTAACTGTTTTCCAATTTTGCGATATTTTCGAGAAGGTTGCAGTAAACTGTATTTTTTAAATAGCCTCTTTTACCCATCCATGAGGTGGTGCACGATGTTGCTGGAACCAAATATAGGAATTTAGATTATTGTTTATTAGTTCTTCTTCAACCTTGTCATTATTATACGAAATCGCATCCGCAAAGACTAAATACCTAGTCCCACTAAGATTTCCGCTGATGATGAAAGCGCCGATAATATGCTCACTGAAACTTTCTGTCTGGGTACTTATTTTTATAGACCTTGGGTATGGTTCTAGATCATCCAACAATACTATTCCTACAAAATGATCGTGTTAATTAATTTTACGTCGTTGTTAATTTGGTCCGTCGTCAATTCGCGAAGTACAACATGTCAACCAAAATCATCGTGAGAAGTAGACTAGGTTTGTAAGAGTTAAATTTGCTTTCCTTTAATTTGCCATGTACAAACCTACACTTATAGTATAAATTAGAAGCAATTGACGTGTTGAAGAACCTGGATTTTCGATAACCTCTAGCAACTCCTTTAATTTTTTATCCCCATTAGCAAGCTTTCTTACTCCAGATTTAAGAAATGTCTTCAGATGACCAATTCATTTAGAACGCTTGAAGATTTTGCTCACAACGATTGGTTCTCTATTTGGTTACTATTCATTGTATTCTTTTACAGTCACCATCATTGGAGTTGATTTTCTCTCAATTTCAGTTAATAACCATATGTTGCCGCACAGCAGTTTCTGAATGTTTTTTGATGTATATTTAAATGAACAAAGTACTGCTATTTACAACTGCCTTTATTTCAACAAGTTTTATTAAACACCATACGTCAAAACTAACAACATTCAACAGTTTCAATCACTGGTGTGTATCATTGCATAGCATATATCAACCAAGAACAACGAAAATATGGGAAAGAAATAACAAAAGTGCAGGTTTCTTTATTACTTATTTCATCCTTTATTTTGGTACAATAATGATCAGAGCAACTTGAAGATCAACAATACTCTACTTCTAAAAAACCTCATTATCAACAATTTTCATACTTTTCAAGAAGCATTTGCAACGTAGAATACAGTTTATGTATTTGCAAATTTAAAACCAATTTGAAAAAGGACTTGTCAGTTAAATAGCTTCTTTTAGAAAGTAAAGAAAGTACCTCGTGATCAAAATTAAATAAAAAATAATTTCATTGCAGAATTATCGCTATACGACAAGTGGAAGAAATACGAAAACCTTCTTGAACCTTGATACAAAAAACTTTGGCAATGCGCCGAATATTTAGCAACAACGTGTTACAAGCCCAACATCGTATGCTACAAAGGTGTTTAACGCGTTAAGCACATAGTAGAAGAAATATGTAAAAACATTGGTAAGTTACAGCTATGAATCCGTAAAAAAATTGCTTTAATGTCAAAAACCTGCAACTTTTTAAATAGTACCCGTCCTCCCATTGTTTGTATTAATTTACTTTGTTATTCACAAACTTGCTAAATAGAATTTCTACAGCATCAATCTGTTTAGCGGATCCAGAGAAAAATCTGCCATTTGATTTTCATATATAGAGCAACATCTAACTCAAGCGCAGTCAAAAGCTTCTGCTAACAGACCCTCTTACCACTGGAACAATAAAGCGTTTTCAATTAATCAATTGTTTATACTATTAAAAGTCTGAATAATTACAAAATATTAGTAATTTTCTCTCTCGAATCAAACTCAAATTCAAGGAGGATTTAGTTATTTAAACTATCCTTAAGATGCAAAATTTTGCAAATTATCAATAGATTATTACCATTAATAAATGGTCTCCACTCTTGTGGTTTGTAGTACATTAACACTCACTGTAATGGACGCAAATATAAAAGAATCAACCATAAGTTTCTACTCTTGGTATTATAAGTACGAAGAAATGAGGCAACACACAAACCGCAACCACAAATTGCATGTAATTGAAATCAGAGAATGTCAGTTCCACAATATTTAGATAGAATAAATGGTTAACCATCAGATAATTTATCACATAATTATTGACAGGGATATTGTAGAAAATCGTATTTCCAATTTAAACGTCATTTCAGTACGAGACGGAATCAATCAATTATTGAAAAATTAGACAGGTGATCCATATATCAACGTATACTATGCTCTCCTGTTACCTGGTTCTAGATTTATAGTTTAATAAATGAAATTTATTGCGGAGATCGGGATAGAGAACCTTTCCACCTTTCGGCTATCAGAAGCTAGATCGATTGTATATTTATCCCCTTCCTGTAATCTAGGCAATCTATCACATAATTTGTGGTTGCTTTGGACTACACCAACGATAATTGGTATGTAAACTAATCGTGATCAGGTACAAATTAACTGTTAATTCTTATACACAAGTAAACTTGCGTGGATGAAATAGCTAGCGATAATCTGTTTCTGAAGCAAATTATTTCATGTCGTAAAGTTGTCTAACATATTCATTATATTTAATGGTTTTAAATTAAAATAAATTTAAAAACTTAAAACATATTTATAATTGATATGCTAAGATTACCTATTTAGATGACTTTTGTTATGGTTCGTCCAGGTACAATATCTGAATTAAACTAAAAGTGTCTTATGGCTTTAAGTATTAAACATTACTAATAAATCGTTTTATTTAGTAAACGATTCGTACATGACTTGCGCAATAGTTACTTGTACTGAATATGGTTCATTCATTTCCAATTGTGCCTCAAATTCAGATTAATTCAAACATGACCAATGTTCAAGTTTTTTCTTAAAGAATTCATAACAATAAACTAGCAAGAAATTTCTCACCGGCTCATCTTATCACACTTACACTCATTTAGTACCTACTTTATACTTACATATGGCCATGTTAAATGTTACATAGTAATTAACCTGTAATTTATTGTCAATAATAATGATGATATGATATATAATGAGTAGAGTGTGCAAATTCGGGTGCGCACCATCGGCGTAGTTAACGAATGGACTCTTGCATGCGAAGGGAGTCAGTATGTAAAGATATATTATCGCGAGCGGTGCCGTTCCGATGTTAGACACAAAAAAGTTGTTGCGATGGTTTTTGTAGATTACGGAGCGATATCGATAAATTATCTCTATGTTACTGAATGAACACGGGAAACTGCTATCTACAGTCATATGTATAAAAAATAAAATCGATGATTAAAAAAAAAACTTACCGTCTTAAGCGTCTTCCGTGACTTGAAAAACTGGAGAAGCGAGACTAAATATTTTTAACATAAGATGCGTTCCCAAAGTTATTTCCACAAAACGCGTCCGCCGTGGGGAAAATATGTTCTTGTATAAAGAAAACGATCACTCTACATCTAGAGATGTTATATTTGCATAATTAAAAAAATCTTTGAAGCAACTTAACGCATCCGTAGACGAACCTTCACAAATTTGCCTGTGTGGCAAAATCTGAATCTTTGTCTAAAACACTTTCAAACTTAATTAGAACACACTCATTTTTTGCGTCTTCTACCCAATAAAACTGTGCGTGTACATCTTTCACAATTTGCAGTGATTCCTCTAACGATAGTCAAGAATTCTGTAATTTTTCTATTGCTTACACTACTCCGATGTAATTGCTGCAAAAAGTTTGTAAATCACTTTTAACCTGACTATCTTCAAATTTTCTCTAACTTGTTTTGATCGCTGCACATTCTTTCGGATTGAATAATATAACCACGTTCTTTATACTCGCAAAATATTTATGATAGTAAACACAGTCTATGAAATTCCTGAATACGTTTTGGGGATTTCAGAAACACTGCTTTTGTACTGCTTGCAATTAGCGCATCTACCTATGGATAACATCTACGAATTGTCTCTGCCACAAGATGTAAAGCATGAATTTTACATGTAATATGTAGAAAGTTACCACACTGTTCCTTAAGAGACCGGCCTACAGAAAGCATCATCTACCATAAACATTAAGACTTGATCTCTGGATATTTCAAATTTTTCCAATGTGCTTTTTTGAAATTACTTGAGCGGTACATTCTTCTATTCGTCTAGAAGCTAATAAAATTGAAGATGACGATTAATGTGGTTCCATTTTGCATACAATAACATTAAGTACAGATCTTTTTGTCCAATCAGTTGCTTCATTCACACACAAGCACACTTTTTTTTTTTCAGTTCAGCTAGCTTTAACATTATTTTCTAAATGTACGTAAATAATTTCGTAACGTGGTCCTACTCGATAATGTAATATTGGGTTATTTGTTCCAAAATGAAATAAATGAATCGTTGTTTAACAAAATAAACGCCAGATTACACTGAGCCATCATTGTGCATAAATTAAATAAGAATTGTTCGTATTGTTATGGTTTGCACTTTGCACATGCCGTTTACAATGTGTTTGTGACCAACACGTTAGATATATATCGCACACTAAACACTTAGTTTTTACCCCGTCGTAAGTCAAATACGGATAATCCTTAAAGAACTTATTCACTGTCTTTAATGATAGCTGTTTTCTCAATCTACGTACCTTCGACATTATTAAAAACAGAACACAGAATACTTCGCTGCTACTATTACGTCCGCTCCAGACGGCAGCGAACTAGATACTGACTAGTGTTTCGCATGCGAGAGTCCATTCGTTAGCTGCGCCAATGGTACGCACCCGAATTGGCCTACTCTAATAATGAGTTTTATAGGATTCTTTATGAAGTACTGAGGCATTCTGCGCCATACCACGTGAACGCAAAACGAAAGTACCCGCCACAATTTAATTCAGTTCTAATATCTATTTTGAAATTCAAGAATTATTATAAACGAAAGTGGAAGTCTAAAGTTATATGTAAAGAACAAATCTCTGCGGCTTGTGGCATATATTTACGTATCGTCGAATTATTTATTAAGTAAGACAGGTACATATACATGCAATCCATAAGTCATCTAAGATGTGGAGTTGAATCGTCTAAAACTGATCTTTTACAAATGTTTCTCCATAGCTTTCTATTTTACGTGTATTGTTGCGTTTCCTCCCATTTGACTCATCTCCTCATGCCCTTAATTCTTCTGACCACGTTCTTCTTAGTCAGCCTCTTGCTTTTCTTTTACTTGTTTTAGCTTCATACATCAATCGAACTACTCTGGCGTCAGTCCATACCACCTCAATTGTGCTTCTTCTATTTTTTCCACTACAGGTCTTATTTTCAAATTTTATCTAAACATTGTATTTCTGATCTTATCTATCTATTCTTGTTTTATTTTCGATTTTTCTCAGAAGTCTCATTTCTAAGGCCCTTATTTTACTTTTGTGTCTTTCGGATATCGTCCGTGTCCGCTCCATATATCAGTGTCGGCGTTACTACTTTCTTTATTATTCCTATTTTAATATCTTTAAGCATTTCTTTGTTATCCAAAAATGAGTTCTGCTAATGTCGATTCAAAATCTCGGAATTTGTGCACTTGTTCCAGTTTTTCATTGCCTACCTTTATTATATGCTCTGTGTTCCCTAAGGCCATCGTTTTCGTTTTTTCTTCACTGATTTTCCTAGTGCTTTCATATATCCATATTTCTGGTGAGTGCTTTTTCATCCTTCGCTAGAATTACTATATTATCCGGGTAACAAAGCACTGACACAAATATCTCTTCCATTTTCCATTAACCTACTTCAAATAGTTTAATTCCCATTTTTACCTACTCGTCTTGTCCAATACTATCGCAAATAGTAAAAGACTTAAGAAGCACGCCTCCCTAAGAATCAAAGTTGTTTTAAACAACTTAGTTCTTGTTCTTGTTTTGTTCCTACGTAATTTTCTGATATACTCTGTATACCTCTTACCAAAAAATTACATGCATTTATTAACTCCAAGAAAGGAACAACACAAATTCCTGGGAAACTACGTTATAACAATGCAGTATTAGATTCCCCCCGTGATAAAGCTGATTCATTTGCTAGCTTATTCTCTTCGAATCAAACACAAATTGTTCTGCTAACACTAATGTTAAATTTATAAATTCTTACCCTTTTTTTATTTTTAAGGGCGGTTGAGAACGCCACCATCGAAATTTACTACAATGATGATTGTATTCCCAGCTTTCTCATTTGCGTTATTAGCAAACCCTGTTGCTACGATAATTAACAATTCAGACTTCAGCAGTTCCTGATGTGTGGAAACGTACCAGAATCAATTCAACTTTTAAAAGGAGGACAAGCCCCAATTAAACCACTATAAATCAATTTTAATACTTTCCAATTTTGCTAAAGTATTTGAACATGTTATATATTCTACCATTATTAGCAATATTCACCAGTGCTTATCTTCGTATCAACACGGTTTCTTTCCACGAAGATCAACCAATCACTATATTGCATATTCTTATGCAAGCGCATGTGTTATGTTCTGATCTCTCTAACGCATTCGATACAATAGATAACGGAATTTTAGTTCAGAGAATTGTGCCCTTGGAATGCGTCCCTCCTTCAGCAAGCTCTTGTTTTCAAACTTAAGTAATAGAACTAGTTAAGTTCAATTCAGTGGCCATTGTTCGGAGGAATTTATTTCGGTTTCTGGGTGCTCCAAGGTTTCAGTTTCGCGTCGCTATCAATGACCTGCTTCACTCTTCGATGTGACATACTTGCACACGCTTACGGTATATATGATCAACTCTGTAGATGATGTACGCTTTCTTCAGGAAAACCTAGATGTGTTGGTTGATTTGTATTCTTCTAATTCTCTTAAGCTTAATGTTAGCAAGTACTATTCAGTATCTTACACGCGTGCACCTAATACATATTTTTCAGAATGAAGTATTGATAATACAATCATCGAAAAGACCACCACATGTAAAGATCTCGGTGTTTTATCCTACATTTATACCGCGCATAAATAGTCTGTGTTCGAAAGGTTTTATTATCACATCACCTTAAAATCTTTATATTTTGCATTCATGGCTAGTACATTAGAATATGGTAACTGTGTGGTCACCGTAGTCATTAACTACATATCGCTAATTTTCACATCCCGCGAATATCTGCCTGTTGTTCAAGTACATTTTCTTTTATTACTCCTAGAACTACTTTATATGGGTTTTAGGTGTTTCAAGCATCAATATCTCTATTTACATTGTCATATACCTTGCAACGCAGCAGCACAAAAAATCTCTAAAATATGCTGCCTACTTATCGATGCTCGACGTCCATTTAGGACGTCTTCCTACTTAAAACAAAACAAATTGAACAACAGTCACTGTTCTTACATGAAATCAACGATAGCACATTACAGACAACGCTTTGATTTCATCGACTATTTTGTGTCTAGTGCAACAGAAATACACGAAGGAATTAGAACTTTGTATTTAGCCTCCCATTTATGTTACTAGCCGCCAATGCATGAAATTAATTTGCAAACATGCAATCAATTTAGTTTAAACGTGAATTTTCGGGCTACTTGCATCCCCTGAAATAATCAAAGGTTGAAGAAAATAAAATTACTGAGCAAGATAACTAACTATAGCTATATATTGTAGTGAGACTCTTTGTATAAAAACTAGATAATTCTTCATACTTGTATAAATTATAATAAAGTGTAGGATCTATTTACTTCTTTTGCTAAGAGAAATGCATAAATTGTTGAAATTTTGAAAAGTGAAGTTGAATATTTTCTTGTTTATTTAGCCAAGTAGTAAATTTTATATATGTACATCGAAGTTCTTCAGCAAAATGATGTACTTCGATGTCCAATCTTGAAAATCTTGGCTCGAGGTTGCACGCGATTCAAAACCAAACATTTTTTTCTTCAAAATTCGTAAATAGTAATTTTGATGTTAAAAGGTCAAAATAGATTTGGTTTGCGAGGTTTTAAAGTTTTCGTTGAAATAGTTTCATGTTAACTTTAAACTTTTTTATATTTTATCGAGGAATTTTGAAAAAAGGCTTGTTGTTGGGCCCTATTTATCTCATTCTGTTTCTCAGTTCAAGTCCACAGTTTACTATCCTTGCTGTTTTTAAAATTCCAGGTACCGTAATGTCAACATCAGTTACATAGTGTGTTGCTCTAGTTTAATGACTGCATGTGAATAGCACTATGCTTGCCCTTATGCAATTCAATAAACATAATTTTGAAATAAATTATAACTGATCTTTCCGCGGGCGAATTTCGTTTCTCGCACCAACAGATGTTTACCGGCCTATTTTTCTTGCCTACGTGTATAAGACAAAGAAAATGCCATAAACACTTCTTTGCCTCGCAATAAAATGGAACTAAATGCAAACAAACGTGCAAAAAAACAATGACTAGAATAAATGAATTAAATCCATATTCTATATTCATCTATCCTAGTTATTATGATTAATTTCAGAATGAGATAAGTTGAACACAAGACATAAAATAATAGATACAAAAAGATGTACATCCGAAAATTTTGCGAAATACAAATGATCATGTTCATACTTACTTCAGTGCACGTTTATTCAAATCGACGGTTTCATCAATCAACCACACAAAGCAGACATCGTAATAAAAATTCATTCGATGTTTCCCAATGCTTCGATTTTGCCGTAGCTTCACTAACCTACCCTAAACCACCTTTGTTTATGCGAAACACAACAATACAACATGTCCTTCGTTAACGATGAAACACCTGCTTTTCTTAAAGATTCCGTCGTATTTATGCGCATATACAAGAACTTGTGTTCCAAATTTGCCTCAGCTGTATTCAGTCGCCAAGAACACGATACATTGCGTCGCCTTGTCTGCCTTCTTTCATTATTAGACATTTACGGAAATATAAGTCATTAATAATGTACATACAATGTATGTAAAATAATGTTGACATTTCTTATAACTTTATTTTTAATTGAATGGTATAAATACTCGCGGATCCCGCTCAGGTTCTTAATGATGTACTTCTCAGGGGAAGTATCTCCATATAATAACAAGATTATGAGATGTTAATTAGTGATGCTGCGGGTAAAGATATATACGAGAATGTTTTCTTTTACATGCTTTCTTGTATCATTAGCCAATTTAACTTTAACTAAAGACAACAACAAGATTATCGATCCCCAATAAGTATTTTCATTCAATGTTACTGGTTACTGTGACGTTTCGAAAATTAACATAAACAATAATATAATTATTCTCATTAAGGGGAATATGAACCTGTCTCTTCTACTTTGATATAATTTAAAATCTGAATGTATATTGCACGTGTGATTAGATAAGCAACTTTTGCAACGCCGGCAGGCTAACTATATTGACTACGTAAATTTACGTCTTGTAAATATAATGACTTCGATGTTCTCACTGATAAAGCGCTTTGGTATCCGTGCATTCGTGCATGAAATAGTTAAATTCGTGTCATTAATATGTCCTCGTTCGTACTAAAGAGAATGGAAAGAAGGACTACAGAATAATTAAATAAATTAAATTGCGAAATAGCTAAACGCAAACATTTTACAAGGAAAAAAGCTATGGCAGAGACCTCCATCATTTGAAAATTCTTTTAAAGATTTTAAACACGGAACGAAATGAGGCTACTTTATAGTAATGCGCAAAATGCTCGTTTGCGTTGCAGCTGCTACTGGTTTCGGTTAGCAGTAAGCAGCTACTTTTTGTGTTTTCTTTATGCAGCGATATACATTAAACTGATAAGCTGTTTCTAGGTTTCTACAACTTTGGGTTAGAGCATCTTTTTAGAGCATATCTTACTCTTAGCACCTCTCAGTAAATACTAGGGCAAATCATATATAAACAAGGATTTTATTTTTCTTTCAATATAATTTCCTGCTTGAGATATGCATTTTTCTCGGCGAATCGGTAGCTTCTTTATTCGGTAATCGTAAACACAAGTGAGTTGTGTCTGCAGCCACTTGCGTATCAACTCTTCCACTCCATCAATTTTGCATATTCATATATAGTTCATTAACATCGGTCATAGGTGTCTGATAAATTGACACTTTCAAAACCCCCCATACAAAGAAATCCCAAGGTGTCAAATTTAACGACTGAGGTGTTAAAGTTATTGGACCATCCTTGCCAATCCATCGGTCAAGGAAAGTATGGAGGTAAAGTGGAGACCCGCCCCGTCATGCATAAAAATCATATTCTGCCGGAGATTTAGAGGCGCGTCATTAAGAAGTTCTGGAAGCTGTTCCAGAAAATCCAAATAACTGTCTGCATTTATGCGGTACGGGAAAATGTGAAAAAATAAACTAAACCAAAGCGACGCGATTTCTCGGCATTATTATATGTAGATTCCCATACCTACAGTGATGTTGATTATAAGTATTGAAAGTACCATCTTGGGTAAAGAAACATTCGTCTGTCCATAGAGCCTTGAATGTTCAGATCGCCGTTCGTACGCTTGCCGGGGTGGACTGTCGGTATCTTCCAAATGCTGGGCTGTTTTGAAATAATATAGGTGCTCTTGGTCGCGTCACAGAGCATTATCTCCCAACGAATCTAGTGCTTCTTGAAAGATCGCTTCTTATCAAATCAAGGACTGCATCATTACGTAAACGAAGACGGCCAGAATTTCTACGATGCACAGGAAATTGCACCGCATACAAGCTTGTTGCTTGACGTGCGTTGTTATTTAAAGCACTAAGAACCATCAATATATCGTAATACTCACGATTTGAGTAGTTTTAAACCATTATTTCAAACGTTAAAATACAAAAATCGTATTCTTTGAATCCTAGTTACTTACGCACCACATTTGTTTTATGTACACTACCGTCCATATTAGTTCGGACACCTAGTAAAATGTTGTAAACTCTACTAAAAGATAATATAATTGCGTTTATATATAAATAGCAGATTTATATTAGGTCCTTTATGAAGTTTATAACCCATTGTACAGGCAAACTTCCAAGAATATCGATTAGAGAATGATTCAAAACTTATTATATTTTATGACCCAATCTAGTAATTTTCAGAATAATCCTCATCGGCACAAATAGGATTATTTTTGGGTCAATACTGCAGGTAATAAATTTACAATACTCTTTGGGGTGGGAGCAGGCCACCCGAAAGTTTATTGTGTATTGATAAATGCTTTAGTTTCTAAATAAACCTGCTTGTGCGTGCGTTAGTGTTAATAGCGCATCTTTTTGTGTGAACCTGATCAATGTTATTAAAATGCCGAGAGGAAAACCGACAAGTTTAGAAAAGCGCTCTGTAATTGTTGCTTTTCATCAAGAAGGTTATTCAGTGCGTCAAATTTCCGAAAAAATACATGTTAATAAATCGACTGTTAGTGATATCATTCGGAGACATCAACGCACGGGCAGTTTAAGAGATAGAGCGCGTTCAGGTCGTAAGAGAATAACAACTCACGCTGATGAGCGTATAAAATTGCTGAGCAAGCGAAATAGGAGACTAACAGCACCAGAAATCGCCGCTGAAATGAATCGCGACCGTGCAAGAAAAATTTCTGTTACTACAGTGAAAAGAAGATTAAAAGCTGCAAATCTTCACGGCCGCATTGCAACAAAAAAAAAACTACTTCGACGGGGAAACGGGCAAAAACGGCTACAGTGGGCAGAAACACATAGAAATTGGACAGTGGATGATTGGAAAAGGGTGCTATGAACTGATGAGTGAAAGTTTGAGGTGTTCGGACAATCAAGGCGCGTTTTTGTAAGAGCGAAAGGCGAAAGAATGTTGCAGGATTGTGTAATGCCAACTGTTAAGCAAGGAAGAAATTCTGTGCTTGTTTGGGGTTGTTTTTCCTACGCCAGTACAGGAGACTTGAAGCGAATCGAAGGTATTTTGTGAAAAGAAGGTTATTTAGAAATACTGCAAGAAAATGCAATACCATCGGGGCAACATCTAATCGGCGAAAATTTTGTATCCATGCAGGACAACGACCCCAAATACTCAGCAGTGATATGTAAAAATTTCTTAAATGAAGAAAAAGATAATGGCACTTTACAAATAATGACATGGCCGCCGCAAAGCCCCGATCTAATCCCCATCGAGCTGTTATGGGATGAACTGGACAGGAGGATCCGAAAGGTATGCCCTACCTCCGTAGGCCACCTGTGGAACATTTTACAAGAGGAATGGACTAATATGCCAAATAGAGTCTTTGAAAAACTAGTGGAGCGGATGCCTCGGATTGTGAAAGCTGTTCTTCGCGCAAAAGGGAGTTTCTTTGATGAACGGAATGTTTAAGAAGCTTTTGTTTAGTTTTCGTTAGAATTACTTTTTTTTACTTTTATACTTTAATTTTAATCGCTATTAATAAAATGCAATAAAAATTTTAAGTTTTGGAAAAATGAGTTTGAATATTTTCTCGTGTTTGTAACATTTATTTGTGTGTCCGAACTGATATGGACAGTAGTGTATGTACAAAGACCACAAGGCATTTTGATCAAATGCTCAGTTATACATTTTCAGTTGTCTAACATTAAAAATGTTTGCATGCAACGTTATCCCACAGCCTGTATCCGCGAATTTCATAATATCCTGTTAATCCTGTTATCCATATAACAATGTGAAAATATCGCTTCGTTGAAGCAGATCATGCTATAAATACCGATTAAAATAATGATGATACTACTAGATGATACCTACAATAAATAATAATAGCAAGGACTATGAGGTAGTACTAAAATATTGGCACACTCCGCACCACACAAGTTACTTGATTAATTCAGAACAATTGCTTCAGGAATTCTCGGATTCCCATTGTCAACCGTACAACTCATTTCGGTCGTATGGTAAAATATAGAAATTAACACATTGAAGGTAAAAAGAAGTCGGCGCTGCACGCCATTATCTTGAAATTTATTGCTTTTATTCGATAGTCTAACACCGATTGGTGTAGATCTACAAAAATACAATCACACATAGATTTCACCTGTCTGATATTAATACTATAGAAAAGTCACAGTTTCGCTGAATATCCTAGAGAGACCGTGAAAGGAATTGCCTGCAGTCATAGAAGTCAGTATCAATAAGGAACCGATTATTCCTACAGCATTTCACATGTATGACCGTATTTGTAGCCATCGATAACTGTCCCTGGAATTTTTAGTTGTGTCGTTCAATTGGTATCTCTACACTAGCTTTACATTCTTGGAAACGTTGATTTATAGAAAGCCATCACTTACATTCAAATGTGTTTGTGCAAGTAATAAAGCGCACTTAGCATGTTTCGTTATATTTCTTGCCTGCTCCTTAGTTTACTCCGCATTTATCCATTATACCACGGGCATGTTGTTTAAAACACCATTTAATCTAATACAAAGATACGCGCCAAGGATTCCTAAAAACGCATCTCAATTACAAAACATACGGTAGACCTACATGGAATAAATTGCATAATAGCTTGACATTGAGGTGTTCGAAAGGAGGAATGTTTACACAAATCACAAAATAAAATATACCTACCACACATATGCATGCTATGTATGTTGAATTGTTTTAAAGTTTAAAGCTCCCTTTGAAAGAAAAATAGCTGTATTTCAACGCGTACAACAAGGTATAAACGTCACACAAAAGCGATTTAGATATATTTAAATTTCATGTTCAATGTTTAATTAAATTTTTCCACGTAATTCTTATTTAAGGGTATTCAAATAATGACAAATAATTTGGTTTTCTACATTTTCTACGGGGTCGAAGTGTCCACAAATAGAAAAAAAAAACAGCGTTAAATGACATCACCATATTTATTAACAAATTATATCTTACGCATACCCTTAATACATAAACACTGTCACCAGTACTAAACAACTCACATTTTTACATAAAAACAGAGACAATATTCTAACACGGACAACATGGTGCACAAGGTGGTGGACAAATGGGGATCACATTACCAATGGGTAACAGCGGCGGAGGACCTGGACAAATAGGTGGTGGGCACGGTGGTGCGGCTATCAATGGGACGCATGGACCACAACATCCCATCGGACAACAAGGTGGTGCACAAGGTGAAGGACCACCGGGTACTTTAACGTAAGCAGGATAACATTGATATTGTTCCAAATTCTTGTTCTTTCCAAACTTAGATAAGGTAAACGTTCTAGCTGCTTCAGCGGGACCACATGTAGGTTCTGGAAAAGTTAAGCATTCAGGTGATCCATGGCATTCTGATCTAGGGCAATCATCTTGCAGTCCATTCCTTTTAATGCAATCGCATGTTGTATATAAAACGCTTGCCCTCAATTCCCGCGATTTCGATCGCCTTAATGTCATGTTATCAGATTTTGGCATTCTATAACAGACCATCATTTGCGGTGGATTGCATGGTACACATGGTTGATCTTCTGGGAATGGATTCGTAACCGGTACGCAAGGTGGTGGACAAGGCGTGCAGATTGGTAAACAAGGCGGTACCATGGGTATAATAGCAGGAGACACGATAGGTACCGGGCATGGGATGCTTGGAGGTGGAGCACAGGGTGGGCAACACGGTGTACAAGGAGGGCAACATGGCGTGCAAGGTGGAGGACAACATGGTGCACAAGGTGAAGGGCAACATGGCGCACACGGGCTGCAAATAGGAAGACATGGTTTCGGTAATGGGTCGTATATTTCAATAACGGGCCCTATGGGAGGGAGTGGTACGCACGGTGGACACGGTGAGCAGCAGGATGGTTGATCATTCCCTTTGTCATCTATATTATTTACCAAGTCCTTGAGCTGACACAATAACGATTTTCGCCGTTCGTTCTTTTCCGGGCACACAAAAGCCATATCTATATATGCACATGAATTTTAAAAAAAACCAAAGGAAAATATCTATTGCGATTAACTTTAATTTTACATGGAAAAACTTGTTAAACTCAAAATATGTGAAATTTAGAACCGCGACATGCTTGCAATCAATTTATTTATAACTAAATTGTTTTAATGTCAAGGAAACGTTTCCGTAGTTGACAAGCAGAGAACATATGATTATGTTGTACCATTGCTTTCATATTAATCTGGGATAACTCATATCAGCTCATTTTGATTTTTTTTTTAATCTTGTGACAATAACAATGACCTTAAACATACCTAACAGTTAATTCCAATTCTTTTATTAGGTCGTTTATTTTAGCAAATGTTTATAAATTGACAATTGTTGCTAACATTGGAGCACCATTAATAAAATATGTTTATGAATAAAATTTCTGTCATGACTTATTTCTTGTCGTACATTTTCGATGGTGTGCTCTTCAAATGTTCAAATCTAGATTATTGGCGGACCATGCCAGAACGTCAATATTCTGGTTTTGAAGCAATTCTGTAATTACCTATGTATGTTGGTTGTGCACACTGGGTAGTATCTTGTTGACATAGGATATAGATGCGTTATAAGAAGGAAACGTTGTATTTTCAAGAATATTAATTTAATTCTGAGATTTAAATTTGCTCTCAAATCTCTGACAAACGCCAGCGATTATTATTATTTTACGTAACACTACATAGGCTTTCACGGCCGGTATAACTGCTACTGCTGTTAACCTCTTCCGGGTTTTGCCATGTGTAAAAAGTTTCGCTCGACGTTTCGCCGTTCATGCTGAGGGCTTCTTCAGGATAACTAAACTGATTCTCCAATATTCTCCAAATTTCCGTTCCACTGAGCGTGACGGTTCTGCGTAGTAGATTCTTCCACGTATTGCTAAGGTGGTACTCTTCTTCTCCGTAGACGGTCTTGTTCTTTTCTGATAAATCTTTTTCCATAGTTCTTGGTGGTGGCTATCACATTTACGATATTGAAGTCCATTCTATGTCCAGTTTCGCGATTTTTGTCTGCCCTGTACTTAGCGGTCGGTAGATGCTACCGGATTGACTTTACAGTCCCAAAACGTACCAGTGTGTCGTGTTTCCCCAAGATTCGTCCTATCTGTTCGATAACTCCCGCTACCACCAACCTATAATTTGCCAAAGTACCTAGCAAACGTACTAAGACCATATGCCGGACAAACTACCTCATATGTGTAGAATTCAAAACACTTCGTAAATATTCTGGCCACACTGAAGACTAAGCCTACAGACATTCTTGTAAATTTTAACATTACATCGCTATTCACCAACATACCCACAGAGAACGCACTGGCCATACTAGCAGACTGCAAAATGATATCATCGAATTAGTAAGAGTATGTTTATCTGACATATTTCTTGTACAACGGAAAGTACTACGAGCAGAAGAGTTGAACAGCAATGGCAAGCCCTCCATCTTCTGTAATAGCCAATTTGAAACGAAACCGAAGTACTGGCTGCTATATGTCGACAATACTCTTATAATATGGTAACACGGAGAAGAGAAATTGCAACATTTCTTGAAACACCTCGACTCGCAGCACCCAGCCATTAAATTCACCATGGGGAAAGAAGAAAATTGAATTCTGCCCTTCCTGGATGAAATGGTGAAGAGAACGGAAGACCCGAATACTACAACACGCAGTATTTAGAAAGAAGACGCACACCGATAGATGTCTACGTGCGAGATCTCACCATCACCCAATGCAGAAGACGACGGTAATTAAAACCTTACTATACAGAGCTGAAACTATCAGTAATGAGTTACATCTAGCCAATAACAAGATACATCTGGAGAAAGCACTGAAGAAGAGTAGTTACACCGACATTGACATAAGAAAAGCCATTAGGAAGAAGATGCCTCTGAAGACGACTACAGAACCACAGAGAAGGCTGGCGTGTTTACTATACGTAGAGGAGTCACCGAAAAGATAGGACGAATCCTGCAACGTAGTAAATAACGACTTTTATTTTTCAATAATATTGCAAATAAGTACCCATAGATTCTGAAACCAAAACGGTAAAATAGGATGGCACATCCATGGAAGCGAGAAAATAAGTCATTTGATTAATATTCGCCGGGTGGGTATGGGATCCAGTAATTAAATGAAATTGTAATGCTGAAATTCCTATTAATTAGTGCCATGTAAGTGTTGTAATACACTCTGATGTTTGCTCAACGAAGGCACCCTGTCAGCAACTGAATGGCGTCACAAATACCAAATTCGCACGTACTGCCCCAAAAATTAGCAAATATTACCTTAATTACCGAAACTACCAACTTAAATTGTCCGCGAAAAATTTCTACTATGGTCAAAAGTAGATCAATTTGTTCTTCTTATAAATAGAATTAAAATAGTTCGATTAATATTAAAATAAAAAAATAATCATTTTAGTTGCAAGACTTGTCTTACGTTTTGACCAAATTGAAAATGGACTCTTAAATATTATTGTTAATTCGTTCAAAACCAGACATTTTTGCAAAAAAAAATGAATGCAGCTACCTAATTGGTCAAAAATACTTTAAGGAAATGTCATTCCGAGCATAAAATTTTCCCAGTAAACAGGACCGAAGAGCATAGAGCAAACAAGGTGGTATATAAGTAGAGCTCTTATATGTTTTTTGCTTTTCTCGGGATTTTTATATACCACTATTCTTATGATTTTTAGGGCAAATATAAAATATTTAATAGTAAAAGATATATATTGATTTTATTAGATATTTATTTCGATAAAATATTATATATTAACTTCACGCACTAAAAATAGCTTCCTACCTAATACATTTCTAGGCAGACTTTTCAACCGCTTTTCGGAAAGGCAACCACTTCTTGTGCAATCCTTTTACTTAAAATAAATTATAACAGCAGACCCTAGGATTACAATATACTTGATGAATCATAATTTAAATTCTTCAAATGATACAAGCAACAATGGCGTTGAGATATATATTTTCCCAATGTCAGAGGTATAACGATATCAACGATATAATTAAAATAGCAATATGATCTAATAAAATGTAAATAAACAATAGCCATTTTATCACATTAAGAATTTTTGCCATAGGCGTATTTGTTCATTTCTTGGAGATAAATATTCTGCTGTATGTAATCCCGAACCCCTTGTACTTGCCACTGCCAATCAGCAAACCATTTGTTAAAACTTTCGATATCATCAAATGTTTGTAATTTTTGTTCTAGTTCGTCACTATATTGATTAAAACACATTGCAAAATGTTCGTTTGAGGAATATTCGTAGTCGGAATATAAACCACTGTGATAGTAATCGCTTGGTTCAACTTTATTATCAATCTCTGTTTCCTCTTGTGCATTATACGATTCCATGGTTTGGTCGTTAGGATCGGCCTTACTTTTCTGAGTAAAATCTTTAAAGGTCTTCTTTTTTTTGGACTTATGTTTCTTTCTCTTTGGAACTTCAAATGAAAAGTCACAGCTTTCCTCAGGTAAAGGTTCGCCAGGAGTATCTACAATTTGATCAGTCAAAGACATTTCTTCTATCAACTCGTCTTCTAAAGCGCCTAACCAGTGCGTTTTCTCCGAATTGATTGCGTAATCGTAGCTTGATTTAAATATATCTTCCAAGTCTTTATTATAGGGCTGCTCATTTAATGCCAAGTCTGGTACTTCATCTATTTCTTGAATTTCTTTATCTTCCAAAACAATATCTCTGAAAATATTTTCAATTTTTCCAGATGCTATGGAATTTAACACATCTTCTGTAGTATTTAATGCAGAACTTTGTTTATACGTATCCTCAATTTCAGCTTTAAAATATGGATCCATATTAGATGTTATTTCTTCTGAAATTTTATCTGCACTGTATGACTCACAAATAAGTTTCGTGGCATTTAGCAACGCCACATTTTTGTATTTTGTTTGATCTAGACGGCGGCTTTCTTCCAATTTCACTTTGGGTTCGGAAGTACCGCTTCCATGATCTCGTTTCCTCTTCTTCGATTGCAATGTATCAAGTAAAATATTTTCCAATGCTTCTTGTTTTGGAGATGTATTTTGTGAAACAGTTTCAAGATTAGAGATTTCTTTACCCGACGCTAATCCCTCTAATAAAGACAGAGCATGTTGTTTACTTATGTTAGTTTTCAGATTTAATTCTTTTACTTTATTTAATTCCAGTAATGTTTCTATATCTGCTGACGAGTGACTGTTGAAATTTTGAATTGACATCTCAGTCTTATCTTCATTGGAAGGCATCTGCGAACTAGTTTCTTTTATGTTTTCATCTATAGAGCTATTGTCTACTCGATCTTTTACAGTTTCTTTATTAATTTTTGTATTAGTTTGGTTTCTACTAGTTACCCGCATTTTCCAATCGACAATTGAGTTTACAATTTCATTTCTGTTTGTTGATTCAGATCCACTCCTAAGCATCCCTTGAATTAGTTCAAAAGACTTTGTGTCAGCACTCCACAAATCGCTAGGTAAATTTTCATCAGCAGGAAGTTGTGGCACAAACATTTCGGTTCCACCTATATTTCCTAAAATTACCCGATAATCTTCTAGTTCCTTAGCGTTTGCAGCTATAGTTACGCATACACCGTGAGATCCGAAACGACCTGCTCTTCCCATTCGATGTAGATATGTAGATGGCTCTAACGGCACATCGTAATTTATAACCAAATCAACATTAGCGGCGTCGATGCCTCTTGCTGAAAGATCGGTTGATAGTAAAATCCTGCATTTACCTTCTCTGAATGAACTCATCACTTTTAATCGTTCAGATTGAGATTGTATTCCCGATATGTACATGCTATTCCAACCTTTACGATTCAGTGTGTTACTAATACTCTCCGCTCTACCTTGATAATTTGTGAAGACTAAACATTGTGAAAATGTCACATGTGACAGAAGTCTTACTAACTCTTCGTTTTTCATATTCAACTGATGAAGTACGTTCATATTGCCTTTCACAAGGCTAACGAACTGTTTTAAACCTAATAGTAATGGCGTGTCGGTATTGGGTTCCACAAAAGTTGGAGCAGACATGACATTACTTAAGTATGTGTGAACATCATCTGAGTACGTCGCACTCGATGCAATTACTTGTTTTTCTATAGGTAGCTTATTTGATATATAATCTACATCAGATCTCATATCTGAAGAAACTAATTTATCTGCTTCGTCAAGCACAAATAGTCTTATTGCATTAGTTTTTAATGCGCCTAGCTCAATTAGATGTCTTATTCTACCCGGAGCTCCCACCGCTATGTGGCATTTTTGAAGATTCTTTATATCTTGTTCAATAGGTAGTCCTCCTATGAATGAATGTATAAATAAACCTGCAAAAGAAATCAAGACCTAATATAAACATTGATTAAATTTAGAAACATATTCGTTAAAACGATTTTTATTTCAAAGGCATAAATTCCTTTGGACACAGTATAATGTTGACTTGAAAATCAACGTGTTATGAATAACTTTAATCAGCTAAAATGTATAATTTTCCATTTCTGTTACTCTTAAACCAATTTCATTTGCGATGAGTCGTGCTATGTGGATACGGTTGGTAACTGAAGACTTTTAAGAAGCGCTTTAAGAATGCTCTCTTTCCGAATTCTTTTTTTTATAAAGCAAATATAAATGTGTTTCGAAGCGACCCTCAATTATGCCGGGTTCTTTTTCTTATCACTGATACATTTTTCCTATGCGTAACTTGAAACCATGACCTACTATCAAAAACCAACGTTATCAGTCCTAATATATCTATTCCAATGCAACTAAAATATCTATTCTACAAATCCGCCTGTTTTAGTTCAAGAGATCTACTCTACATTTCTTTTCTTTTGTACTAAAAAATAAAACTTTCCAGTATACATGAAACTTTTTAAATCTATTACGAAACTATTAAAGTCTATTACAAAAGTTGGTGCAGAAATAATATTTGCAGAGCAAAACAATGTTATGAAGAACTGGGCTATATTTTTAGTAAAATAAAAAAAAAATTTTAGCTTTGAAAAAGGAAAGTATTTTATTATAAGGATTAAGTTAAAACGAATAAAACATAAAAAGGATAAAGTCTAACTTCACAGTAAGTTTTCAAAGTGTTCTGATGGAATGATGCGGTCCCCCAACACGTCCACAAAAATGAGCCAATAAGTCTATTAATTATTATTTCAATTGGGACATTGACTTTTTGAGAGTATTGCGTTCAGGTCAGGTTTTGAACATGATTTACAAGGGTAATAGCCAACCGATTAATAGAAAGGAAATTTAATATTTTTCACTTGAGAAATTCAAGATACACACCGGAAGTTCTGAAAGGTAAACGGTGAATGCAACTTCATCAGTAAAAAGGATTTTATTCAACATTTTCTACGTTTTCATTTAAACATTGTTTCGCAAAAAAAATCCTTTCCTTTTACTTTATCTTCCTCGAAAACCTTGTAAAAACAAATTTTACCGCAACAGATTTTTTCAGGGTTTTGTATACCGAACTGTGGAATACATACTTCAAAATGTCTGGCTACATTTAAAAGCCATCCCACAGACTAGTTTATGTCTTTTCTTGTGGAAACTTGGAACAAAGCAATCTGGTTTAAATATGTTGGGCTTAATTTGCAGAAAACACACACACAAATTATTATTCTTCTGGTATCACACCAGGCACCACAATCAGTAATTTGATTATTTAAAAAATAATAATTTATTGGTTATCTACTATGTTACTAATGCATTGACAATTTTCTTTTTAAAGCTACACATAGGAAAAATATACGTGTAATAAAGAAAAATATGATGTTTATGTTCCAAAAAAACAGAAAATGTATGAATTTACAAATCTATTTAAAATTGTTGGTGTTGTTGAAATTACCAGGATGCGACTAATCACGGATGTTTGGAAAGTGGGACTCTTACTAGGTTAAACATACATTTGATAATATTCAAATGTTATTCGAAGTAAAAGTGCCTTTTGTGTTTGTATTTATAACTGCAACTCAATGTAAACTTCTGTAATTGTAACTCAACAAGGCCATCAAATTTTTTAACAATTGTGCCGTATACCATGGGAATAAAATCTAGTATGCCATAACAACTAAATATTTAATTTATGTGTATCTTTTGTAGTAATGTTTTTGCATATTATTGAGACTGTTAAATTTTAGCAGACTACATCTCAAATGAAACATTGCACAGTATAGAAATTGTACCTACATTCTTGATAATTTCAAACAATTACTTAATAAAAGTTAGGTACTATGCATGCATGTGAAAATGAGTCGCAATGCTTATACTTCATTACAAGTTAAAATAGCTCTTTTAAATATAAGGAAAATAGAAATGTAGCCTCGGCAAAATTTTTAACATGATATTTTACTTCGTAGTTGGTTTTAATAAGGGAATTCAATCAAATATTTCCCTTACAGAATATGTATTTTAACATCTTAAATCTAAACGATTAAACTATTGAACAAATAAAAATTAACCTTCAACAGGTGCTCCCAGTGATTTTAATACAGCTTCAATTTGCACTACAATTTCCCTTGTTGGGGCTAACATCAGTACTTGCACGGCATTCTTATTGACATTAACCAATTCTAATGTTATGATCGAAAATACAGCAGTTTTACCAGTACCAGATTTTGACTTGACGATTAAATCTACAATAGATGCTTTCAGCAAACATGAATATTAGTTATATAAATTATCCTACCAAAACCACACTTTCCAATCGGAATTGCCTTCAATTGTATAGGAGATGGCACCCGATATCCAGCATTAGATAAACCAGTCAGGGTGGATTGTGAGAGAAGCAAAGCATTAAATTGCAAATCTTCCTCTATAAGTACATCCTTGGTTCTAGGTTTGTCATCAAAATTATGAGCAAATATTGAAGTCATGTTCTAATAATCACAAATTAAAAATAATCAAAAATATATTCAACATAACCACAAACTTTGTGTTTGAACTTGTAATTTAATTTAACGGTAGGTAAATACAATTACTGTTGTGACGTCGTGCGACATCTAGAAAAGAACGTCCGGTTCATTTAATATTTAATTGGTTATTGCTACGAGAGATGGCGCCAGCATGTACAACAATATTGAATATTTAACTGGACACCAAGTATGGCATAATTTTTTAACGCGCCACCATAATTGATTATTTTCATAGTAAATAACTAAGAAAAATCAATTTTTAAAGAAAATCGCTGTCAAAAAAATTACTGAATTCAAGAAACCCATGGGCGTAGCCAGAGGAGCGTAGGGAGGCGCCTTGCACCCCAAAAACTACTGATAATCTTTATGGCAAAACCATTCTTAATTTTATTTCAAAGGCTACCCGAGTGTCCACGAATGCCATGATGTATATGAAATAACTTTTATCGTTCATTTTTGCGTTTTCAAAAAATCACACCTTATATAAAAATAATGCTTTGATATGGCATTAAATTCTTTTTATTAATAAACCTTAGAAGTCATTGCTGTATGTTTAGAATTTACAAATTTTATAAAATGTGTAAAAATGAAGATCACGTGTGCACAAAATTCAAATATTTCGTCCTTATTTCATTACATGTACCTTACAGATGGCCTCCTACAATTAACTCCCATGAATGACATGAGAATCGTTCAATAAGACCTGAAGAAGAGAAGAAGATAGAAATATAAAGTATTTTCTGTGGATTTTTGTTTATTTTTTAACATAATCTTCATTTAACTCTATACACTTTTCCAAGCGTTTCTCCAGCTTTCTTAAGCCTTTGTGGTATTGTTTCCATATTTTGTCCATAATTATGTATTGACAGAAAACTCGTCAGGATTTAAACTGAAAAGTGTGAAAACAGCCTCAGAGTCGACCACACGATTGCGTTTAATTTCCACCGAGAGCAAACGCGGTACCCATCCTGCCGAAATTTTTTCCACGCCCAATTTTTTATGCAAAATTCAAAACACTGTACCTTGCTGAGTCAATTATTTCGAACACTTTGATTCGTCGATCGTTCAAAGCCATATCGTGGATTTTGTCAATCATTTCAGGGGTTTCACTGGACGCCCGGTATGGAAGTACGAACACGTTTAAACTCATTTACCCAATTGTAATCAGTTGCTCAGCTCGTTCGGTGTTAAGCCCCTTAAATATAGCTGCTCGAAACTCACTTTTTCCGTTTTTCTACATAAACAAAAATTCTTTGCTTAAATCGACAATAAAAATAAAACCGTGTGATGGATATAATTGACACTTTGACAACTGTCTAGTGACTAATGATCTCTTAGATTTTCTAAGAACTTCTTGAACCACCCCCGTACATTGGTTAATGTTGACATGGTAATTTGACGAGCATATAACCCTCAAATTACAATTAGCAAAACGTTTGTTGGGATTGAAGTACATGAATTCATAATTTGAGATGAGAAAAAGTTTTCCTTCAGTGAGTAAAGGATAACTATTAGACGAGGTTGCATGTTGTATGCTGTGAGAAACGCAGCAATACAACATGCAGCAGCCCAGAAGAAGCTCCATGCAACTGAGAGCGAAACGTTGGCAAACTCATCCAATTACGATGTGGTCTCAACCCGCCAACCTAAGTTTATTATTAGAACAAGTGATTTTGACTTTTCTAACAATGTATGTTGGGTTCACACCAAACGCACAAAATTGAAATATGCAACAAACCAGAAACAAACCAAAGGGGCAAGTTTCAAGATGAATTGTTAGACGGACAGCGATCTTTACCGGCTCGTAAGAGAAAAATTAAAAATGACCAGAAGCAAGAGCAAATTATGAAAAAGAATATTGCTGGTTGCTGTCGTAAAACATTGAGATATAGTTACAGGTAATATGTTTTTTTTTATTAATTGATGACATTCTATTAATGGAACAATTATTTTTATTCAAATTAACAAACATTTACAATTATTTTCAATAGTTTTCATTATAGCAAGATGATAACAATTACTAAGATAATACTCATAGTTATTCAACAGATGTAAGTATTAAGTAACTATAAGCTGTGAACCCAAGA
Source organism: Oryctes borbonicus (assembly GCA_902654985.2). Classification (NCBI taxonomy): domain Eukaryota; kingdom Metazoa; phylum Arthropoda; class Insecta; order Coleoptera; family Scarabaeidae; genus Oryctes; species Oryctes borbonicus. The sequence goes on from LR736857.1 coordinate 13,171,954, forward strand.
CATATAAAGTAATCTTAGGTTAAAATACAAATACAAATAATTTCAGATGCATTCCAATACCGTTATAACAATAACTAATTATATTGTCTATAATGAAAGTAATAATAATAATAATAATAATAAGGTGTAAACCCATAAAAGGACACAAAAGAATACATAGTGCAATAAAAATAAAGAAATATATAATTTAATAATTATAAAAAATTAATAAACTACGAGAAAAAAAAACGAGCACATAATTTCTTAATAACGTAGGCTTCCACGGCCAGAGTCAGTTAAAGCTACACGTGTTCCGGGACTGCGTCATGGTTAAACGAAAATTCGACGTTTCGCCCACAATCATATAGGGCTTCTTCAGGAGAATGAAGGGTGGTAGGCAACAGTTAGTACGGTAGCTCAGCGTATAAACTACACCAGAAGTCAAACTAACTGAGGAACGGGAAGCAATTGATCACAGAAACTCAGCACTAGTTCACGCTCAGTTAGTTTCGCCTCTGGCGCGGTTTACACGTTGTTACCGTGCTAACTGTTGCCTACCACCTTTCCTCTCCTGAAGAAACCTCATATGATTGTGGGCGAAACGTCGAATTTTCATTTAACCATGACATGGTCCGAATCCGGAACACGTTTAGTTTTAACATAATTTCTTAATCTTAGTAGAATTTATCTAACAGAAAATCGTTTTGTCGGTTTCTTTCTGAATTCCGCTGATCACATAAAGCTTCGCATCTATAAAATACGCTGAACTTTGAAAATACGTGTGTGATTGTCGTATGAAGGCAAATGCACAAGATGATAAAATATCAATAAATCTTTTTTTGTTTCATCTGACGATGATCAATTGATATTTCACCTGCTTGTATTAAAAAAAGTCTTACATCATCAAAATAAAATTGGTGCTCCTGAAAGGATGAGGATGGAAAGTGCAGTTACCAAAGAAAATACCAGCATTTATTAACAACTGTATTATTATAATAATTAGATAATCCATGAGTCAAAAACAAGGAAATAAAATAAACTAACATAATAATTGAGCCAAATAAATAACAATTTATACAATAAACTGTAGGTATATGCATATAATACAAGTATATCACTTATATCCGTTGGTTGTTTTTATTTCATCTCTTTGTTTTTGATAGCAACGATTAATATATAACTTTATAGTTCAACAGTCTGTGATCTTTGGAAAACGAGATAAAATAAAAACGTCATAAATTTTTTTTAAAGCAAACAGTTCATCGGCAGCATGTTTGTAATTTATGTATATTTTATTTTAAATTTAAATCATCTACATTTATGTTGCGTGATATTCCCTTATTTCTTGTGGAAGGTTTTTAATTGTTATTGGAATAATAAATTGAGCAAGCAATTTAAAAATCGTGAAAAATGGTTGTATATGTCGAATATGCTGGTATCAGAATGAAAGAATGGAGACGTTAACAAAAATGTTTTCGAGTGACGTCTCACTTGCCTCGTATTCTCACTTCTAGCTTTTAAAAGGGAATTACAGAAGAAGGCGCAATGAAATGAAAACTACGAATGTATCAGCCCCATGAGATCATTATTACTTTCTAAATTGGACACGATGAATAATACCTGTAATATGAGAAACTTTCAAATTGGAGAAAAGTAAGATACATGGGTGGAAAAAGATACGTCGGCTCTCTTTAAAAATTATTTACCGTCCAATGTTCCACATTACAATAATAGTATCAGAGAAAAATACTATGAAGTAACAATTTCTTATAATGAAGGACACATTCACACGAGAACTGCATTTTTTCATGGGGATATTCAGAAGGGGCCACATCTAAATCTCTGAAATAATTTCATTTTCGTTTCTTATTCCTGGTCAACCAAAAGTCTCCAAAATATCAACTCTAATTAACCCCCCTTCCGCCTTCCTTGACCAGATTCTGGCTACGCCCATGCCTTTTCCTCAAAGATCAACTGACCTAAATTTCCACAACATAAATGTAGATTATTTAGAAATTGTTAGATAATACGTTAATCCATTTGTTTTAATTATACGTGTCATTAGTATAAGAGTATGGTTTAGTATGCAAGCCATTTATACAACAAGAAACCCTATCACACTTATGCTCTATACAGTAGACTAAACAGTAATGGCTTATTCGCTCTAAAATACATGTCAGTTTAGTCAGACAGCCAATAATAATGCCACCATTTAATAGAAAGCACTATTTGTTTGTAACTGCTTATGCTTTTTAATTAACTATGTATGTATCTATGTTGATATATCATTATAACGATGAATTTCTAGAAATAATGGATGAGATCATATTATGCACCATTCATTATTTAATTTTGTGTCTGAAGCATTCGTGTGTTCATTCGAAATATTTAATATCTACCTTGTCATAAGGTATGTAACACATTACAACGCCAGCCTCATACCATCAATACCCAAAATTTTGTAACTAACAAACATAATTAGAAAGCGTTCTGAAAACATTCTTTAAATCAAAAATCTTCACATCACAAATATTTGAAACTCATCTTCTTTGTAATAAGTCCTATCCTAAAATTAATGTATAAAGTAATATTGTACGTTATCTTCGAAAAGAATGCATTTAAAAATATCAAAAAAATATCATAGTCTTACAATGAAATCGTATTCCTAAATGACATATAAAAGTAAATAAAAGCTTAGGAATGCATGTTTGATTGTTTAATAATTTCCGATGAAACGATCTAAATCTAAAATGTTATTTCCATTGAATATGCTTAATTAAATAGGAAAACGTCGTTTGTAACATGTTATATAGATTATACAAAATAATCTATTTTAGTTAAGTATGTGTAACAGATACCTTTTTCCATTTCTTTTTGCCAAAAGATGAAAAAGTTAGAATTGCTTCAATGGATATATATGTATACATGCGTTTATATATGTATGATTAGTTAAATTTCTACAGTGTGAAAAAATATATGTATATTTAAACAGGGATAAACCGCAATATCGACTTTTATACACAGATCGTAATTTTAGCAAAATGTTTGTCATAAATTATTTTAGATAATTTTATAAAATGTTAGCAATAAATAAATTTTACTTTGATGGAAGCATTTACATTAATTTATAATTTTTCATTTCTAATGGCTAAATGCTTCTGAAAGTTGTTACAATCACGGTTAGTTATGGTTAAATGAAGAGAATGAACAGCTTTTTTTATTACTACTGAATAAATTTATTGCTTGTATATTTGTAATGATATGTTATCTAGAAGCAATATGGTGCGTTTTTTTTTCGTTTTTCAAAAAAGGGAAGCGGATTTTAGTATACGCTCCTAAAAAACATGCAGTTACTACCAGACAATAATTATCGTTATTATTTTGACGAACTAACAATTAATATTCAAGTTATTGAAAAGTTCTTCCAGACAATTGCCCTTTGTGGCAAACCTAATTATTGGCGATCATAAATTAAAAGAAAATTCTAATCAAACTAACTTCATCTAGAGGTGATTTTAATCAACGTTCCTTAAAGTTGTTAGGATTTAAAATAAATACTAGCGATATTTATACTAGTTATTTATAGGGAAATAATTGACTTGTTACGTTTAAGAAACGTGGATATTGTGTACAACAATTCGCTAGCTCCGCATATGCGATCTGTAAAAATTTCATATGCCTGCGTAACACCTTTGATTTGATCTAAATAAGAAAGCTTATTCTTAATTTTTTTTTAGTTGATGTTAGTATATGTTTGTTTATTTAACTCATAGTGTTTGTATAGACAAATAAGGCGATTCCATGTAAATTAACAAGTTGAAGTGCGGACAGTTCGAAAGCTTTATACAAGCATATATCAAATGATCTATCAGGATTGATATCAATTTAAAAAGTACAACTTATAAATACAGCAAAGTACAAAAACAATAATAGTCACAGATTATTGTAGAACAATTGTCATATGTATGCATATAGTGATAATAATCATCGTTAAAAATTTATCTTACATTTAATTTAACAATTATTATTACATCTCATCCACCTAAAATTAATTAAATCACAGACAAAAGAAGCTTGGCCAATCAGTTCTTTAAATATTATGTTTTTTATTTGCATTTTTTATTACTTTTTTGTAACGATATCTTTTTATATGTATATTTATATTTACAACTTTATACAAATATGATTGCTTTATAGATGTTTAGTAAAATAGCTAAAATGGAATTCAAATCAATTATTTTTTATATTTAAATTTAAAGAGATTTTTTGTATTACACTGGTTTACCGTACAATATGGATAATATAGACATTTAGGAAATGTTCTTTTTCAACTTTACAAGTACAACCTATTCAATTTTTTAGTCATCCCTTTCCATTAGTTATTCTTGTTTGCATTGACGATGGTGGACATCAATCATTGTATCAACCATTGCTTTCCGTTAAAGATTGATCATTAAATTGATAACACTAACGTGTCAGTCTCACTCCATTTCCACCCGACCGTTAAAAAAATTGTTAAATTTTGTTTGAAGGAGCGATAGATTTTTATGCTGACAAGTCACCATAAATCCATCGTAAAACCAACTTTGTGGAATCCATCAAACGTTCTGGATAAGAAAACGGGCGTACAATATCTTAGTTACATAATTTTGTAACTATTGTAATTGTGGTTCAAAAAATAAAGTCTCAAAATCTCGTTTACGTGTACCGACAAATGACCAAACTAACTTCTTCGAATATTAGCAACTTTTTTGTAACATTATATTTTTTAAGGTATCTGCCTACTAGAGAGTAATTTCTAAAAACATGTTCCCTTGAGACTAATTTTTATGTATGTACACTCTCATTTATTCTTGAAGAGTTAACAGAAAGCGCTAAGAAGGATTTCTGGTACAACTGCTCTCAGGGCTGTGTCCATATGATGCTTTTAATACTTGTTTGAGTTGTATCAGCGAGTTCCAAGAGAATATAAGCCCAAAGGCTTGCTGCTGATTAAAAGAAAAAACAAGAGAGGCTGAAGAGAAAATGTTGGATTAGATTATGGATTCAACGTAGAATCGATTCGGGCACATGTAACATTCTAATAAGGAAAGTTCAAGTTGAAAACGTTCGGCAATTTCGAAATTTTGTCATTACCATTAAAACTTCTGAAGAAGACGGTAGGTTATCAGCAAAGTCAAGAGTAAACTGAAGAATAATCTATATTCATTAATATTTGTTCCGCCAATATTCCTCGGATTTTGCATGACGTAATAATATTGGATTCTCTTCATAAATGTTAATTAGTCTATTATACCTTCTCTACACCAATCTTTTCTCTGTGTTTTGGATGCACTGCTCGAAGCAGTTTTAGAGCTTCAAATATTGCGCTTACCTCGATTAGGTACTTGGAGCTTTAAAACACTTTTGAAGTGGTTTAAAGTTCCTCTCAAGATACCATTTCTAGAATACCGTTACAGAGACACTACAAATAAAATCCTTCATGAAGGCAATCATGGTAATTACAGATGATCTACAGCGGGTATATTACATTCAGATGCGGATGTCGTATGTGCATTAATTTAACTGTTTTCTTATTTAGCTACTTTCTTAATCTGAAAGTGTAAAAATTCGTTTTGTAGGTTTAAAGTGGTCACTTGTAGAATGTCATGCATTAAAATAATAAACCATAAAGTACAAACAATTTTTAAAGCATTTTCGGACGTACAACACAAAGAAAATAAATAATGGGCCCCAAAATACTGCCTTGTGGAATGCTAAGTGGTACATTACACTCAACTCCATACGAAATATCTGTTTTTAATTCGAATCTTCTATTTCTCAAGTAATAATCGATGAAGGCAAAAGCTTTGGAAAAATCAATGAATACGCAAAGAACATGTTTTCTGTTGTTAACAATAGCCAATTAATTCTTGCTTTAAACTGTAATGCAATAACTGCTGATAAATATAACTTAATAATTATTTAAAAAATATTCCACCAATATACACGTACATTACACGTATTAGTAGCGTAATTGAGGCACATTTTTTTATCTTACAGCGTAGTATGTTGGTCCGAAATAATTAAACATATAAATGATGAATTTTTAAGCACTTTTTGAGGCAGCTGCTTTTAAAAATTATACTCTTGATTGGACAGTTACCTTTAAATTTCCTTTTTTTTCAAAACGAAAAATCAAAGAATCCTAAGAGAGCAACTCGTACCAAAAATTCAGTGTTTCTCATAGCATAAAATGTCACAACCATATTTATTGAAAATAGGTTTACTTGTTACTTCTTACTACGTTATACTTACAAATATTACACGATAACATCTATAAAACTTCATATATACTTTTTTTAACTACCGAAATATATCCAATTCAAAATATAACCATGTAATTACTTCTTTAACAATTTTGCGTGCATCAGGCTCTTCCTTACCGTAAAAATAAGGAATTGTAGTATTTCTGGATGTGCAATCCTATAACATACGACTGGCCAATAACGTGATTTGAATCAGATTGCTTGCAAGTTTCTTTAACTTTAGTGCAAAATTAACCAACAATTCGATTTAATCTCCTTTCAGAAATTAATAACGTACGTAGTTCGACATATCGTTAAATTCACGTTGTCAGTATTAATGTGGCTTTCGGAACGTTGTACTAGCGCCAGAAGAATATGGTGACTTTTCAATACTTCGTTCTGGCTCTTGATTCCCTGTGCAGACGATCGCCTTCTCACTTGTATGTTTTCCAAATGATAAAAGTAACGCACCTGGAAAACGAAAACGAAGTTAATATATGAATGCATTTGTATAAAATCAAAGCAAGAAAGACAAATGCAAATATATTCATTTATATACAGAGAGTTCCAATGAAAACTAAATAAAGGAACTTTGTTTTCACGGGTGACTTACTTTTAGATTTCATTAAAGTAATGAATATTTCTAAATAGAATTTGTGCAGTTAAAAGTTGGTGGCTGATATTCCAAATATTCATTAAACCAACGTAAATGTTTTAACACATTATATAAAACTCCGGGAAAATGTATACTAAATAAAAACTCTCTCTCTTTCTCATAGCTAAAATCGGACTGGTCGTGGAAATCGTACGGTCTAAATGCAGATACAGTAGCTGGATTATGATTGCTTGTTTGGCCAGGCGTCGTACCGTTGCAATAGCAATCAGGAGCGCAATTTCACTGCTGCCCAAATATTTAATTTCAACCTATTGTACGTTGCAAATATAAGGTATAAAAAACCACTCCTTTCACAATGTTCACCGCAGAATAAGTAGGGATATTTAAACTGTATTTTCGTTTTATAAATTCTATTACATTTTTAAAGAATATGTTAAGGAGGGCGCGCGGGCTTGCGGGCTTATGGTAATTAATAATAATAACACAAGCTAGCAACACAGTTTCGGTGTAACAGGGCTCAGTATATCCTTGTGGAAGGTGGTAGTTGTTATTGATATTATCGTATATATACGAAGATTGCGGATGAAAGTACGTAATAAGACATGTAAACACTGAAAATTTCGAAATTAAATATGGACCTCTACAGAAGTGAGCAAGTTAGTAACGAAGGTCCTGCTGATGACCGTAATATAGGGTTTATCGTATCTATATCTCTCGTATACTAGCCTGTACCACAAGTGGCTAGTGTAACATAGTTTTCAAGAATTAAATCAATGTATAGTTGAACGGTTACTATTGCTGGAACTACCTCAAGATCACCAAGACTAGTTCCTCCCCAAACCATCACCAGATTTTTCGACGCCTTTCAGAGTAACGAGTTGAACGAAATATTAATGAGGAAACAACATTTTATGTGGTTCGGGGTTAAAACAGGTTTTCGTATGGGTCTTCTTAGTCTCAGGTTTGCTTCTCTCAATCCATTCCAAACTACTTGATTGGAAATCCCCAATCCATAGGTTATTGTCTTTTTACTGTGGATATGCGAGAACGCAAGGAGGATGTAATTAAAATGGTACTGTATTCGATTTGTTTTCCTCTTAGAACTTTGTCCAATACGCCTTTTGTATCCTCCGGTTTCTATGTAACGATTCTACATACGATGGATGGCAAAAGTGTTAACGATAGCATTTCTCGCAACTTCTTGGTAACAGCTACAATACGTAGTTGGAACTGGAGACCAGTTTGATGATGAACTGTCAACATTTATTGCTATTCCACAGCAAACTGCATCTACAATTTACATGTTAATGTGTTCACTTTATTTCTTATACTTTCTTTGATGTGATAGAATAATGATAAAAAAATTGTTTTGTTTTTGCAAATTTATTCGAACAAAATGTGACTTTTCAAGATAAGCTTTATTCGATACCTATACTATTGCAACTTAAAAAGTTATTGAGATGTAAACCAAATGTTTCTCTCAATATTTTGAACTGAATAATTGAAATATTAACTGTATATGTTATAGCTAATTGATCATTCTAAAAAGGCTCCTCGTACCAATAATAAACGTAAAAGCATTTGTCAGTAGAAACCTCCAACTGGCATGTGCATACTTTGAGTGACTATAATTTGCTTCCTGAATAAATGCTAAAACTATACGCCTAATAGCCAAGTAAATATGTGAGAAATTATCAATTTGCACCATGGAAAGCGTTTTTACGAATCATCATTTAAGAGGTATTATTTGTTGCAAATTTTTGAATCCTTCATAAAAGTATCGAAGAGTTAATTGTACAATTCTTACCTTTGACTGCTACGAGGTTATATTGGAGCCTTTAACAATAGAATTTCCAGGTTGCCTGGGAGAAATAGTAATCATGGTATTATGCAAAAGCAAGCGGGTTTCTTCAGTGGGCGAGTGATCATCCATAGGTGGTGGTGGTGGGCATATGTACAGCGGCACTTCACCAACACTATCACTCAACTTATTGTCAATAACGTGTTCGTTATTGTACGCTTGTTTTTCCTTGTGAATAATGTCGTCTAATAGAAAGAGCGATGATTTTAACATTCTCTTATCGTTTTCTTGCATCTGCTGGCGTTGAAATTGTTGTTGCTGCTGCTGTTGCTGTTGGCTTTGATAAGTGGGTATACTTTTCATACGCTTTTGACTAAGTGTTCTGTGGGCGGAGGGGGGAGATGATAAGCGTTTATTCGGAGAAAATTCGTTTCCAGAACCGACATCTAATCCATCCGATATTAAGCGTTCACTTTCTGGATCCGTATTGCGGTAACCGCTGCTTTCCGACTTCTTCAGTATTGACTTCGACCGACGATGATGTTCTAATTGCGGACTTGCTCTGCTATCTATAGAATCCACCGATAATGACGATTTGCTACCTCCATTTTTACCTGCAGATAATTCAATTTTTTGTAGTACAAACAGCTGTTAAATAATAAATACCAATAGATCAATCCGCAAAAATAAACATAGGCACTGCGAAATGGTTAATATAAACAAACTACATACCTGCTCTTGTTCCGCTTATATTTTGTAAACCAAATAAATGCTGATTTATGATACGTGTTGCGGAGGCTAAGGGCCGCGATGAAATAAACGATGTTTTCTTGGATGCTTTCTTTGCTTCTAAGCTTTCTTGAGAATCTTTCTCGAAAGCGTCGCCAAATCTAGTTCTTGGACGACTAAACTGCAATATCAATGACAATATTTTTAATACGAAATAACATTCAATAAAATGTACGCAAAAGGGAGTATCATTCTCTGAGCGTAAAAAGGAGCAATCGGCGCATCCGCCATAATAGGCATTGTATTTTATGATACATACAACGTACCCATCTAATACGTGAATTTAGAGGAAAAATTTTCAAATGAAATATTCAGAGACCAGTTCTTCACAACATAAAAATATATTCAAGTATACAGAGTATTCAGCTTCCGGAGCGCACGATATATGTTTGGTTTTTAGATTGAACAACGCGTTACAGTTTGCATGGTGCTCACTTCGAATAAATGTTTGAAATTGTAAGCATGAATTAAATTTTATAAATTATTTTTAATAATTATCTTTACAAAACAAATGTTCAAAGTATGTTGCCACAACACTCCCTGCACTTTAGCGAAAAACTTATCTGCTAGGGAAATGTTAAAGAAAAACTTTTCTATAAGATTCCGGAAAAATATGCAGGCTTCTAATATATTTAAAAAACGGCGGAAATTTCCCAAAATCTCAAATTATCTTAATTATCTCAAAAACTAAGATGGATATAAGGAATACATGTTCAAATTTTTTAAGAAAGGTAGACTGAGTTTGAAGTGAGAATTGTTGCGAGTATGGAATTCTGCAAAACATTCCCCCATTCAACCGTTGCTGTATGTTGAACTGTTCCACGCAGTGTGTATAAATATGTTGCTGTATTACATATTGTATTAGGTATTAAATGTATAAAACAGGTACACTTGATTAGTACTCGGAAATCTAATTATCCTTTTTTATCAATTTAGTTGAGCTGTATCATATTTTTAGTTATGTGTAAACAACGCCGTTAGCGCCAGTTATTAATACATTAACAGAAAGTGTTGTATTAAAACAAACACACATCTAATATATGTATGGCACTATTATATTTTGACCAAATATTGAATCAATTAAGAAATAAAAGCAAGCGGGAAATTCCAATCAAACTGAGACGACATACTAGATTCTATCGTTAAATCACACTCCGCATAAATAGCCCATTACCTCTCCTTCCTCCTCCACATTACTCTCTAAGATTACCTTATTTAAAAGAATATATAGGCCTATTTTCGCCTATGGAAGCGAAACATGGGCCCTCATAAATAAACTGAAAAGCTAAATAGGAGCCACTGAGACGAAGTACTTAAGAGGAGCCAAAAGAATAACACATAGAGACAGAATTAGAAACACGGACAAAAAAGATGAACTGAGAGTAGAGCCCATTCTGGAATTTATAGAGAGAAACAACTAAATTGGTGGAGACATATGCGGAGAATCGGGGCAGATAAACCGGCAAGAAAAGTATTGAGGGCGAGGATCAAAGTCAAAAGAAGACCTGGAAGACCAAGTGAAACGTCAGATAACGAAGTGGCCAAGGCAATACCAAGAAGAGGGCAAATGATAAACGCAAGAAATTTAGCAAGAAACGGAAAACAATGGAAAGACTTTATGCACTCAACAATTTGTTACAGTCTATATTGAGTTACCTGTGCACTGTTTGGTATAAGAAAGTTTTCGATTATACATATATATATATATATATAATATACATTATTTGACTATGTCCTAGTCCCATGAGTAACGGATACAAAAGATTCTATTGTAATTATATGGGCTTTTCCATGTGTGTTCCTAATATTTAGTAATATGAGATTAATGATAATAAAATAAATTTCAAATAAAGTCGTATTTTATGGAATAAAATTCTACTATAAAATGCAGTTACAGATGTAATAGAAATTCAGTGATAAACGAAAAGTATATGGCATGATATTCATACCTGTTGGAATCTCGTTCTTCTCTGTTTAGGATAGGATGAATCGTTCAAACTAACGCGGCTGCCTCTATCTAACGGCCCGAATCCGCGATAGTTCTCATCCATGGGTGAAGTGGTTAAGCTTCTTAGAGCTGTATCGCCTGATGCCGACTTTTTGAAACCGCTACTTCTTGTAGGCGCCGGCGTCACCGGACTGTTATCGCCGCTCTTATCTAAGGGATTAACGTATAGATTGCTGTCGATTGCACATGAAGGATCGGCAATATCTGACGTTAGATCTCCCTGAGAATGGAAAGGATGCGTATTGCAGCTGGCAAAAGTATCGGAGCTATCCATGCTGCCCATATCTCCGTTGTTATTGTTGTTGTTATTCTTACTAGTACCGTAGCCAGCAAGTTTGGACTTAATATCCAAGTCTTCATAGGTGTTCAGCATCATAATAGTACCTTGCGAGCCCTGATCGTTCCTCAGCATCTTCATCTCAAGGCATACCGGATTACGAAAATCACTTGTAGACAGAGGCATTAGATTTTCTGCATCAACGAATTCTTTGAAACCCTGAGGGATTTAGAAAAGTAAATAATAAGGGTTTGATATTATTCTAACGTGCTTTTTTTTTCATTTGAAATGTATAAATCTATGCACTAATGCACATGTAATGTACCATATAAGGTTTTCTCTTAATTTCGTGGATCTGATAGGGTTCATTCAAATACGCGAATAAGTAATCCACAATACACGCTCTACCTCTTTTAGATTATGAACTATTTATCCAGCCTTTATTTAGTAATAATTTGCGAGTTAAAGATGGTACACTGAATGTGCATATCGTAATAAAGAAAATCTTTTGAAAACGCATATATCTAATGGTGTAACGTCGTTGTATTTCGATGATTTTAGTGTTCCAAAAAAACGTGTTTGATATGTAAGTACGTGGAACAATAGATAAAAATTGATTCTTGAGTGTGTTAGAAAGAAGTAAACACTTACAACACCAATAAGTAGCTAAATTCTATGACTCTACTAGTCACGTGCATCGGTGTAGCTAAGCAAGTAAATAAGTATTTCATCCAACCAATCAAATAAGAAATACGTTTTCTAAACGTAAATCGTGCGTGCACAAGATGAGTGACTTATTAACTAGAACTATCAATTAGCGTGCAATAAATATTACAGTTATACAGGATATACAACTCGAAACCACCTAAGTTGATTACTTGGGAACCATTAGAGGAAAATGATATGCAATTCAAAAAGTGTAGTCATGTTTAAAGAATTGTCATCAACCCTTACCTGAATTTGAAAATTGATTCAAAGAATTTAACTATGGACCAACTACCGACCAACACCTCATAAAATCATTTATGAAAATAATGTGGCAAATGGAAAAAAGATGGTCCAGATAATAAAACTGCCGATTTCGAGCTATGCACAACTCACCCTCGGGCCAGGGTCACAAAGCGGATAAAAACTGTCGAATTAATAAAATTGTATCTTAAAATTTTAAAATATATCTTGGTAGTACTGAGTAGATTACTTACCGGTTAATTAATTTTTAAAAAAGTAGAATTTTGGGGTCCCTTTTGGAACGAACGACAACATCTTAAAATAGCTACCGGTAATACAATGTTGAAGAATAAAACTTGGGTAATTTAATAAGCTCGAAACCGGTAGCTATTTATTAAAGTTTTGTGAGATTTGGATTATCATTTCCGGTTTACTTCATCATGAACTACTCACACACGGATTATTTTATATACGAAATTGTTCAATTAAAATTATAAATAGACACCACCTACTATCGTTATCACGTTATTTCCTAATAAAGACAATCCTAGAAAGGTAATCCGGGATTTCAGATTGGCCGGACTCCAGTAGTGAACGAACCATAGTGACGGTCTCAAGTTATCAACTTGGAAAGGTCTCAAAGTGGCACACGCCGTATATACGCATATAAAACGGTTATGTTAAATTATAGAAATACAATATAAATCGTCTTACAAACCTCAGAGAACGGCACCTTTCGTGAATGGTGTATAACTGTGTGTAAAGTGTTTACAACATTGACACTGTTAGAATGCGTATGTCAATCAGAGGTAAGGTATAGGTAACAAAGAAAAACAGATGCCATGTATAAAAGACATAAATAAAAGGGAGAGCAACTTTGAAAAACTTTTGTGAATTTGCTGTTTATACGTTGGATCCCTTTATGATTATTATATTGTACTATAAAAATTTGCTCACTTTGTTAGTCTTTATATCGGCAACTATTCATAACTATGGAGCAGTTGTAAATAAAAAAAAAACTTATAATTTATATACAGTAACTTTATTATATAGAAATTTATTTAAAAAAAAACGATTGCGTGGGATCAGGAGTCCTATTTGGTTGTACTTTTAATTGTTTTTTTCTTCTATTTGAAGTTGAATCGATGAGCAATTGAATACAATTTTGCTTTCTTTTTAAACGATACTCTATATATTCTTTGCCATTTTTCAAATCTTCGTATTTCTTTTTTCTGTACATATAAAATTTTATGGGTATTGTATTGCAAAATTTTGCTATAAATCCCACAGAAAAATTTTCAAGTGTTCAAGACATTGTTATTCAAAAAAAGAAGCGAAATATCTGTAGTCAGAAAAACAAAGATAACTATTTTCTTAACCTTTTAAAGGCAACATATTTAAATTTTCATTCGAATTTTATTCGAATTTTGCACTTGCTTTTATTGGATACATTGCAATTTTCTGTTCAAACTCCAAATGATTCACATAGTTTTATCCTGGTTTGCATATTGATAAAAACTTGCCGCCACAACTTGAGATTTATAGCATGGAATGAAAGATTCCACCAAAATTTTATTCAATTTGTGTTTTGGGCAACAGCTAGCACACAATCTATCAAAGAGATCAGCACCACGCACTACTTCATTAAATTTTTTTATGAGGTTAGGCTACTAAACTGTCTTGTTATGTTCTTCTTTTACTCTTCTGGAGACCTTTTGCCGAGGAGTTACTCCTTAACTATTACTTGCTACAGTAACTGTAATATTATCATTCTATTTTATATATATATAGTATTTCCTCTAATCTGTTTTTTCAGCTATTTAAAAAGTATAAACGGATACCTGGGGATCCTATTTTCCCGAACTTCACCGCATACCCGCGTATTCATCAGTGAAAACTGATGAAAAAGAGTATGGCTTGAAAAAAATTGTCGACGAAAACAACGTGCGGTAAATGTTTTTCAGCAACGAATAAGATGCATTTTACTATATAAGTGCCTGTTATTGTCTAATTTTCCACAAGATATTTGCATATTGTAAAAGATAGCCGTCTGATCCGCTGAGCATCCATATTTTGAAACGAAACTGAACTGGTTTGCTTCTTATGAACATTTTGCCAAAATTGTGGTCATGCTAGGAAATCATAGCTTCGTCAATGCTAAGCATCTTATGTAAATTCGAGGTAAATTTCCAATAAAGTCAAGAAACTTTGGCCACTTTTGAAGTTTTCGGCTTGATCATTTTTCTACAGGAACAAAAGGCAAACAGTAGTGCAACAGTAGTTGATCAAAATAAAACCCACCCATAAAATTCTTCACAATCCATACTGCACTTAATACAATCGCTAATGTTCCCATTTCGAGTTAAAGTATTTCACGTCTGTCAGTATTTGGTTACATGTATAGAATATTTTACGAAATTGATGATAATAATAATCGTAACCTTCGTCTATATAATAAGAATGAATAATAGTGTATAGGTGGATTTACCGTTAATGTATATTTGGCGAGTATAACCGCAATTCACGAAGAATTAGTATGCAGACAGGTACTAAACCCAACATATAGTCCGTCTAATCCTTCCCTTCCTGTTGATAATTAGATGCACCGTAAATAAACCAGACGGTAGTAAGGGAGACGTCAGTACGTAAGATACCATTGTGGCAATCGTTTCGATGGTTGTTAGTGTATATCCTTTACGTTGTATGCTTTCTGTGAATGTAAAAATCCAGGGATATTCACTGTCTCTTGCACCCAGAATATCATTTCATTTCGCGCAAAAGATTTTCAATAGGCAACTACAGATTGTCCAACCCTTCCTAACCAGAAAGGATTGGACAGTCTGTATTTGCCTATTGAAAATGGATCAAAGATCATTTTCCGGGATAAAAATTCAACAAAGATATAGATATGGATAACGTAGCCAACGAAGAGCGAGAAGAACGAGAATTGCAGACCTTGGCCCACCTTCAACTGCATTCAACATTCAACACTGCGCGGAACTGTAGAAAAACACAAGCTGCATTCATATAAACAAGTGGCGAAATGTCAATGCAGACTTTATTTATCTATTAAAAAATGAGAGCAGCGAAACAGGTAAATGAGTATTGTAAAATTGCGACACCACCAGTGACATAGAGCATCATGAAAGCGAAATTAGTAGTAGAGGAATCCGTGCATCTGCTCACTGTATACACTATCCGCTTAATATAGGAGATATTACTACCTTAAACTTTTAGCATAATTTCCAGAAATGTATTGAAATCTCGAGAAGGCATACAATACGAGTAGTTTGTGTCGAAGAAGAACACCAGAAGTTAATGCATGCTGTACTGTTGGGCATAGCGGACAATGTTTATCAAGTTTAATTTGGTGGGTACCTGGCGTGGTAGAGCAATACAACGTTCTTGTTATGGTTGGTTTAATTATTTTTTTTAATAGTAGTGAAAACGGCAAAATGACTGTACTGTTTAATATTTAGTTCCAAGAACGAAAAAAAAAATTCTACATCACTAAATTCAAAACTATTTACCAGGCCTACACCAGATACCTTGCGCAGATAGATTACAATTTGGCTTCAGATCAAATCAAGCAACATCCGTCAAACCTGTGGTTTCTCTGCTCGCCTATTTAGTGTTACACCATTCGTCTTTATGATTGTTTGGAAATGTGAGAATTCAATACTATCATCTAGTTTCCAGTGTATCGCTTTAATTATTTCATTTGTCTTATACATTGTAAGCATTGTTCTTTTTGCTCGTAGAATAACATTTTCTTCCTTTTCTATACATAACTGCAGAGTTGTGGTTTTTCTTATTTATTCGCCATTGTTTTCGTTTTCTATTCTGTAGTGCGTCGTCTTATATTATCTGTTTTACTTTCTAGTATAGTAAAAATAGTAGAATATGGAAAATATGGTCCCTATAATTGTTATGTTATAGTTTTCCGATACAGAAAAACAATTTATCTACCCCATTTCGGCGCAACACTTACGCCCAGCAGATCTTGATCGTCGATTAACTATTATAGCGTAGTTAGTGGAACTGGTTCATGATGAACCAAACATTTTAAATCGAATTTTATGGACATATGAAGCAAAGTTTACTGATAATGGCGCAAACAAATTATTCCTAGTCGGATGAAAACCCACAGTGAGCAAGAGGGACGAATCATCAAACCGTCTGCGGTATTAACGACTGGTGCAATTTGATAGGAAATTGCTTTTCTAATTGGATAGAGCGCCAGTTCATAGTTCTTTCACTGTCATACAAGTAACTGAATGTATCACTTAATTGCTTAATTGCTACTCCCATGAACCAATGCAATGGTCACGGAGATCGCTTAATCTTACACCACTTAGTTATTTTTCATGAGGCCATCGTAAAACGGTGGTCTATGCAGATTTACCTGAAAACAATTAAATATTCTGTTCCGTAGTTACCTATTAAAAACTGCTAGTTTTAAATCTTATTCCTTTTTTTGTTTTTGTTAACATTGTTCATCTGTTTCTTTTCTAATTAAAAAAAAAAACTTTTCATGGCTACAGATAATTTTGTTTTTCAGTTGCCTTGCACATTTACAAATCTATTTGTAGGATTTAAATGAAAATTTTGTTAGGCACCATTTAGAAAATATTGTACGTGCATGAAACATATGATGAATCTAAAAACGTCAAAGAATATAGGATGTCATTTAAAAAACCAAACTTGTGTCAGTTTCCGGTTTAACCGCAAATAGAAAAGACATTTGAAGATGCCTCCAAATAGATGATGATCTCAAAAAAGTATTTAACCTTTTTTTCTAAATTTCAAGTTATAGAGTGTTCCCTCTTTTTTGAAAGTTTATACAGTTAGCGGCTAAGATCTGGAATAAAATTCATTATATTATCATTATTGACATTTTAACAAATCGATTTTTGCTTCCTGTTGGGAATCAACTGTAGAGGAACCGAAATAAATCGTTCATAAAATGGAAAAGTCGTTAAGTTAATAGTCAAGGGTAACAAAAGAATTAATTATAATCTGCCAGTAAGGTATTTTGTTGTTAGTTTAGCGTTATTTTTGCCAAAATTGTGAATATTGTTCCTGAAAAACAGAGTTGATTTTAGAATTTTTTTTTATCAAAAATATCCTTGTAATTCTGCAAAATATTTGTGTATTTAAAGGTCTTAGTTTATCCTCAACAATTCAGTAGTTAAACTTCTGCAAAATAGGATAATTAATCAGCGAACTATATTCCAGGATTTCTTTTGAAATTGTTCAAGAAGGGGAATTAGATGACTAATGTCGTCATCTTCACTTTTATTGAGTCGTCTACCAGGTTTACTAAATTGCTGAATACGGGAGATTAGTACACGGTATCCAAAAAAAATTGAAAGGGAGACATTGTATGTTATAACCATGTTTTTGGATCCCCTAAATCAGGGATGGACATGCGGGCCTAATGTATATACATACTGAGTGAATCGCGCAGGCCATCTCTAATATAAGAATGATCCACACAAAATAGCTTTGAAAAAAACGCGAAAAATTGTTCAATTGTTGTTGTGTGTTGTAATTGCGATTATGCAACCTATAAGAGAAAGAAAGATAGAACTAATTTTGAATAATTCTAAACACTGTCAAGCCAAATTTGAGTAGTAGACAAATCTGATTTTGCACGAACGCTTCTTAATTGTTATGTATTCAGGTATACACCGAAAAATTATTTTTATGGACTATTGAAACTCTCTATAGTTAAGCATCACATTCAATTTTTTTTTGCGGGCCAGATTAAAAAGAGTGGCTGCCTATCGGTTGCCCTGAATAGTTATTAATTCTTTTCGCTTCGACCTCGGAACTAATTAAAAATTCTAAGTACCTGAAGATCCAGATATTTTTAATTTCAATACTTGGCATCAATAGAACGACGTATAATTACTTTATGTATTATTTCCACTCTCTCCCTTAGTCGTTCTAATCGTTCTCCTCTTAAGTCCTTCCTCGAAGCTTATTTGAAAAAAAAAGTATTCTGGAAGAAACTCACGGATACTAATGTTGCTTCTCTACTGTCAACAAGCTTGATAAATTCACTTTTTTTTCAAATGTTAAATTTCGGTTTTTAAGACAAATGTTTTTTTTTTCATTAAACCAACTTTTGATCTTCAAAAATAAGAAAGTGGACATAAAATCATAGTATGCATGCCAAGTCTTCTTGTTTTATAGGTTATATATCTTACATTAGTTTTTCCATACAATGAAATTGTAGGACTAGAAGAACTACAACCCATTAGTGGAAAAAATTAGCGTACGCATGCATCTTCCAATGTTAACCAAAATGAAACAATGATTTTTTTCCACTTGTATCTGGAAGTGACGTTTGCATAGCTTGTCATGGCATTTTCTATCAAGTAGACGCGTGTCTCCCTTCAGTCAATCGCCAATAGCAACGGGAACCAATATAAATGGCACAAAAGTAACCTGCTGTTTAAAAGCAGTATAACAAGAAACCAAAAAACAATTATTTAGATAGCAGTTATTTATTTATTGCTAACATTAATTCTACAATTTGTATTGTTATAAAAAAATGTAATAAAAAACTGGATGTGTTAATATCAATATGTATATTTCTTCTTTGCCGCTTAAGGACGCACCATCAGTAATAACTTGTTATTGTTATTAGTATTCACACCAGTTTCAGTTAATAGTGATAGGTAACTTTACATTGTTTCGAGAGAGAATCTTCTAAATGTCCTTAAGCAACTGAAAAAGATTTCCAGCCTGCCTGCCTTTTCAAGCTTTAAATATCACCGTTAGCATCTGCCAGATGAGAAAGATGTCCTTCTAAAATTATAACCAGTTTAACTAAAAGATTCAGGAAATTTTAAATTAGCCAGTTCTTCACATCGACGAGCTCTACAGATTGCCATAACTAAAACAATCTAATAATAAGATAAAATATTTACGTTTACCTTCTTTAACAAATAAATTTAATTAGAAGTTTTCGAAACATATTATACCGGTTGTGTCATAAACTTCTGGGGATAGGAACTAACTGTGGCACTAGCGATAATCCCCAGAACATATCTTAGCACAATCTAAGGCAACTTGGCGCGTCCAACTTGCCACCGAATCGGTGGCTGCGCCGAATTGTCCATTCCGATACTAGCATTGTCATTATAACAAGACTTAAAAACGGCCAAACGACATGAGTTGTCTTAGAATTTATCAAAGTATTGCTTACAATTGTCTGCGTGTATTTAAATGATATCGTTCCCATCTAGGCAGCGGGCCACTTAGATGCGAATGGTACAATTAAATTTATGTGGAACGATGGTACGAGTAATTTGAACATTATGGTCGTTAAGTGGATCGTACCCATGGTACACAAACGTAGGTACATTCTATCGTTTTCTATACCCCAATATTTTTGACACAACTGGTATATCTTCCCTATTAAAAGTTTTTGTTTTTTTCTGTTCTAATATTAACAGAATAGCTTGCTTTTTTAAGAATTGGCGTAGTTACATTTGATTCCGTGCAATACCTTCAAGATTCTCTGAATCACTATCGGAACTTATTTTTTTATAAACTGGCGTTTCAAATGTGAAAAAAAAAGGTAAATAATAATTTCAAACACTATTATAGAAATACGATTGAAACACCTACATACTTCGCCGTCAATTTAGCAATAAACAAATAATCATAATGCAATCGAGAGAGCTATGTTCTTTTTGATTAATTGTTGTGTTAGTTACAAATACATTTGACAGTTAAATCTTGGATAAATCCTGATATAAAAAATTAATCTCAAATTACGTTTAACATATTTGAGAGTAATTCTGCCAATAAGTTTTTATAAATGGCTAATGTGGTAATCTGAGTCAGTTGTAATAAAGCTAGTAGACAACATTGATCTAATAAATTTAAATGAAGAATTCAGCAGCCAATTATAGTAAATGCTCAAAGTGATCTTCATTTTCAATACAAATCGTTACTCACTGTTTCATGTTGTTGAAAGCGTTTATAAGGCGTTATCGTGTCACAAACGTTTTGAATTGCTTCGGTAGGTGCTTGTATTGTGTGGCGTATTTCTGAATTTTTTGTATTTTTTAGGGGTGAAAAAATAAAATAATCCAAAAATAGTTAAATTAGGAGAACGCTAAGGAAAATCTATCACACAGTTATCAAAATATTTATGCAAGCGATTCATTGTTTGTAGTGTTCTATCAGCTTTGGCATTGTCTTGTTGGAAGTGTCCATCCCTTAGTTCATCATCATGCAACTAGTTTAGAAAAGGTTGCAATAAGTTATTGCGATATCTTTCTGCATTTACCGTTTCATGAAAAATAACGGACAAATAATTCGTTTACGCGAAGTTGCTATCCAAGCAACAACTTTTTCAGAACCATGACATAGAAGTTTTCACCGGATAATATACGTATGGTTTGTTAATAAAACCATTAAAGTGAAACCAAGCTTGTCTGAGGAGAAGGATATTATAATAATTCATGTGATTGCAGTATTGCATTCTCATTACGTGATCAATGGGTTGGATTTTTTTCGAAGAATATGCTGTGATCTATACGCCTCCTCACGTCCACAATACTTTCAGCAATTCTTTACTTGAATGTCTACTATTACAGATAGACGGTACTGTACCCAGTTTCGCCAGATATAACAACGCAGCTAACAATTTGCTGATATAAATCAACTATCATACTGAAAAATTTGGAAATTGAAGACGAAATTCATTCATATATATAGATACATAGAAGACGGCCATTCCCCATTCTGCCCTTGCCCATTACGAAAGTAGTTTTAATCTTGGATTTAACTGTCAGATGTAGTTGTAACTAACATAAAAATAATAATAAAAAATAAAGAAATGGCTTTCTCGTTTTTTTATGATCATATTGTACCTAATGATATAGTATAATTTTTTAAGGTCAGCAATAATTACAAAAGAAAAAATTGCCATAAAAAAAAGGTTGGGAGAAAATCATATGTATGACTCTGGAGTAAAGTTATACAAATAGCCATTATTCTAGACATTTGCCATTTACTGCATATTGTTAGGAACACCCCACCGTGCAATTAAAAGAATAAGAGTCACTTAATTATAAACAAACACAACATTCTTCCGTCCACTTTTGTTTTTAAAATAATAATTACAAATATAAATGAAAATTCATAGGATCAATACAAATACTTGGTATATGATTATTTCATCTATGTGCAACGTCTGGTATTAGTAGTGAAGGTTGATGAGTAAATGAGTAAAATAAGACATAATACTCCGTACCTTTCTGTTATAAGATTCTCTTAAAACAGGTTGATTTTTTCATATTTCTCATTGATGGAAATATTTGAAATATATCAAACATATAAAAATTCATACTAATTTTGTTTGTGAATTATTTTTGATAGACAATATTCTGTATTAGAATACCTCCTTAAATTGTATTTTTCAGGTTGGTAGAAAGAATACCGATTTCACTTTCGATAATTTGACAATAATTGATCTATGCGCTACACTCTGCTTCCCATTCTGTTCTTTTTATTTCATTTTTTCGGGCAGATAGCCATTATAACTCACCTGTTGTTGTTGTTTTTGTATTAAAGTTGAGTGGATTATACTACACACTTTTGGTACGAAGAGGGATACATTCGCCGCGGCATCTTCCTTTACAATCCTGTAACGTACCACTAGAACTTATTTCGATATTGACTTTATCTTCGTTATCACACAATGTGTTTGTATATTTGCGCATTTGAGGATAATAGGTGCAATTTGCATATGCACAATGTATTGATAAAATTAGATTTTGTAGATTTTCAGACAGTTGGACACAATGAGTACTAGTGAGACACAACATTGAAGGAAATACATGTAATTATAGAAAAAGATCTGAGAAAATAGGACGAAGTAGAAGAAGAAGATAGAATTAGAACAAAGAATTAATTGTAGGTAAGTAAACACATAGAAGGTGTTAAGTGTTATGATATTTGTTGAGGTGCTCGTGTATTACTTTTTGATCGTGTTAGCATAATGATTCCAAAATCTTTAGTAAATAAAACATTTTTGTTCATTTGAAATATTAAGTCGAAAAAATATTTTATTGACATCAAAACAGCAAGCAATTATAAAAGGCGTTACATTTTAACCACTTTGATTAATGTTATTTGCTCTAGATCATTATGCTAGGTGCCTATTTCAGCGTTTCAGATTAGCTTACGATAAATACAACTGCATCAACAAGAACATACATAGTGTCAACAATTAATCTAACTTACATAAAGAAGCATCATGCTCATGCTAACTAAACACAAATGATATTAATGAGGGCATCGTACAACAATGCAAATTGTGCATTAGAATAATATAAAAGGTAGATAATATCATAATTTCGTTAATGATTTCGAAGTACACAAACGCGTTATGAAATACAGTATTAGTAACAAAGAACGGAATCAACATCTTTAAATCGAGTACAGACATACGAAATTTTATATTTTATCTCGTTCTCATTTATACTTCGTACAGACAGACTTTCAAGTATAATTTTACTTTTACATAACATTCTAAAGTAAAGAGCTAAATTACGATTATCCAAGCCCATTTATACATCCATGGTCCATCTTAGACCATGGATGTATACGTAGAGTTGATTATGTTAGTGGAAAACAATTCTTACAGAAACCAAAAATTTACAAACCAAAATTTGGCAAGAATCAAGACAAAATTGTCATTGTTGCTGTTATATATGTAGATGTCTCATGAAGAACTCCTGTGGTATTCCGCATGGATGTCGTTTGTGTGAGGACCCCGGATGCAGACCTTGTGCCTTTAGCCGTTTGCTGGGCCAAGTGTAGGAATGGAGGAAAAAAAGTGTTAATAATAATAACCATAATAATATAATACAGACTTATACTTAGTTAGCAGCTTAATGCTTCGTTGCAATCTACGGTCATCCTGATTGGAAATACTGAAACATCCGTGCTAATGTAAGATGATTCCTACAAATCATTTATGTACATTATGCACATTAAGGAAGAGAAATGCCTCTAGAAGATGTGAATTCAAATGAGCAAAATCCATTGTAAAAAACGTAATTGAGTGTGTTCAATGGATAAGGTTTTATTAGCAAGCAGAAGCTGAGGAATAACTCAAATGCTTCGAACCTATGTAAAAGGAGCCAATGATCAATCGTATCAAATGCGTCGGAAAATCGGCGAAAATGGTGTCAATTTGTCCACGATCATTCAAGCTTACACTTAAAAACTGTGTGAAACATGTCAGATTCGTAACTGTCGAATGCCCAGAGACAGAAGCATATTGGAGGATGGAAATAAGTGACCAAGTATTAGAAAATATATTGGTATATAATTGCCTTAATAGTAAATAAACTTACTATTAAGGTAATTAATAGAAAAGCAGCATCTTTTTTTATTTGTAACTTTTCGTTTGGCTAAGCTTTAGCTTTAGAATGTTACGTAAGTAATTTATTTCCAAAATATTACGTTTCTGGGAAGAAAATGGCATCCACATATCAATGTCGTCTTTGAGTTGACCTAAACGTGACTTGTAACAATAAAAACTGTAAATCTACTCACTAACTGGTGCCATTTGAAAGTAATTTGAAGGAAGATAGAAGGAATAAAGTACCTTACGTCAATTTTAGAGAATTTACTCAATATCGCGAACAACGTAAGGAAATAATGATATTGATGATAATATAACACAAATGTATATACATTAAGCCGTCATGAGTTAAGCTTTTCTTATGAATTAGAAATTATAGAGAGGGTAATACTACCTTTGAGGTGCAAAAGCAACATTCGAATTCGCTAGGAATTTCGTCAAGTTTCTCGATCTTCTTGTTTGGATCAGATTTTTTGCTGTCCGCCTACAAGACAGATCGAAACACTGAAGATATGTTGTGTGTATACGGCATAGCAGTATAGAGAACAGGAGACAAAAACATCCAAAGTCTTTATATTACATAAATAATACACGTATAGAGATTGAAATATACATATACATAAAAAACAACTGAAACTATGTATGTTTATTGTATAAGATAACAGGCTCGTCAGTATAGTTGTAAGGGTAATAGTAATAGAGATGATGTGTAAATACCGTTTCTTTACCTACCATTTCCATAATAAAAGACAATCACAATTCGTGCATTCCTAACGAGAGCTGATTACCTTGAATAAGTTATACGATGCAATGTGCTTCCGAAAAGTTTTTGTAAAGCAATTAAGCTTACCAGACCAGTATTGAAATATTCTATTGTGGCTTCAGACGTATTAACACACCTTAGATTTAATTATAAGCAATTGATATTTTTAGATTTGAACAACAGATGTTCAAACGAAAAATATGTTGACGTTTGTCAAAAACACCTTGCTCAATGTGAACCATAAATAAATGTAGATATAATACAGATAGGCAATTCCATGTCAATATTTAAATATTATGTAGTAATAGACACACATTTTTGGAGACAAGACACTAATAAGAGGAACCCTAGATTTCTGCAATATCATGCGTGCCTTACACAAAGAATACGTTTTAATCTGCGCCTAAAATCTACTCCTTTTAAAAGTTAGGTTGATTCACTCAAATCTACTTGGAAAATCGGAGCGCACTACAACGCAAATGCCGGAAACGTCCCCTACACATGTAAAGTTAGAGTAATTACGGGGAAAAACTAAAGGGAAAAATATCGCACTATTTTAACTTTAAACAAGTTAAAATAAAACACAAAAGTCTCGTATTTTGCGTTATTTCTTCACACTCGCAATTTTAATTTAATATAAATCTGTGTTTCCAGTTACGTCATACATCAGTTATTTGTAATGTTCTTTATCTGTGACGTGTACCCAGTGTTGTTTTTATATAGAGTTGGAGAAATGTATGTAAGAACTATATTTCACACTGGACTAATAGTTTGGTGAAACAAAAATATATTTTATAAATTTGTACATATTTCCATAAGCTATTCCACAACATACAGGGTGAGTTATCGTTGCGGGCTCGGAAGATTGTGTCTGTGAATTGAAAATTTTCAGAACAGTTTCATTCTTATCATAAGGCCCGATTCACATGGTTTAAAATCATAATTTAAAACATGCTATAAATAAGGCTATCATGAAGTAAGAAATACAGGATGGATGTCTCACCGACATATATCTAAAAGGAGATGGTAGGTGATTTGATTCGGAACTTATTTAAAAAAATACCATTATACAAAATTTCACGATCTCAGAGAGAAAGCCAATTTAGGGTTTTATCTAAATTAGACGATTTTTGCTACTACGAATTATAATATATAATTTTTTTATCACATGAAGAGTGTATGAAATGTTACATGGAATAAAAACGTGCAATAGTGCCTAATTATAATTCATAATAGCAAAAATCATCTAATTTAGTTAAATCACTTAGTTGGCTCTATCTCAGAAATCATGAAATCGTCCAACATCTAAACCGACTCACCTATGAGCCTGCAGAAACGAGTACACCTCTCGTGCGTTTCACCAAATTAGCAAAGACTAGACAGACTCGTGTTTTATCGACTATCAAGAAACTAGTAGACAACACGAGCCCGATCTCACGTGACAAAAAACACGAGTCTGTCTAGTCTATACTAATTTCGTGAAGCGCAACTCGTTTCTGCAGGCTTACTCACCTACTACTTCCTTTGAGATATACGTCGGTGAAACAAACACCCTGAATATCACACAAATTCAACAAATTAACAACAGAAATCAAAAGAAACTGAATCTCTTGAATAATCAGATTTTTTATGTTCAACATTGTTTACTTAGTCAATATGAGCTCCATGTGGCATAAAAGTACCAACCATTTTGGATTGAATTCCGACAATATCGCCCCTAGTACTGTCCTTTAATGCTCCAGCGTTTTTGGTCGTACTCCAAACACTATTTTTTAAATATTCCCAAAACTACAAATTCGTTGAATTCAGATTAGGCAATCTTGTTGGCCATGTATTTTCAAAATATCACCTTAAAGGAGTTAACAAGTCCGTAACTGGTCCGTAAATCTGCGGAGGAACTCCATCCAGTATAAAAGTTATGTTTTCAATTGCGCAACCGTGAAATTGTATAATTTCTTAATATTTGCAGGTATCGTTTACCAGGAACGGTTATAGTTGCGACCACATCATTCCGTATATCCTCGATGCTGCTTTTTTTTATAAGAAGACCTTCCTGAATGATTGCCTGTGAATATTCTGTTGACCATCAACAATTTTAAGAATTGATTCCAGCAACAAGAACAAAATTGCCTCGTCTATCCATAAAATACAGGTTAACCATTCGGATTCAATTTCAATTTGAGCCATTATTTGCGAAGAAAAATCATACCTGATTGCCAAATTTACCTTCGCCAAATTAAATAGTCGCTATAGTTTATAAGGATACATTTTTAGAATTTTGCGTAAAATTTTCCATATATGACATTTGCAATCGTTTTAACATTGTATTAACACTACTGATTTCTAGCAGATTAGTATTAAATATGTTTTGATTTTTACTTCTGCTTCTGTAACTTGGTGATCACTAATCCTTGGTCTTCCCCATCCGCTCTCAAACCCATTACCATACGAAATCTTCACAAAACAACAGTGTAATTTCCAGTAAAATCGCAATAGCATTGTACTACTTATTCTTGCTTGCGGATCCATTTTTTTTTATTCAACTCGTTTGAATTTACTTAGAGATCAGGTTTATTTTGAGAATAAATCACTAAATAGCGATCGCTTTGTTTTGGCACTATGATGAAACTTTGCGCACGTACACTAAAATGCGACCATTGCAGCAACTAGAATTCATTTCCTACCTGCAATTTTTTTTCAATTTCGAGAATTATAGAGTAGAGTAGAGTAGAGTAGAGACAGCTCCATATTAGTGCATTTTTGAAATTCTGGGACAAAAATAGAAAGTGCTGTTGTCTTAAAATTAAAGGTTTTCAGAGTTATTAGAATTCTTTAAAAAAGTTGGCCCTCCTTCAGAAGAATATTGGAAGAATGTGATTTTAGTATCTAAATTAGGTGTAAAAGGGTCTAATACACACAAGCGTAGATACTTTCAAATTGATACACTTTATAAATAGAACACCGTATATATTATTTTTATTTAAAATTCTAGACAAAAAATTATGAAGATGTTAGTAGTCCAAAATCAACCATTTTCTCCTAATAACGATTTTTGGAATTAAACTACCCTGTCGGTTTATAGTAACAGTCATCGGAACAATTACTGAGTGTGATCACATTTAATACCAATTACATCTACAATAGGACTACGTACTATCTACTCTAACTAATATTTTCGGAAATCCTCCGAGAAAAGCCATAGAAAGAGGAACTGATAGGAATAGTATTTGTGTTGGGGCAAGAATTATTTAGGTGCTTGTGAATAGAGTTTGTCGTTATCCGGGAAAAGGCATCAGCTTTTAGACGGCTGTTGGGAAGCTTTACAGGTGTAGATTAAATTTACTACTGGAAACCAATTACACAAAAACCTATCTCAAAAAGAAAAACCATTAACGATAACTGAAAAGCCTCAAGCCCGCACCCGCGAAATTAGTCGTCATTTAAACATCAATCAAACTGGCGTTGAGAAAGCATCTAAAAGCAGGAAGTTCTATCCGTATCGAATTCAAATTAACGCAAAATTAAGCGATAATAATTTTGAATTTATCATTCTTTTATAATATTCAGCGTCTTCTATTCAAACAATGACCTTTTAACAAAAAAATTTCATACTAACTTAATGCAATATTACGCGTAATTCGAAAGCATATAAAAGTGTATGTATTAGGTACTTTGGTAACCAAACTAGGTAGCGGAAATCCTGTTCATTCAAAGCTCCAATAATTCTGAAATTCCTAATTTTAAGAGAATAGTGCCTCATTACAATTCGCCCCAAAATTTAAGGAGAAAAGGGATAATATATGTCCCATTTAAGAAAAAACACAAGTTTGGATGGTTACTAATTTGTAAAACATCATATGTGTTAAAAACGATGCTGTTGTATCGATGAATGTTGTCAAGGGCTTCCACATCGTTCTCTTCGCTTTACTTTGCTGAATCTTATATTGTTATAGTTACTAAGCACTTGTTGACCAAAATATTAAACTATGTGTGTTACACAATGTCGTATTTTGAATAGCGCGCCACACTTGGGGACACGGACGAGCAAAAATAAGTTGGCAGCATGTAAACAATTAAATTAAAGTTTATTGTTTATTAGTAAAAGATACTTTATTGTTACACAACGATATACAACAATGTGCGAGATGTTTCATTTAAGAAAGTTATTAATGTCGTCCTTGAAAAAGTATTATATTTGTTTAAAATGTTATTGAATAGCTCAAAAAATCTGTACAACATGCTATTACACATTTATCCAACTCTGTATAAATAAAGGAAGTCAAACACGCTTTCCCAAATGTTACACTGCAATGGCAATATAGTGGTATACAACAGTGTAATTTTAACTAGTAACATTTATTTAATTTTTTTTTCTTCTTCTTCTATATATATATATATATATATCTATTGACAATTAATACAACCACACATTTTGTTAAATTAATTAATTAAGTTTTTCAATCGTATGAATACGTTTTATTTAAACAAATAGATTGATTCTGTTGAGATTATAACAAAAACCATACAGATCCTATACCCGGTTAACTACTACATTTTGCACTTTTAAATTTTATTTAAAAATGTTGAATGAAATTCAAAAAATAGTACTAAAATAACTCCCTCGTGGTATTGATGGAATCATTCACGGCAAACGCAATGCAAATAGGGAAAAAATACATTACCCACGGACATGTTTCCGCTTACTCGGCGCCATCAGCGTGATTCCGAGAGGATTTTAACTCTTCTAGTCATTCCTCGAGCAGTTCTTGGACTGCTTTTCACGAGATGGCGTGCGCAAGGAACGCTTTAGGAAAGTGCACATGTAAGAGATTCCCACATCAGACCCATAGGCAGCGTATTTTTTCTCTCTTTGCGTTGCGTTTGTCGTCAATGATTCCATCAATAACCTTGAGGAAGCTGTTTTATTATTATTTTTTTGGTTATCCGAGTGCTCGTATAATGTAGCAGAAAGCTTTAGATTATAAAGCTTAAAAATAAAATTCTAATGTACCAAGTAACTTATTTTAGAATACATCAGACTTAAGTCTGCTACTAAGTAATTTGAGCAAGTAAGTTAATAGTTCGTTTTTGTTCAGATGTATTAATATCCATTATTAATATTCCAATTTAAGAAATAAGTCATTCAGAAGCACATTGCATTGTAGTCTAGTCTTTTATTAATAAAGTAAAATGTTAGTTATTTAAGATACGCTGTCAAAATGCAAAAAGGAAGTCTAACATTGAGAAATTGTTGGCTTACTAAATCACTGTAATAAATTTGTTGCTATCTAAGTTAGCTAATTTGAATATAATTTGGTATGAAGATCAATACTTCATTCTATTGAATCATAATAGACGGCAACAAATTATTATTATTTTTTTTCAAGAGAAAGTGAAAACAATTTAATTTAATGTGAATGACTTGCATAAACCACAATTAAGACGGTTAAAAATATATCGAATGCATACACGATCAAGTCATATCCACTGAATGCGAAGCTGTTGAAGAGGAGCTTCGGTATCTCTTGAATGCATCAACATTCCTAAGTGAATGTAATAAATAATGGAAATATGTTGAAGCAGTAAAATATGCAGTGGTATTTCGAAAACTTGACCCATAAGTACATACTTTTCTGATAAATTGATTATGTTATTTTTTTTAGAGGATTGTCAGTTTGTGTTGAACAGAAATAAACCTTAAACGAATCAAATTCTTATGCTTAATTCTTAGTTTATTACATCAATTCAGTACAAGCTAGAATGGATCAACTATATACAACTATTATATTATATTACATTTATTTTAAATTCTTTTTTCTGCGAATTAAAACCAAAAGATATATATGAAATTGTATTAAAGTATTCATAAACCTTCAGGAGCTTTATAACATTATTAGAAACAAAACGCTTGTACAACATTACAGAAATCCTATACAAAAATGCCCTAATATGTAAACGATGAAAGTTATATTGATGATCTTTTTCTGTGATCATAATAATAGTGATAATCCATAAATATTAATTCAAATATTCAATACCACGACATTCATTGGATATTAAAATGAGCTAATTTTTTTTAAGCCAAACCATTTCTTTATTTACAATCTTCTCTCTACAATCTTTTTCCACTCAAGCATCAAAACGTTTAAAGTTTTTGCCTTTTCTAATTAAAAATATGGGAAAGACATTGAATGTAAATTCTGAAAAGTGATTACGTTCTTCATCATGTTTTAATGTTGATACGAGTTAAGAATGCTATTACACTATTGCACTGGTAAACGAAAGTGCTGAAGCATTTCCTACTAAAAGAAACGGTTTATCGCCCAATCAATTGTTTTTTTTATAAATATAAGAGATTTGATTCGTTCTTGCATATGTATGTATACAGATTATACAAACCCTTTTCATCCATCTAAACTTACCTCCGGTAAAATAAAACCTATAGGCATATTTGGAATCAATTGCGTTTCATCTTCAGCAAGAGGGGCTGTTACAACTGTTTGGAGTTGTTGTTCCTCCGAAGGAGCCAGTTCCAAAAGACGCTTTTGACTGCCCGGTGACACCGGAATTGGTGGCCCTTCGCTAGTAGGAAGACATGGCATCTGGGAAGAGTTACTTCGTCTATTCCGATTTGGAAGATGGTCAAAGTTACGAAAGCTCGAGTCCACTTGCGATGGATTTTTAGGTTCTCCTTCGTTACTGTTAGCGTCGGCATGCGACATGGTGTGTCCTAACCAAGAAGAAGGAAGAGGACACATTGTGTCAATTGTGCCACATTTGGAGGCCACTTGATCTCAATAAACTCCAAAAATTTTTATTCACATGTACATAAGACAATATCTGCATATTGTTAAATATATACAGATATGAAAATGAAAATCACATATCGATCATGAAAATATAGTAATAGTAATAGTACTAACGATACTATCATGCGCACAATTAACTTTAAAAGATCAATGTAGTATTTATGCTTGAAGTGTGTTTCTCCGAATAGCATAACGCACATAACGAAAACAGACCAGACAAAAAAGCTGATTGAAACTAACAAAATGAAAATGAAAGGAAATACTCTTAGTGCTTAATATGTATCTCTATTCGTTGCCCAATTTCGTTACAATAATACATATAATGAAATAATTATCTGACATAAACTATTGTCTATCATGCGCATCCCAAAATTACCGTTTTGATTCTAGAATGGATTTTGCATTTGACAATAATAATAATTTTAGGAGTTTCGGCGATTGTCTTCATTTCCATCGATCAGAACACACATGTCACCTAGGAAAGAAGACATCGTCTTAAAACTCTGAAATTAAGCCGTGCTTAGGAACATAAGCAAAAAGCTCCCCGAAGACTTCGTCGTTTAAATAAGTTATTTTTTCAACTATTCTTACAACTATAACCACCTTATAACTATAGACAGTGAACTTACATAAAATATTCGCTTGCCACATTCTCTATTATCTCATCAATACGTGTAAAAAAAGTTCTTTCAATTGCAATTGTTGGTAACACGTTCGGAGCAAACGATTGCCACCCCTACTTGAAGTAGGATTAAACAGACTCTCTTTGTTGAAATGTAAAATGAAAAGCACTCTATATTATGAATTCTTTGAATGTATCTCAAACATTTTTTTTGTCTAAAATTTATTTTGTAGATATGAAATGCCATTTTGAGACTTTCATTGATGAAAATTATTTGTCAAATTGTTCCTACGCAAATAAATCTGTATTTATAAATTACCCGCGATTATTTCCAGTAATAGGTAGCAGGAGATTATCGTGAATAACTTTGAGTACCTACTGCATAAACATTTACAATCTAAACGAACTTGTTATGAAAGTATTCTTAAAGAGAATCAACCTCCGATTATTTTTTGCAATTTCAGGGATGTATACTCGTGTATTGTTTACAAAAGAATATATCCAAAATTTCAATGGCGTTCTTACAATCGCGGTAAGCTGTTGGCGCTTCTCAGAAAGCTTAGTAAGCAATATTAACAGAAAGAAGGACAGAATATTATTTCACATATAAATTTTGCCTATTCCCCGCAAACAATAGCTTCAATTAAGCTTCATTTCTTAATAAATGACTTATTAATGACCTAACCTGCATACTGTACGTTTTATTAAAATAAATATGAGAACCTCGAAATATGTTTTCCTGAAAATATTTAATAAGTTTCTTCGAATTACTGTTAGCCTGTCACTTATTGCAGCACAGGGGAAGGATTAAAAAGAAAACAGCTAAAAATGTTTCATATTGCTAGTATTTCTACTTTTGAAATACATAACAATAATTTTAAATTACATGTTATAAAATACATCAAGGCACGACGCTGGACGTATTATTTCGTTCATTTTTTGAAAATCGTTCTATTTACTAGAAAAAGGGAAATCTAAAAATAAAATATTATAATTTTACTAAATCCTGAAAGGCGATAAATGTTATAAACACACATGTGTACGTCTCAACACGATAAATAAATACATAAAATGGGTCAGAAGTATTTAAAGTGGAACAGGGTCAATTGTAACATTTTTGAAATTCGAAATATCTGTATACTATATGAGAATACCGGATTGGAAGTCAGAGAAAATACAGAAATGTTTCTACTACGCCACTTCCAAAATTGTTACAATCATCCCATATTGTGGATTGTTGTAACATACTATTCACATAAGTATGGCTACCTATAGATATCTAAGCAGTCACTTAAAACCAAACTTGAACAATGATTACCTTTTAATTAAAACACAGTAACATTTTCGGATTCACTGGAGCATGCAAGCACAAACATCTACGTAAATTATTTGCTGATTAGTGGATTTCTAAATTTCTACATAGGTTACGGCAGTAATAGAAACATGTTAATTTTTAAAAGGGTTATTTGCGAACGAAAAACAGCACAAAAAGTTTGCTTACCAGTTATGTAATTGACAATAGATTTTTACTATGATACAATTGACTCCTCCTTCCGTAAGTATTTATAAATCGACTATCCCTTCATTTAAATTGATATGTTGTATCTGCGTATTAACTATTGTCTTATCTGTTCGTTTAAGATTATGCATGTATATAATTCACCACAAATCTTTTGAGTACGTTTATAATGAAATAATGTTACATATCTTCTTCGTCGTCTGTTAATTTGTCATCTACTGTATAGTAGCACGTATCAGTTTTATTATTATTTAAGTTTTGGTTGTTTGTGTTCAAGGAAGGAATATATTTGGGTTTGTGTCTTGTTCTCTTCCAATGGTCTGCAAATAAAATAAAAAATAAACTAAAATATCAATTGACTCTAACGCTACTTAACTTATTAACAACGAAGTCTTCGAGCAAAAACACCGCGTGGCTGGTAAACAAATAAATGTACGTAAGTATACAATGGTATGCAAATCGACCAATATATTTGTGGTGTTAATAAATTAATTTGGAGATCAATAGACACACACAGTATAATAACGGATAGATGTACCTGTGTCGACAATAACGTCGATTAGATCCATACTCTTCGCGAAGGCATCCCTTAGGTTGATGTGATGGAAGGAAACTATGCTGCCTTCCCTCTTAGCACGTTCCAACGCCTCTCTTCTCTTCAATGCCTTCTCTCTTCTCATTTGATTTTTGTAAAACTCGGCAAAATTGTTAACTATAATAGGAATGGGCAACGCGATCACCAAAACACCGCATATACAACATATGCTTCCTATAACTTTGCCAAGGGGAGTGGTTGGGTATATGTCTCCGTAACCTACAGTAGTCATTGTAATTCCCGCCCACCAAAACGTTTCTGGAATGCTGATGAATTTGGTACCAGGCTCCTCTTTTTCAGCGAAATAGGCAAGACTTGAGAATATGAGAACGCCCATGGCCAGGAACAGCATTAATAGACCAAGTTCTTTATATGAGTTTCTTAAGGTGAAGCCCAACGATTGCAGCCCCGTGGAGTGCCGTGCCAGTTTTAAAATTCGTAAGATCCGCATGATCCTGAAGACTTGCACGACCCGTCTAACATCTTGAAATTGGTCGGTGGCGTTTTTATTCGTTTCCAAAAGGAACAGCGAGACGAAATAAGGCAATATGGCTAATAAATCTATAATATTGAGGCCGCCCTTAAAAAATTTCCACTTGTTCGGCGAAGCACTGAATCGCAATATGTACTCGAGAGAAAACCAAGTGATGCAAACAACTTCCACCATTGCTAACTGAGGATTATCTGAGAAGTTTCCTTTCTCGTCATTGACCTGCATACTTGGTATCGTATTCAAGGTGAGTGCTATAGTGGACAGGACGATAAATAAGATGGAAACGATGGCGATTACCTGGAAAAGTCAGTAAACACAAGAACTTCTATCACATGCCCTCACCACGGTCTGATGTTAAGGAGAGTGTTGTTGTAATAGTATCTTAGTCATAGAGTCAGACAGTAGTGTGTTTTAGTGTTTTCTTTATATGTTAGTTGGATATATATGTAATATACATATATATAAATGTAAGTGCGTGTGTGTGTGTGCGCGCTCGCAGTGTTATTCACTTTAAGAGAAATGCTTACGATTCGCATTCAAATTGTTATGTATGTTAACAAACTTAAACAAGCTCTAAACTGGGCGTCTTGATCATAAACATTTCCCACATATAGTCAAAATATTATCATATTACAGATAACTGAAAGCTGTAAAAAGCATAAATCATATTGTAAAACTTCAAGAGAAATAAAATTCAAATTAATATCTATATAAAAAATATCGGTGTAACATCTAAAGCATTTAGGTGAAATAAGATAACAGGATGATATATTTAGAATAAAGATAAAATTATATTAGCTAAAATATTTCAGTATGTGTTGTTAGTGTTATGGAAATGAAGATAAAAATTGTGCACAGTAGTAGTCTAAGGTGTTCTAGTGCTGTTGCTAAGCTCGCTGTGTTATTAATACATAAATATTGAAACACCAAAACACCAATATGTTAGTAAAAGGTCGCGTTAGTCTTTTCAGTCAAACGTTAATCAGCCAGAAATAGGGTTCTGAGATAGGAAGCAAATGTACAGAGCTCGAACCCCTATACCAGTCGAAACTAATCGAAAATAATCTATCAACATGTGTCACACTTCACAATGAGATTGCATGAATAGATGTTATTGCGACTACAGCAGATATACGATGTTTTAAAGAGTTAAAGCAATGCAAGTAATATGCTATGCGTGTGTGTGTATATGATACATGTTTCGAGATTAAACGATCAGCTTTGAGAGGTAACGCATACAAGGTTCGCAAACTAGCAGCCTGGTCGTCGCGTTTGCCCATCACCATCAAGTATTGAACACAAGCCAAAAACATTAAAGTTAAAAATAATTTGAAAGTAAACACATAACGAAAGGAAAACATTATATCCGTCTATATAATATCAAAAGAAACATCTATATATCAGGTCTTCATCTTCATCAATCTTTTCAAGTGGACATCTAGAACACAGTAGTATAAGACTTAAGTCGATGTTCCAAATTCCTTGGTATGCGAATTAGGTTCGCTAAAAATTAAAACGGATATTTTGATCACCGAACAGTAACGAGCGGGTTTATTAGAAATTTATGAAAACTGTCATGCATTATGCTAAAAGAAAATTCAATCAAATCAAAAGACATACGTCGTAAAGCATATCTGGAATTTATGGCATAACTACAACGCAGAAGTTTTAAATCAAGCCCTATTTTATTCTTGAATTTTAGTATTCTAAACAGAATTAAGAACAGTAGAAACACGAATTTTGTAATGTTAGTGTGCATAAATAAAATTGCAATTGTACTTGAAAAATAAATTATAAGTAATAACAGAAAATCACCAACAGTTTAAGTGAGCTATCTAAAATCTTAGCTGTTGCAGGAATTTCATTTTGACTTCTTTAATAATTAAAAACAAAATTCAATGGTATCATAAGATCATTCTGTCATGACATTAGACGAAAACGGAAAATAAATGTTTAAATTAGT
Source organism: Oryctes borbonicus (assembly GCA_902654985.2). Classification (NCBI taxonomy): domain Eukaryota; kingdom Metazoa; phylum Arthropoda; class Insecta; order Coleoptera; family Scarabaeidae; genus Oryctes; species Oryctes borbonicus. The sequence goes on from LR736857.1 coordinate 13,208,824, forward strand.
GTAAAAACTGCGTGTTAAACCTGAAACAATTGAAAATATTGAAGAACATATCAATTTCAAGCAGAAATCTTAAAAGTATTGTAGTAACTGCGGAATTAGTCGCCATATTTTGTCCACAACTGTACAAGTCAATTAACAGGTAGGAAACAACAAAATAAAGACAAAAACCTAATTCTTAACAAAAAAAAAAACAACTTTTCGTGTTATTTCATAAACAACCTACTACATTTCTAAGCAACAGATGCCTTCAAGCACGTTGATTACAACGATTAATCCGGCTGAACTCACTTTGACTAATAAAAAAAATTAGTAGCCATAAAATTGCGGCTTTATGTTTTCCACGATTCAATAATGCAATGCATCACACTATTTTTGAAAGAAAGTCTGAGGCGTTCATAAAACGGTGATGAGAGTGTACTAATATTAGAGAAGCCACGTTTACTTTATTGGAGAGAAGCTTAAGCATCTCTTTATCATTTCGCCGCAGGAAGTATGCCATAAATTCACATAAATTTTAAAAATATTTTAGTATAACGTCGTGTAAAACAAACTTTCATTTGCCCACCACTCTAGTATTATATACAAAAATCAAAATGATTAAGTACGTTTCCATGCATAAGCATCACATACATCGAAATATATTTAGCAAATTATCGAACAAATATAACGATCATATCAAAGTAAATTGTAGAATTAAATTGTAATAGAATAAATATTTATGGAACGATTTCCTATTTTACACACACACACGGATAACTAGGAATTTTATATTTTTTAATACTAAAAAGTAGTCGAAAAAGAAACGACGATAGTATGATTTCACTTAATTTGCTTTTTTTATATTACGTTGTGTTGTCATCTTTTAACTTATTTAAATATGTTTCTAAATGAAATGAATACCAGTAAAATCCACATAATCGGAAAGATTTGATTCCAGACAATGCCTTCAAACACTCACAATTTAATGTTGTTATACAGCGACCGGCACAATTGTTGCGACATATGGGAAATGTTTTAATTATTAACATATAGATATATTTAAATAAGCAAAAAAAAATATATTTTTTCAATAAATTGCATATTATCATCTTTTTATATTTTAATAGCTCAAATGAAGCAAAGTCTCTGAATTTGGCTGAACAAACAGTTTTGTCAATTCTTGCATAATTAACAGAGTTAAAACAACAAAGAAATTCTTCCAAACTGCTTCTCAGTAAACATTACTTTTATTAAACAAACAGTAAGTAATAGCAATTAAAGAAGTTCGAATTGAAACATTATAAAAAAGTACTTATTAAGCATATGTGAAAATACCATTTCGTTTTAAATAAACTTAATGACTTATAAATCAGTATTTATGCACTTCACTTTCACTTACTACTACTTGTAACTGTTACATTTAGGGCACTTTCGTCAGCAGCCACTGGTTTCTTATGGGGGTTTTGTTCAGATTTCTGCCAATCTTGTTTTCTTAAATTTTTTCATTGAATGGGATTTATCCTGGTTTCACTAAAAATCGCTGTCGTTGTCTCTGACGTTCTCCGGAAATTATGATAACTTTTTTCTTCGCAAAAGTAGTAACGGCGGACTCGTAAAAAATTAATTTAAGTAAAATGTGCAAAGTATTAAAGATAAACTGAGATAATAACTGAAATTTACTCTGTACATGCTCTATCATGTCATCACTCCAACTTACTGCGCGCAAATGCGATGTATGTAGATTGAAGCGCGAAAGAATTAGTGAAATACTAAACACGAATAAGCAAACCCAACAATTTCAGAGCTATTGAACACACACTAACAATATGTTGAGGAAAACATAGTTGGCTATCGAAAGTTACTTCAACATTATCCACTCTGTCTTCGTGTACAATAACAGCAGTACCGTCGATGTAGTTATTAACGACGACGTGATGACTCCTGGACCACGTTAAAGCTTAGTTTATTATAGCGTCATCACAGCAATATCTAGAAGCTCTTGCAAGCAAAGGCAACCTGATTCATCTCACACATTCTGGGAGATCTTAAGATGCCAAAGATGAGGATCTTTGTGGCAGACCAGACCAAGTGCCAAGTAGTTATCGGAGCAGTATGCGTTATAATAAACATAATGCTGCTTCTGATGTAGATAGCTTTCAAAGAAAAACACAGGCACAGAGGTGGAAATTCAAATGTCCAAAGTTTCTTGGTGAGTATGAGAAGGCTAGTAGTCCTAAATTTTCGTGAAAAATCGGTGTAAATAACATCTAGCTGTCCAGTACTGAAGACATCTCATTCGTAATCACTGCAAGATTTGTTGCGCCAGAGCGTCCGTTGCTCCGTAGCTCACGTTCTTGTGCGGTTTGATATGAGTCATATTAGTTTTGTTTGTAGCACATGTTTAAAGATCTTGAAAAAGTTTGGCAAAATGGCAGTAGGCCTGTAATTCTTAACATCAACTGCACTGCTGTTTTTAAAAGTAGATTGAATGTATATTCCGGAAGTTTCGAAAAAATGCAGACACAGTCCTTCACGAAAAAGCTTGGTATATTGTCACCGCTTCTCGCAAATTTGTTCTTCAGCCTTTTATAGGCGACAGAAACCTTCGTGTCAAGGATATAAAACGGAGTTCAGTTCAAACTAACGTCAGGAGTAGCAGAAATATCAATAGTAAATAAATACACTGAAGCAAACATCTCTGCAAAAGCGCCAACAATAAAGTATGGGATACTAAAACCAATTTCGTGAATAATTAATACGAAACTAGCAGCACCGCCATCCGTGGATGCGTTTCGCCGTTTACGGCTCATCGGCAGTTTTGCGAGCAATACTTGTTACCTGTCATTTCGAATATATACGACGATCCTACGATCGAGCACCAGCACCAGCGCTCCGCGGATGACAGTGCCGGTAGTTTCATATTGTTCATTTAATTAATTTCTATTGGTGAATTTCCAACTAGCCGAAGCACAAGGTTGTCGAATATTTACTTGTATTCTGCTCTGTAGAGGTTGATATAGCGTTAACTTCGGCAATTTTAGTTGATTAGAATATGTTAAATAATCTATTCCAGGAATTATTGAACTATCCTTTTTAAATTGTATATTTTCAAAAGATGTTTGGATCTGTTATTATAGCTGGTTAGTTTTTATATAGTAAGAATATCTCAATCTTCAGTGAGAGTAACCTAATACGTTGAAACTCTCTTCTGTAGGTGTCCATCAAGACCTGTAGTTAATTTAATTTATTATTAATTAATAGCTCAATTTCGGATGTAAACGACAGCGGTATGACACAAATACAACGGACATAACTGAATTATGTAAGCCTACAGTCGACTGTAACCTAGCACAGAACTCTTTTAAAGTAGCAGCAACACAATCACAGGACTCCAAAAACGATCAGTTCACCCCAACGAGATCGGCGTACAAACCATACAAATTTGTCTTGAAATTAACGATACCAATACGAAAAAATAACACAGCTCGAGGAATTACTTTGAACTGCAACTATATCGATTCATAGCGTATTTTTTCAATTTTCCGTTAGTGATCATGTGATGTGCGGCGGGAATTGGTTCAGTATATCCAAACTGAACCAATTCCTTAAAAAGAAAATTTCCATATTTTAATAATTAACAAATTTCCCATATGTTGCAGCATTTGTGCTGGTCACTGTTTAAGTTTCAGCAGCCAAGTCTAATGTAAGTTAGTTCCGTTCTCAAATAGAAGCCGCGCCAAGAGCCCAGTTACAACGTATATATGATTATTTCCGAATAATCTAAACGACGAGCGTAGAACATATGTTACACTATGGTAAAGATCTAAACTAACTTCAAATGATTGTAAAATGCCCTGCTTGATATACTTCTTTAATTAGGTACAAAACCAAAAGATACACCTTTACTCTTAGCTTCGCGTGTAGTAACTAATGATCAATGATTATTTGCAATAAGGCAAATATGATAAACAATAAACCAACACACAAATGGTTTCTTTATTGAGTAGTTACTTGCTTTTTTATATTAGCATTTAATGTGCAAATGGAACTTCTAAAAAGAATTACTGTTCGTGTTTCTTCCTCGACTAATTGTTAAATATCTTTATAGTTTTATACGCTACCTAACCAAAAACGTAATCCAATAATAATTGTCCTTTAAGGAGTTTTGTGGATTTAACACATAATATATGTGGAGTCGATCTTAAGACAATATTGATATTATCATTTTTAGAGCAAAAATCGAATTTTGCTATTTTGGGTGGTAATCTTAGTAAAAGCTAGTAAACAGCGAGAGAGAAATCCTAAGTTGCAATCACCAATACACATAAACTCTATAAACAAAGTTCATCAAATATTATTTACAAAAATGACATATGTTTAAATGTTTTCACATAACTGCTTTATGCGCTTGTCATTTGAGGAGAAGTAAATAGTATTAGTTTTCATTCTGGTTGGTATATGAAAAACATACCCTAGCAGCTATAGACGTAGTAGGTTTCTCCAGCATATCCCACAACCATTTTTGATGCTGCGAACATTTATCTTCCCCAAACTCTTCTTCGTCTCTTTGTCGCAAAGATTCCGCTTCTTTTCTCATTTCCTCGTGTACGTGCTCCTTTCTCTGATGGTACTTATGTTGACAGCACGATTCTAAATACAGTTCATCTACACCCCAGTATTCGAGATCATCACTAAAAGCTAGTACGCACATCTCATCGACAAGGTGCAACTTCCCGGTCCGGTAAAAATTTAAAATCGAACTGAAAGACTTTGGATGACGATCGAAAAAATATTCGTTATCTATAAGCGAATAATCGTCGCACAGTTCACTAAGAGCCTCGTGGGTATTGCAGTCTCTTAACCGACCGAGTCTAGTATGAGGTAATCGTTCTAGTGTCCTCCAGAGTACCTCGTGTTTGACACCGCCCACGTTAATGCAAACTCTTCGATTAAGCGCCTTCGAACGCACAATCATGAAGGGTTCTGGTGGTAGCGATGACATCGATCTGGAGTAGGGTCTTTGGAATTGCAAAGGTAAAGGAGGAGGCATAGGTGGCATAGGCGGTGGTTGTTGCATCGGTGGTGGTGAAGTTTGTGAAGGATAGGAAGAGGTGCTGAAGCGGCCGTCACGACTGGAGGCTCCCGATTCGCCAGCAGCGGGGTCCCACCGTACGACGAGACCATCGCTGTCTCGATCGCCCACCATCGGCGGCTGCTGCACCGGGAAGCTGGTACTGTTCGCCGTGCTGATTACCAAGATGGGTTCAGCGCACCCTCATCCGCCACCTCTTTCGCATCCACTCCTCTGGATCATCCTGATCTGAAACAAAACGTAAGATTGAGATACGCATCAATACATTTAATTGACAAGCTACTACTGATAATATTAATTGTAATTAAATTATAAGAAAAAGAAACTGCAATAATCTCTAAGTTAAACGTGTCCTATGCAAATATATTTTTTATTATGATCTAACATCTCAACACAAACTGCTATAATCACATATAGCTGCATGTGATTGCTAGCAAGTGCATATCTGTACAAAAGGTTTTGTGAGCAACCAAGTGCGCACTCAAAATCAATCACCTGTTAACTAAATCTGATTTATCAACTTGTTAATTTTGATTTTATTATACGTAAGGGGAAAGTATACAAAGTGTCTCCTAACTTCTTTATTCCAATTTCATTACTTGGGCTTTTATATTTTGATCTACACCGTATCTTCAATATAGAGAGCGATGCCAGTTCAAATCTTTGCGGACCATTCAAAATTTTTATACGCCGCTGATTGCCAGTATATATAAGTTATTATAAAATAACGAATTATATTATTTACATTAGCAAAAGCGCAATCAATATTATCAATATGATCGGGAGCACTACACTTGAAGGGAAGTGACTTCAATGAAAGCGCAAAAAAAAACAGCTATTAACAAAACAAGTTAAACTAAGAGAAAATAATAATGAGAAAAACAGAGAACGAAAATATGACAAATGCGGGATATAATAACAATAAATAATAAGAATAATTCAGGCTTTTACGAGATTTGACAGTTTGGCAATTGTTATCATCACTTTGGATCAACCTAGCGTCATAGGAAACAATTTGGCGCTCTTGCCTAACTAATTTTGTATAACAACAAAAATAGATTACCAAAACTTTTATTGGCGCATATGGCAAATTTCTTAAGCTGAAGTATTTCCGTTTGCAGATTTGTAAAAATAGGGCGTTTTATTTAAAATAAGCAGGTTGACGTCGCTTCCAGTGACACCGGATGTAATTGAATTTCCGATAACGCTTAGTTAGCAAAAAAATAGAAATCGATCTTTTTTTTCTAAAGACGCTAGCTTCTGTCGGCCAAAAGTTAGTATGGAGAGAGAGATAATTTAGGACTTCTCCGTATATAGGTATATTAATATTTATATACTCTAATGGCCTCTTACTTTTTAAAGCAGTTATGACAATTTCGAATATTTTTTGTACTAAACCTTGTTTTCTTTAAAAATCATTTCATTTTGTGATGCACAGCTTTAGAATTTATAAATTGCTGTATTTAAAGACAAGCTAATTAAATTTCAAATCGGAAAACGAAGTTTTTATTGTTTCATTATGTGAAGCTATTACAGTTTCATTAACTATGTAATGTAATACAATAATAATAATAGTAATAATAGTAATCGTCATCGGCATAATAATAACTCCAATCTAAAAGTAATCCCTGAGATTGGTAAGCGAGTATAAGTATTGCATTCTATCACACCAGTTAACTTGCGTGTATCAAAATTAAAAATCTTATTTCAACATTCTTACAGTTAGTAAATTCATTATTACAAATTTCTCTAACCACCAACACGGTCCCAAAAAGTTTAGTTTTAGTGTTATGCACTTTTTACATTTTTAACCACGTGAAAATCAACAGAAAATTAGAAAATTCTATTTTCTATTTCTCCAAACCAAAATTAAGATTACAACAAATATTTGCCAAATAATAAAAATAACTACATTGTTCAAAAATGTGTATTGCAAAAACAATTAAAACACGTATAATATGTATAAAACACGTAAATTATGGAATAAATCCCTTAAATTTGATGAAATTTGTTTTTCGAAAAAAATGATAGGGCAAGACAATTTTATTTTTTTTAAATAAGCACTTGATGCATTAATTTGAAGTGTCCTTCCCTTCTGGTATTTAAGCAACAACATAATCTAGAATTTTTTAAATAACTTTTTTGTTTTTATTATTGATAGATCATTTAATGGTCATCCAAACATTTTAGTACTTCACATAAAATAAAAGTTGTTGAGTTCAGTTTCTCAATTAATTTAATTTTCGTTTTGGTTTTATTTGTGATATAAAATTAAAGTTTTGTTTTTATTTTATATATTATGCGCGCCCTCTACACAGATAGTGTCTTCCCGCAAGACACATGTTTAGATCGGTCTTCGCTGATTGTACCACCGCGTGGAAGAATCCCTCGGTTTCTGCCGCAACAGAATCGGTGAGTGCTTCACAGCCCTTCAGTGAAATAATCTGCTTTATATTTAGTATTAACCGGTATAATTCAGTCAACTCGATAAAGAGCTGAAATAACACAAAAGAGTGGAAAACATAAATTTGATTAATAACAAAAAAACAAAGATAAATCCTGTTATTTAAGAAATGAAGCGAATGTTTCCTTTAAATCAAATGTTCATAAATTTTCGTACTAACAAAAAGGCAAGCAAAAAGCAAAATTTTTACAAATCAGTCCAAAATACAGAATAATCAGCCATATGCCAAATACTCTTTAACCAAAAGTGAAACTCAGCGCATAGAAATTCTAATTTTTGCTGGATTCGAAACTCAGCAAAGTGTGCAATTAGAGAAACTGGGCATATCAAACATATTGCAACTGCAGGACGTCTTAAGAAAATGAACAAATCTGTGAAAATTGGAATTAAGTGTGAGTGAGAAAAATCTATGTTGATAGACCACCAAATCTAGAAGATTTGGAAACTAAAATTAGATATGAAATGAGTCGAACTAATTCTGACGTTATTCACAATGTACAAATTGAATGTGCCCATAAATTTACTTAGTGTCAAGAGGCCGGTGGATGGGATTTCGAACATTTGATTTAAAGTGTTTTTCTTGTTGTCGAAGCAAAAGAAAGCAATCGCGGTTGTCGTTAAAAAAATGTGGTTGATATTACTAGAAGTAGGGTAACTTAAAATTGATTCAAAAATGTTTCTTCGAAAAACATATTGCTTCAAAATTAATGAAAATATTCCATAATTTTAGCGCTCAGAGTATATTACATAGTATTATAGGTATGTACGATTCTTTGGGGAAATGACCAAATGGTGTATATACAGGCTCTTGCCATCCCCCATGCTTTATAAATAAGTCAATAAAATAAAAGGAAAGTCTCCCCAATACTTTTAGTGGAAGTAGAGCTTAATATGATCTTCACTGAAGTCAATCGAGTTTAATAAACGTTAATCATATTAATAATCCATACGACAGGAACATTTTTAGAAAATGGATATAATAATGTATTTTAATAGAAGATAGTAAGTGAAAAGCCTGCTCTACGTTGATTTAAATAAATATGTTTTATACGCTTTAAAATTAACGTAACATCAAAGGAAAAGTAATTCCAACAGATTGTAAACGTTTTCAAAATTTTATATCGGAAATCACCAAAATGTTCTTTAATAAATTTAATAGTCTAGTAGAATCACATGTCTTTTCTTTTTTACTTGGCGAACCTTGGTCATCTGTCGACGATACTACAGAAAGAGAATGACGTTATAAATATTTATCTGAGTTGGTTTATATCCACTATCTGTTTTGAGTTTTATTTAAAGTAAGCGGTACCTAAGTTTAAAATTGAATGGAATAGTTTTACCTACAAACTAAAACAACGATAAAATTAAAATTTAATATATAGTATAATGTTATTATTCCCAGGATCGAGGTTAACTATAACTAGCGCCACACATTCATCAGACTTAGCGATTTCACTTTATCCATCCGTCCAAAGCGAAAGTGCCTCTGTCTGGCCTATTATCTTTGGAGTGTGGTAAGAAGGGGCTATTTATAAGTCCAACCAAGGACGGTAGTGGTAAAACGGGACAATAACTTCTTTTATATTCCACCTTCTCATTTCCCAAATCATCCGAATTAATGTAAAATCTTCCTAAGCCAATATTCAGTGTGACTTTAGACATATCTCAATGTAAATTCATTGGTCATTTTGTAATCATCAAAATTCTCAGTGCACTTTCACGTTGTACAGTTGTTTGCAGTGCAAAGCTTATCAAAAAGCATAGAGTCTATGCTACAGTTGCGTCCTTTCTCCCTTGCATAATGCTACAACTAAAAAATAAATGCTTCTTTTTATATTTATATTTCGACATCGATGCATTTTTGGAGAGGAAAATTGTCAAAATTTGCTGCGGTCCTAAAACAATTGCTATCGCGATTAATAAAACAATAAAATGATATTAAAACTAAACGTGCTCCGGGTTTAGACCGTGTCATAGTTAATCGATCTCGACGTTTCGCCCAGAATATTATCGGGACTCTTCAGGAGAAGGATAGGCCACAATTAGCACGACAACTCAATATGTAAACCATGCTAGAGGTGAAACTAACTGAGCGGAAAGCAGTTAATCGCGGTAACTCAGCATGTGAACCATTCCAGAGGCGAAAATCCTCTGCGGGGATATACGGGGAGAAGCACGCTTTTATATCGGCAGTGGCCAAGAATTATAAAGTAATAAAGTCGCCCTGAATAATATCTGTTCAGTGAAAGCCGAATTCGAGGGGAGGTGTGTTCTAACGCAGCGTTCGTTTCCTCCATATACACCAAACCACACAAAGAAAGGATTCTATAAACACATTTCACAACAAATTTCAGAAACTCACCCCCAAAAAACCTCTCAATAAGCAAATTTCCAAGATTATTTTAAATCTTTCATCATACCAATTATCTAAGGATGAGGAATCCATAATATCAAACGCTATAAATTTCTCAGTTACCCCCAAAACCATCCCAGTAGAACAAATCACAGCGTCCGTCGCTGTATCTATTAAAACTCTTCCGAAAGCTACTGCAGACCGCATTCGTTTTCAAACGGCCAAATATGTTCAATCGGCGAAACCTCCTACACCCAACATTTCCAAAGATGGAAGAATAGCCCTCACGAAGTTAAAATCTAATTCGTCCATTACCATTCTTTTTACCGACAAAGGCAGTTTCTGACCATTCTCAATATGTTGCCAAAGTGATGGAATTGTTAGGTAACGGGTCTTATGCGCTTATATCTAGAGATCCCACTTCAAAGATAGAAATGGAAATTAGAACCCTCATCAAATCATCAGACAGTCCTCCTAAAGTCCAAAAACGTCTAATCTCAGGTGAATCCAAACCATCTCGATTGTATGGTCTTCCCAAGATTCATGCTTCTCAAAGGCATACCTCTCAGGCCTATTATTAGCACTACAAACTCTCCTACCTACCACTTATTCAAGTATCTGACACACGGGTAACACCCTTTCCCATGTACTTAACTCTGCTCATTTCGTGGAACTCATCTGCAACATTCGTATTGAACGGGAGATATGTTAGTCAGTTCTGACATAACATCCTTATTTACCGATTTCCATGGTTCAATTCATATCGTCGAACAGCTCCTGGAACGGGATGGGGAATCTGTGGGAAGAATGTGTCACTTCTACTTATTTCACATTCTAAGGACAATTTTAGAAACAGTTATCTGGTGCTGCCATGGAAGAGTTTGGACCCGAGGCTATATAAGCCGCTGAAGAATTCAAAATGAATCAGAAATAAGGATTACTTGTTACCACGTTCTACAGTTATAGTATTATAATACGTAGGAGGTCAATTAATTCTAGTAGATGTCACAGTATTAATTATAACCTGGAATATAGAATTAATAAAGAAATCGAAACAATAATATTTAAGGTTACTGAACTTCTAATGGTTTGCAACGAGTAGGCCAGGATAGCATACGGTTGCTACTGTGTTGATTAATTTTTGCTTTCGATTTAACATTTACATTCCACAATAAAAACGTTCAATTATCGCAAGCTGAACTTACCGGCTATTTTGTAATATAGTGTTGGTCACAACAATAAAAACACTCGTGATATTTACGTCTGTAAAATAAACTGCGAAACACAATTTAACGGAGAGCTTGTCGTACTTATAATATTGTTGGATCCCTCCGTAATTATTGGAAAAGGATAAACTTACTGGCTGACGAAAGTTCTGAGTTCGCGTAGAATGGTTTCAATTAATATTTAATTAGCTTTTGTTCCATGCTGTTACATCTGTAGATCATCGAAACATTTGATTTCAGGTATTCTCTTTAATAACGCGTCTAAATCTTGGGAAATTTCCCCATTTTACAGTTTGATAAAATCTGTAAATTTTCAAAATCAATTTCTATATTTGGAAAAATTTAGGTATTGTCTTTTATTCAATTGTTGAACTTGAATTCGCCAAATAGTAGAGAGATTGGTATAAATAGGTGAAAAGAATTGCCAATATCTTTAATAATCGACGGTGACATTGAGCAAAATAAGCAAATAAACCAAGATAGCAAGGATAAAACGTTGGTCCGTATTTTCACCGTTAATGCAGAAAGAAATTCAAAGAGTTTAGTTGAATAGGTATTCAATTGGGAAGCTTGCAATTATCCCATATCTTCTTACTTAATCCATTAAATGTAATTAAGTAAATAGGGATGACGAAAAGGTTTTTCCACAAACTAGAAATCACAGCGAGGACGTCAAGAAACTTCAGAATGAATCTACTAATAAAATTTCCACGTATTGATCAAGAAATGAATTAATGAAGAGCTGAAGCTGAAAATATAGTAAGGTAAACAATTTGCATTTGTCGGTTGTTCGATTTCTTGCAATCTTGGCAATCATTTATGATGTTAATCTCTAGAAGTGAATCACTTTCATATCATGAAAAACTGCAAGTGTCATGTAAACACATTTGTATCTAAAGTCGACATTTACTTTACGTATCAAAATATTTGTGTCTGCTACAGTTAATACTGTGATTTGATTTTAGTTGAATACATACAACATTCTTGACGAGATATCTTATCATGATATTTTCTACGCGTTTGACGAATGCATTGATTTCATTTTCCTCTTCAGTACTTATAGGATTATTTTATTTATATGTAATTATAAAACTCATTAATCCCCAGATTAAAATGTAAATGCGCGTAATGTTTATCCAGAAATTAAAATAATTCAGCATATTAATAAATTTTGTAATCTATAAACTGAAGCTTTTATCGTAAGTTTGCCCTTAACAGGATTATACATGCGGAATGATTACCCAGCAACTAGCTTTTACAACAAATTAGCCTGTCGACAGAATCTTGGCATATTATCAAATCAGCAACAAGTCTGGTGTAATGCAAGTCATGAATATATATTTAAAATTCCGGATCATAGTGTAAACGCCAACCAAGCGTTCATATGCGAATCTGTTAACAAGAAATATAATGCTGTTGATGTATTGAACGAACTCATTTTATACAAGTTATTATAAATTCCGAATTTTACTTCGAATGAGGATCTGACTTTTGTACCACTTCATAGAAAACAGCAAGATTCTCCATTCGATCTTACTGTAAAGCAATTTACACAACGTGTGTCAAGAGGTACGCACTATATCGAATTTCTTTTTGTCGTAGACCTTTTATAAATTGTAACAATGCAGAGAATTTGAGCAGCTCTTAAAACCAACTTGACACCCATTAGACATAATTTATCGTCTATCGTATACAGACTGAGCTTTTAAAATTGAGAGAGGCTCAACGAAAATGTTATTAAGAAAAAAAAGCTGTTGAAAATTAACACCTATACTTAAGTATAAAGTTATCTCAAAAAAAATGCCGTTTTCCTGGATCGCCCTTTATACACTCCGCATTTTGCTTAAAATATTCACAATTGATTAACTAACAAATAACGGGAATTCGTGGCACTTCTTAGGTGGTTTAAGTTGTTGTCAAGAATTATTGAAATTTACGTGAAAAATTCACGTATTTGGTGAATTAAGACACAAATAATAACGATTCCATAAATTTAAGATAAGTAATATTTCAAATTATAACCCTGCGGAAGATACCTATACAGTAATTTTTTCCACAAACTATTAGTTTGGTGCCTTCCGATTTTAATCGACGCTACATAACACTTTGACAAATCTTCAAAACGAAAAATGAACGGAATTTTCGAGGCAAAACTGAATACTAGCATTTATTGTTGTAATCTAAGGTACCTTTCCACAAATTACAGTAACTTCACAAAGAAAATACATAATAATTATAATTTAATTGAAGTCAATCGAATATAAATTAAATATTAATACAAATAAAGCAAAGTACAATACTAAAGACAAACACAGTAATATAAAATCAGCTACTAGAAATAAGTTTTTAAGTTAAATTAAAGAATTTTCATCGACCTAACTGAGCCAATAATGTTCATTCGTATTTCTGTCACTCATTTGAATAACATAAAATAATACGATTAATTAGAAAACAAAATGCATAAATATTTCCTTCTTACAGATTAATTCATTACAAACATTTTCAAAGTAATAATTCCCTCTATATTCCAACACTCATTTCCGGAATTTGTACTATTCATGCCGAGCCCTTGTAATAATTCTTGGTGGGCTTTGCACAGGTGTGTTTGTCGTAGCTGCTAATAATATTGTAGATTGAATTTCGCATTATAAAGTACTTTTCAGGAGTTACTTAATATTTCAGCTCCTAAATAAAATATCTGAAACTTGAAGTTTCCAGAACAGCAAATACGATGCTATTTCTAATATGCATTGTTTCTGGCATGTTAAAAATGCTTGAGATATTAACAAAATATAAAACAATTTTGTAAAAATAATAACAATCGTAACGTTAGATTCAATAGTACTAAACTAGCCCTGTTTATTGTATTAGACTTCCCTATTTATTAATCTACTTCACCGGAGCACTGCAATGGAGAATATATTACTTTGATTGTACTCGAAGTTTCGCAATTTCTATATAAATAATGCACTTTTATCCGCACACCATCCCTAAAATACACCATGCATTTGCGATGAAAGCAATGCCGTTCGAGACGAGGACTGCAACTGACGTATTACTCCATCTATTGAAAAAATGTAAGAAGGCGATATTTTTAATGCGGATGAAACAGGATTCTTATATAAGTGCCTGTCAGATAAAACATTAACATTTAAGAACGAACAATGCCTTGAAGGCAACATAGAAAGACCGAATTATTTTAATGTTGGCAGCAAATATGTGTGATTCGAAAAAACTTAATATTCTTTTAACTAGCAGAAGTAGCAAATCTCGTTGCTTTTGGGGTGGTAGGATAACCGTACAACTTCTTGAAGAATGAATTGTAAATTTAGATAATCATTTTTTACGCGAAGGACGAAAAATTATTATTCATTAATAAGCACATTCAAAAAACAAAGCATATTGAAATTCATTGAATTGACATTTTTTCTACCAAACATAGCCTCCGAATTGCAAGTACTTTACAAGAAGTAACATTTAAAGTGTCGCTATTGAAGCAGACTCGTAGAAGAAACATTAAAACGTATGGAAGCTAAAACCAAACATGATATTATACTCACTTATGGATTGCATCGGTCATGTAGCAAAAGCATGGGATATTCACCTCAGTAATCAAACCATAGCAAATGTTTTAAATAGTTGATTTTGGTAAGAACTCGGAATGGGAAGAAAATGATGATATACCCTTAATTTTCTTGAATGATTTTCTTGATGATGATTTCTTTGAATGATTTCTTCATTGATAAAGATCAAAACCTGACGCAAGCTGAGTATGAAACATGGCTGAGATTAAATAATATAAGTTCAGGTGCTACTCTTGAGGATTGTATTAAGGTGGACATCAAGCTTTCTTACAATTATCGCCATTATTGAGTATTACAGCTCTGAACCAATGAATTCTACTTCAACTACAGTGGAAAGTGATAACAGAAGAACGTATTCAACGGACTTCTAAGAACGATGTAGCGGATTTCTTGAAAAATTTGAAATTATAGTTGCGAACGAATGGCAATACAACTGTAAGACTTTGAACAAATTGAAAGCGCTTTCTACCGAAAATATCAGAAGAAAAGCTACAAATTACTGAATATTTTGACAAAAATTAGTATGTAACATACGATTTCGATTCAATAAAAACGACTACGACTAAACCTTTATAATGACTTTAAACAAATCCGCTAGTTTTGATGAACATTTCTATAACGCGAAAGCTTCATAAGTCGAATTTGTTTTGTGGATAATGGCAATTCAAGTTATGGAAGTTTGACTGTACCTGCTCCCAATTAAGATTAATATTCAGTTATTTTTATATACGTAATGTAATAATTTTACAAAAAAAAATTTAATTACATAATTTTTAATTCACCCATGTGTTGTTCAATTAACAAAGCTTTGTAAAGATATGCAATACTATTTGCAGTTGGTTGCATGATAAAAACAATTACAGTAGGGCTTGTATAACTGACTATAATAACTGACAAAGACGTTCGAAAAATCGCAACATTTTATGAAGTATAAATAAAACGCCTTTAAAATTACAACATCCATCGACGACAAGTACTACAGAACTGAATTAATGCCGGTACACACTGGGTGCATATACATGATGAAATCAACACGTTACATACATCGTCTAGCCAGTGTGAACTCCACAGCTACAACTACAACAATAATTATTTGCCATGATATCTATACAATAATATCGAATTTACTATAAAATAATCTAATTGGTTTAATTATAGGACCAGTTATGTGCTTTCATGCATAACAATTAAGCCATACGCCATATAATTTTATTACGACCATTTGCGAATCATGCCGACTAATTTCTGGTTGAAAGACCGATAGACTGCCAGACAGCATTTAA
Organism: Oryctes borbonicus; assembly: GCA_902654985.2. NCBI lineage: Eukaryota > Metazoa > Arthropoda > Insecta > Coleoptera > Scarabaeidae > Oryctes > Oryctes borbonicus. The sequence continues at coordinate 13,224,805 of LR736857.1, forward strand.
CCAAATACGCCTAATTCTGTTACTACGTCAGAATGGGGACAATTTTCCCGAGCGGCTTTAGAAACGCGGATACTTTATTGATTCGGACTTGTTTCACTTTCTATTGATTAGATTTCCATAATCTATTCACATAGTTTATGAATTATTTACACGCTTAGTTCCTCTCAATCGGCAATAATTCGGTTAAAAGATTAGTTCAGATATTAGTATTAGCTTATTAATATGAACAGCAATGAATAAAACAGTAGAAATATTTCAAGACGAATCTTCTTTCTATGCAGACTAACTCATTTCCGACCCTCACCATGGGGATCTCGCTTGTTATTGGAGATGTAGCACCTTTTTTTCGATTTGTAAAGAAAAAACTAAAAACTCATTCTCAAAACCACTTTCGTTTAACGTTTCGTTTTTTTCTATCGATCACTAGCGTTCTTATTTCTTACGGGTGCCATACTGGATTTTAACACCCACATATAACATGACAAAAGTTTTCGAGATATTTTAATTAACGAAGGAAACATTTTAAGATTGTTAAACTTTTCAATTATTGTTCATTATTAATTCGAATCTTTTGTCCCTCAACTTTTTTCATTTAAATGGGACGGACACCCACATATTTTTGCAAATTATAGTAGACTTTGTTTTTACGGATTCATCCACATTGGTTTTAATACCATTGTTTCAAAAAAAAAAAACGGGAAGATAAAGCACTTTTACATTTACTAAACAATTAAATTTATTATTTAGTAAATGTATTTATTTATGTAAACTAATGACAAAATGAGAATCATCCGATATAAACAAAATGATTTCAAATGTTGCCGTATAGAGGCCTGTTAAGAAATTTCTTTTTCAAGACTTCTCTACGGAATAATTAACATTTAACGACTATTCTTTGTCGCAACTCCCACAAACAGGTAACTTGAGATTACCCCAAAGGAATGAGAACGTGCAGGCCACCCAATGAATCCTGCGTATCGAATCCATCGATTTGGAAAAGTATCATCCAAAGAATTCGTAACTTGTCTATCATAGCAGAGAGGCGCTCCATTCTATTGTAACCAAAAATTTTGATACAACTGCGCATTGTATCAAAGTGCAGTACCAATTTGATTATTCAAAAGACCCAACTACTTTCCTCCTCCAAGATTCCGTCTATAAAAATTACTGTTTTCTACAATTCGCATAAAAATATTCAACCTTTGTGGATGTTGACTATGAGCGTCATGAATACAGTAAGGATTCCCATTTGACTAATACCTTGAATTATGGCGAGCAATTGTTCCATTTAAATAAAAAGTTACCAGTTTAGAAAATATCACATTAATTGCAAGATATTCGTCTACATTATAAATATCCATCATTGTTTCGCAAAACTGTAACTGTTAGTCAAATTCAAAATTTAACAATTCTTAGAATGGTATAATGAAGATTCTTCTGTTCTAATACCTTCGTAAGTTGCGGTCTTTCAGTTATTAGCTCTTTTTCATTAAATGCACCATTTTCAGACGTTCAATTAGACGTGAATTAAAATTTGAAACTTGAAACAATTACCTCCTTAGATGGCACACGTTTTTTTTATGAATAAATAAAAATTCAAGTTGCTTATGCTTATCTTCATACTTATGACTTTAATGTGTAAAACCTAAACAGCAAATGTGAAGTGCTTTATTTTTCCAAATTTACAGATAATGATATTAATACCAGTATGGGCGAATCCGGAAAAACAACGTCTATAACATCTATTATAATCTGCAACAATATACAGCCCGCCCTGTTTAAATAAAAAAAAAGTAACACCAAGAAAATCGAAATCAGATGTATTATGTGTTATTACACCTACCTGCAAAAATATCATCAATATCATCGTTTCAAACAAAAAAGTATGTCGATAAACATTAATTCCATTAGTCAGTTAGTAATGTGCAAACGTATTTTTAAGCGCAATTTAAACAGAATTTAGATAAACTCAAAAATGCAATTTTATCGATATCATATCGATAAAATTGCATTTTGTGGTGGTGTTAAAATTCTTTCTTACAAAAAATAACACATGTTTAAGTACGTACGTATATTGCGCAAAGCTCGAGAAGCTTAATTTTTGAAACAAAATCTATTAAATACACACTCCCTGATTTTTTGGTAGACACTACTTTTGTAAAATTATATGATGCTATATTAAATTATAAACAGTAAAGTATTATTCAGAATTATTTGTGGTGCATACATAGCAATGTATGCACCAGAAATCCGCTCAAATATGAATTTGCCTTCATTCAAAACTGTTATAGCTAATTATGAAACACCGTTACTATATTAACTCGTCATTTATAATTAATTACGATGTTCTTTACTTTTTAAGCACTAACTCTGACAGGAGTAAAAATGTAAATTACACTGCATACTTCGAAAAGCAGAGAATATTAAAATAACTATACATGAACATGAACTGCTAATGAGGAAGAAAATTTCAAGAGCAAAAGTTCGGAACCCAATTTCAGCAAGATGAAATGAATGCGCTTGTATTTGCTTCTCGTAGAATTCTGGTAAAGAGAGAATTTGTGATCGAAACATAAAATGTTTAGGAACTTTCTTTTAATGTTTAAAGGTTCAAAATGGTCAATTTCTATTTTGGGTTGACATAATGACGTTAAAATCGATTTGATCAAAAATACCATAAATGTTTAGAATTTTTCACCATTGAAACCTATTGAAAGGTTCTGGGGTGAAAAATGACAGCTTGCACGTGAAGGTGATATAAATGTAATCAAATATTTGGTATGCAAATGGCAGCCAAAACGACTTTTCCATTCTAATTAATTCTAAACGTGTTGGCGTATTCATTCATGGCATTTAAGCAGTAAGTAATGCTGTTTATTTACGAAAACATGTCGTATTAATGTTTCTATTTATTTATGAAATAGATTAGATAGAGCATAATTTTTACTGTACTGAAAAAAGAAATATCAAGAAACACCCGATCGTTGATCAATACTGAGTTTTGAGATAGTTTTTCGAAAACTATCTGTTATCAAAAAATATGTTTTTCTATCTGTCCACTTGTTGAGATGATATATTTAGTTTTTTGTTGATTTCTTTAATAGGTTATCGAAATATTTAGTTTTCATGTTTTCATCTAAGGTACTTACATACCATATATACTTGCTGAAGTATAAAATCAGGTAATCAGGTTTCTCGCAGAAATACTTTGTATCCATATGTTACGCACTGTGTCGGTGGTAGATGTTGTTCTTGCGAGATACCGCATTTCACATAATTGTTATTTGTTAGACACGTCTCGTGTCTCGATTAATGTGAAGAATTTATATTTAAATCCTATTACTTCCACAATTATGTAAAAAGTTACCACACTGTTCCTTAAGAGACCGGCCTACAGAAAGCATCATCTGTCATAAACATTAAGACTTGATCTCTGGATACTTCAAATTTTTCTAGAAGCTAATAAAATTGAAGATGACGATTAATGTGGCTCCATTTTGCGCACCATAACATTAAGTATAGATCTTTCCTTGCAATCAGTTGTTTCATCCACACACAAGCACACTTTTTTATTTTTCAGCTCAGCCTTAATTTTATTTAATAAATGTACACGCACTGATGGTAAATAATTTCGTAACGTGGTCCTGCTCGGTAATGTAATGTTGGCGTATTTGTTCCAAAATGAAATAAATGAATCGTTGTTTAACAAAGTAAACGCCAGATTACACTGAATCATCATTCTGCATAAATCAAATAAGGATTGTTCATATTTTGCGGCGACACCGGTTTTGATATTATTATGGTTTGGACTTTGTACATGCCGTTTACAATGTGTTTCTGACCAACACGTTAGATATATATCGCACAAGAAACATTTAATTTTTACGCCGTCGTAAGTCAAATACGGATAATCCTTAATGAACCTATTCCCTGTCTTTAATGATAGCTGTTTTCTCAATCTACGCACCTTCGACAATATTAAAAACAGAACACAGAGTACTTCGCTGCTACTATTACGTACGCTCCAGATGGCAGCGAACTAGATACTGACTAGTATTTCGCATGCGAGAGTCCATTCGTTAGTTGCGCCGATGGTGCGCACCCGAATTTGCCTACTCTAATGATAAGACATATGCATTAGAAGAAATTATTAAGTTATAATTCATTGTACCCCCTAAGCAATGTACAGAGGGGAGGATATTCTACAGCCTGTTTGCTGACTATCCAATCTTTTTTGGTATAGATTGAATTTTAAAAAAAATACTCAAATTTTATAATATAGAGGCTTCTTTTCCAAAAAACTTTAGAAAAGAACATATATTCATTAACAGTTAGATGGACATTACAAATATTGGAAAGTTCATATACTTACATCTTATTTTCCCGTAATTGATAATGCAAACAACACCCAATTAATAAACTAAAAGAGTAGAGGCAATGTTACGCGCATAAGTATAAATCTTAAACACAAATGGACACGCTTTCTACAAAATCTATAACAAATTTAAACATGTCATTCGTCTCTCTGACAGTTGGAATCGCATTAAATTTATCAGCGCACTAATCCCAATGCGATTAAATTGAAATAACAAACAGAATTGATTGTCGGGTATTCTTAGTTAAAAAAATGTTTCACACACGCAACGAATTAATCTTTATCTTATGGCTTATCTGAGTGACAGCTTCTAATTTATTGTTTTTCTGCTTGTTGAGTATATAAAGGTTAGTTAAATTAAGAAAGGGCAACGAAGACAAGTATCAGTTGCGGTAAATTGCTTTCCGGTTCTTATTTATTTGCGGTGATAAAACGAGAAAGCTGAGAAGTAATTACATTGATTTGAGAAATTGCCGAAAGAACAATATAATTACTTTTCTACGTGGGAGATCAGTTGTGAAGTAATGGTATATAAGAGAACCAGTATAAGAAAATATTTAATCAAGCTGGTCAATAAGCAATAATAAAGAACTATAAAGGAGGAAGGAGCAAATATTCTTCTATTCGATAGCAAAAATGTCACTTAAAAAATTTCCTCATCAAAAACTATAGTATGTAGTCAATGTTATGTATCTTAAACATAATAGACATTGAAAATATTTTTTCCACCCCGACATTTGAGCTGACCGAAGCGAACATCACTGAAGATTTGACAAATCTATAAGTACAGGTCTATTTTTTAGGGCAAAATCTTTGTTTCTATTTTCTTTAGTTATTTTACATCTTACTTGGCCTTGATACTCTATATTTAACAACCACATTTTTTTTAATTGTTTCTTAAAACTGCCCTCCTTTACTCTCGCCTCTCTACTAACGCCAGGCTTTAAGATATGAACGCATTAACTCCCCCGCCGCTTTTTATCTTATACCGTATTGGTGGTTGTAATTATATTTTTGTTACCGTTACTTTTGGTAAACGCAATAAGTACGAAATCATATATTTTGCATTGTTTTTATCCCCATTTCCCCTCTTTTTAGTTTTCCTAGTTTCTCGTATTGAGTTCCTCGCTTTCTTCCTTTTAAGCTGAGCAAACAATTCGGCGATTGATAGTCGATTAGATAGCTGATAGCTAATTAGAGTGTATAATAACGAGCAGCAGACAAAAACACTAATCATTAGGAAAAGAGAAATAAAGAAGCTGAAACTTCCTCGGAGGATGTTAGTGCAATAAATACGGCCAAACTCAAAATACAGCATTCAATGGAAAACAGCCTCGACAACAGTAGTTCAATCATCCAACTGTTTTCTCTATGTGTTTAAGTCTAATTATTTACTCCTTTTCGGTATATTCCAACAAAATTCGTGTTTTCAGTTTGAAGGATGATACCAAAATATTTTAAAACCGATAGGCTACAAACCTATCTTATGACAAAATGTCAAATTCCTAAGACCCGGTGTTGTCGAATCAATTTTTAAAAGCGACATTTATCCGTAAAGCGGTACGCCAGTGAAACTTTCGATCCGCAGCATCCAAGTAAATATTCGATGGAGAAATTGTGTTCGGTTTTCCGTCGGCGCTCCAGATAGCAGAAACTTTAATGTGGGGTGATGCGGGGCAGCACAGTCGTTGTTGGAGAAACTGAGTAAATAATGGGGGATCGCTGTTCTCTTTCTCTCTCCCTCTCTCTTGCGTAAAAATAAAGGTCAAAGGTTATAGTTTGGGAAAGGATGAGGCGCTCTGAATGCCTTTCTGTGCTTGAAGAGATATTTCTAAAAGGGCGATAAAACGTCATTTTTACAAAAGCTGCTATAAAATAAAAAATTGTTTTATAGATCATAACGGCAATAGACTCTAAATGATGCTTTCTTTCCACAAAGAGGTGATAAAATAATCGACATACCTACGTATTTTTGAAATTCGGATCATCGTTTCGGCTGTGAGTAAATTCTTCGTATTTTAGTTCATTAATCATCATCACCGCTAGAATAATTGTTTGTATAGCGGGATATAGAGTAATTAATATTAAAACACATAACAGTTTGTACATATTAAACTATGTATGAGTATCAAGTAATGTTAAACATTGTTCATCACCTCATTTTTGAATTTGGATTGGCAGGTTTCTGTAAATTTTGTACATCGAAGGGGGTCTTACTCCCTGGGTACCTAGAAATTATTAATGGCTATTCAGAAACATGATAAGCAAAACCAATTTAAACGCTGTTAATATAAAGCGGAGCTTACTTAAAGCTGGAGTCACAGATATGCAATGGAAGCTTCAGAACTGCCCTTCACTCTATAAAACAGGTCTGACAGTACCATAGCGTTCTGGCAGGCATAACAGAAGTACACTGACATTTTAATTTATTTATTAATTAAAATACATTATTGCATGTGACTAGTTACTATTCAGGTAACAAGAGCAGTTTATTCCTTATACCCTTTTTTCATACCAACAGAAGGCATCCTAACAATAGATAACCAATAGGTAACATTCAACTTAAGTAGATTTATACCGTACTACTTAACGCGTAAGCTCATGTTAACAGCATTTGCACTGTAACAACTTAGGAACTGATAAGCTATAAACGAAAGAATGTACGTACGTATAATATATATATTGATATATTTTAGTAAATAAAAGACCTCAAAACGAAAGTCCCTGTCTTCTATTTTCAACGCTTTTTAAAAAAATAGTTTCAATTTGCTTGCAGTAAGTGTTTTGTGGTTGTTTCCAAATTCTTCGTTGAAATCCTGTTTTCCCTCTCTTAAATTCTTTTCTTTTAAATTCACTCTAGTCATTTTCTTTAGCGTTTCGAGTTAATTTTCTTGCTTATTCTCTTCAAAGTATTTCTCGAATTACATTTAACAGGTTAAAACAAATACGATGATTTAATTGTTGATTGAAATTGAGTTTTTAGATAGTTTTTCTCGAAAGCTGCCTGTTCTCAACAAATATATTTTTCTGTCTGTCCACTTGTTGACTTGACACTCTACTTGTTGAGATGATATATTTCGTTTTTTATGGATTTGTTTAACAAGTTATCGAAACACCAACTTTTCATGTTTTCCTCTAAATTGCTTGCATTCTCTGCTGAAGTGTAAAATCAGATAATTAGGTCTTTTGCAGAAATCCTTTATGCACTATGTCGACAGCAGATTTCGTTCTTGCGAGATACCATATTCCACATACTGATGTTATTTGTGATTTATTTAGTAGTCATGTGTGTCTTGATTAATGTATTCAAATCCTATTACTTCCATCATCATGCCCTCAATTCTTTTGAAAAGCATGTTCCTATGATTTAATGTCGAATTAGTCATGTCGTTCCTTTTTGTAACATTTTCTCTATGATTCGATAGCAGTGATATCAATGTATAATTTTCAGCCTACTTGGATTTTAAGACTTAAATAATCGAGATAGATTCCTTCTTTTAAAACATTGTTGACTAGATAATGCATGTAAGATTCTTTCTGTTTTCTTGTTTTCTTGAATGTCTTTATACTTATGCAAAAACCAGTAGCTTAATTTTTTAGAGATCGTTAATTTCTCTTACTTCTTCTTCTGCTCTCTTCTCCAATATCGCTGTATTAGGATGGGCTTCCCTATCAACATTTGAAGTGAGGTAACAGTAGTGAATTAAGAAAAAAAGTGGGAAAGATATTAAACATAGTATAAAGTAAAATTTATCAACTTTATATGCTATATCAATAGAATTAAATGTTATGCAAAGAATGTCAATATTTTTGTAACTTTTACAATTATTTGTAACATGGAAGAACATCTAAGGATGAACATGTACAACGACTGGTATTAAAGCGTTAATTATATAAGGACATTAGACATTACACTAAATTGTTATAACAAATATGACTACGCAGGCAATTGGCAAGTGTTTGGGTTTATAACAAAGGGATTGATAAACATTTGTATATTCACTGTCATCACAGTCGTTCGAGTTCTCCAAGGCGTATAATTAATTATTGGGGTGACATCTTTATTAAATCCTACCTTCTTAAGACTTGGTCATGCCATGAATGGCCAAAGGAGAAATTTTCAAAAATCCTAATTACTGCTCGAATTCTTAGCATATGGTCACAAAAATGGACCCTAGCATTTGCTGTATGTAGCAATTCCATCCATCCTTGCCGAAGATCATCTTTTCTTCAACGGAAACCTACAATGTCTTTTAAAATAATCCGTAGAGACGAACATTTAAGACATATTATTCGACAATTTCTTTCTTGATTACGCAAATATATCGGATTTTTAGCGTAACAGTTACCAACAACGATTTGTTCTTATATCTTAAATAAATTGGGCCAAATTATTTTGAAAGAAAGCAATACAACATTTTTGCCTTTCCAAGGCAGTTAAATTATACCAAAAAACTAATGGCGCTTGTTTTACTTCTTTTACAGGGAGCGTTCCCAGTTTCTTGTTAATAAACACTAAGATATCCAATAAACATTAGCATTCATGAGAACAGAGATACAAAGTTAAAAGTAAATGTAAACTTTATTCATTTCAATCATTTTCAAATTAGCCATTTCCCCTACTAATGAAGAAATGATTTTAAAAATTGTAAAATTGTTTTTCCGCACGAACGTATTAGAATTTGTGTCGTATTTGAAAAAAAAGAAAATTAAAAATAGACTGATATATTTGATGCAACATTTATTATTCAAGACGTTTGGCAACAACAAGCAGATCCTTTGTAGATGCATACATTATCGTGCAAAACACGTATCTAATTCTAAAATAAAAAGAATACAGTTCAACAATACCATTCTAAAACATAACCCTCGATGTTGAATAAAAACTTCAACAGGTCTTATTGAATTGATTATAAAAGAAAACGGATTTCAAGTTAATCGTTGGTAATAGGAAACTAATAAAAGAAATTGATGGATTCATCTTTTATTTTCAGCAGAAATAATTTGTGTTTTCAAACTGTTAGCTCGAACCTATATTTGGGTCAAGAGTTTTAAATCTAATCCGGATACGTATTTGTCGTACATATTTGCCGACGAAGGATGACCACATTTTCGTAGAAGTCAGGTGACGTGGCAGGTTGGATATAGTTCAGTTTACGATCGAGAAAAATGTTCAAACGTAATGCATGGAAACTACGTGTCAATAATTCTGGATACTGCATGATCGCCCCGTTAGACATGGAAATAGTTCAATTTCAAAAAGGATATTGCGTTTTACTTGAATAACTTGATTACCGGTTAATCGATGCATCGCCCTTGCGCAACAGAATTGCGTGAATGCACTGTAGCTTCTTAAATAATGCTCTGGTGTGATGATACATATTTTTAATTAACGTTACATAACATGGTGACAATTTATAACATAACTGAATAATATTCTAATATAAAATTCTTCAAGTTTTCGTCTAAAAAGTAAATGTTATATGGAAAATTACATTAAATTAAATAAGTATGATAATTGGCAGCTTTCCATCCTAAGCAAATATTCTTTTTATTAACATCTTTAAAATTCCACCAGAAATTAAATAGAAATATTATAACATTAGTCAAAGAGTGACCAGTTAACCACACTTCCAAATATTGATAAAAAGAAATTAAGACTTTGGAAGACCATTTTAACCGCAAAATTTATTATGTATAATATTAAAAAAAGTGAGAACTCTAAGAATACAGTCATCAAACGAAACATCAAGAAGCTACATCTTGTGATAGTTTATGACTCTATAAACGAACATTATTTTTATATTACAGAGATAAATTTTTCCGAAAATTCTTTTTTAAGCAACAGGCATCAAGTCAACATGTAGGTCAAATTGTACCTACTCATTATTTCAAATGTGTTAAGTTACGACGAATTATTATTTACGGATACTGTTGTAAATAAATTTCGCATGTACAACGAGAAATAAAACCATAAAAGTGCGTTGCACAAATCGTGAAATACACTGGCTGCTGCTAAAAATGCACCACCTCTAAATTGTTAGATTATTTCGTTAAAATTCATCAGCTCATAGCTGAAGGTCAACTTAAACGAATATTTATCATACTGCATTATTTTCCAGCACTTGCGAAAGCCAGATGTTCCGCACATATTTTCACAGAAACACCTGTGACAATCCAATTGTTGCAATCCAATCGTGAGTGATGCTTCACACCTTATAACAATTAACCCCTTACAAACGTGATCGGATTATTGGGCTACATGAAGGCAGTTCTAGTTTCCGGGAAATTGCGCGTAGACTTCGTTCGACTGTGTTACGGTGTTGGAACTGGATTACAAATCAAGGTAAGGCACGTAGAGCAGGTTCAGGCGCAGCAAGAAGAACCACTCTCGGGAAGATTATTTTGAAGAGCTTGGTTGTGCAATACCGATTTCAGTCGGTAACATTTCTAGCGCAGCACTGGTGGAACGCTGCCGACCGTAGAACATCATTACGGACAGTTTACGGACGGATATGTGGTCCGTAGCTCCCGACCTTTATTACGATTACTTTTAACACCTGAGCATAGAAGCGCGAACGAACCTTATTTGCTTTTGTTTTGTTGAATATTTATGAGTGGTATAAACATTATTTAGCAAAATTGTTTTTGGTAGTGCATTTTTAATTGCGGCCAGTGTATAAATAGGATACATTGTGACACCATATGAGGATCCTAGTTCTAGTAAATGAAATACCCAAATAGATAAACACCACTGAAAATGCATCGAAGAACACTCCTTACACACAGTCAAAAAGCAACGAAAAAATCTGAATTCTCGTAAGCATAGATGAAGTAAATTTTACATTAGTGCTTCTTATAATACACCGGAATTATAAAAAATATATATTGTTGATAAAAACTGCGTATTATTAACTTTTAATCTTGTGGTGCCAATTATCCAAACTTATTATTACAGATAGGCAGAAGTGCCATATTACAAGTCGAGTTAAATAAAATAAACCAGAACAGTAGAGCAAATTAATTTTTATGGCTTTCAGTATTTGTATCTGTAAGATAAATTTGCAATATTTTACACACTTATTTTTTTAATACATTTTCAAGAACCTAATTTTAAAAAATCAGTACGCCATTTTTCCTGGTTAATCTGCTTTTTTAACAAACCTATTCAGTTACTACAGGTGGTAAACTTCGCGGCACAATCTAAAATGATAAATAGAAGACATTAGCTGTCAATAAAACGCAATCTGTGAGAAGGTATTTTTTGCAATTTACTGAAGATCAGACTTATTCCAAATACAGGATTTGTTATTATGCCGAATGGAATCCATACCTAACTTCGTTCTCTCTGTTGGCTACATTACTCAAGTTACAAACCGTTTATTTGCAAAATTACACTAAAACGTTTTGAAAGATTCTTATCATTATCGTTTATGGAATTAGTATAGTTCGACGCTTCGACCGTGTATCTACTGCTGTGTTAAGATTTGCCTTAAAAAAGCTTTGACTAATTTCGCGCTACCCTATGTGAACGCTGCTTTTTCAGTTTCATGGCAAATTCTCATACGCCTTGCGTTTTGAAAATTAGAAAACTGATATAGGTAACGTTTGGTCTAATTAGATCAACTAAGAGATTGCTGTTAAGAGAATATTTTCTTCGACGAGCCTTGCGAGGACGTCCTGCTCCTTTCTAATGCTGAACAGAATTTACTTCGCTTAAAAGTCTTAAGGCTTAAAGTATATCATCGGAAAATTATAGGCGTTTTTACATTAACATTGAATCTAAACTTTCCTTACGCTCACAAGTGCTTAAACCTTTTTTGAAATAACACGATAAATAATGTTTCATTTTTTCACTTATGTTAACACTTGAAAAAATTAAAAATTTCTATTCTAACTAACACAAATACAACTAAACCTCAACTCACAGATAGGGAGTTGCTCTAAACAACAGTGTGTTTTGTTTTTGATAGAGTACTAGATTATTTTATTTTCAGAAATTTTAGCTTAACCCTCATATTCTGCACGGTTATAGTTATATAGTAAGCATAAAATTATTTCAGCCCAGAGGGATAGTTCACTAAATACAATGAAGCTAAGAAAGATATTGTTAGGTATATGAGAACATGAGATTGACGTTCATATTGGCTTTTACACCAAAAACTGAATCTTTTAAAATCCTCTTTGTTTCTTATAAATTCCTATACACTCCAGAGCCATTTTCATAATAGATTAATTAATATAGAGGCTTTTGAAATATCGTAAAGTATTAGACAGACATAAATATAATTAAAATAGTTTCATAGTTGGTTTTCTTTATGGATGCAAAACTAAGTACATACAAGCGCTGCTGCTGCGTGAAAAGTCAAGTCATTTACGCAGTAATAAAAAGCAATATGTAATCAATGTTTTACAATGTATTATATTTTCAGGAATTTTAAGAGCAACAATGTATCGGATAGTTAAAGAATACAAAGCCACAGGACAAGTGGCAAAAAAATAACTGATCGGACTTCTTTATTGGAATCCCTTGGAGAGTCTGCAAAAACTGTTATTCATCAGACTATTTGGAAATATGTTCGGAGAAATGAACCACTAACATTGAATAGAGTATTGCAACAGGTAAGAAGTAATAGTGATTTACCAAACGTGAGTCGAACAACATTGCATCGTTTAATGAAAGAAATACACTTCAGGTAAGAAGATATTAAATAATATATAGATATGTACATATGTAATGTTGCTGTGTCCTGTAGATATGTAAAGACGAGCAGAAATAGTATTTAAGGTATCAGGGATATTCCACAATATAGATTTCAGAATAGTTCAATTTTTTATTTAGATGAAACTTGTGAATGAGGGTCATACGGTACAAAAAGTATAAACCTATACAAATATTTTTAGCCATAGACAAGCCTTTGTGGAACGACTTACTACTGGATTAAAGAATTCCTCTGGGAAAGGGCGTCGCGTTATATTGTTATACATTGGAAGCTCTGATGGATTTGTGGGACTTGGTTTATTATTATTTGAAGGCAAAAAAAAACATCAGATTTCCATGAAAAAATGAATGCTCGTGTTTTCTATCAATGATTCTCTCAGATATTAAACTATTTACCCGAGAATGGTGTCATTGTAATAACATCTTTATGACATTCATAAAGAGAAATGCAATTCATGTCACCGATGAAACGGCTAAATCGCAAAATAAAACCGTTTTACGGTTACTCAATCCTATTGAGCTAGAGTAGGCACAAGTGGTCCAGGACACTTCCTACCACATATTTTGAATTCTGTCAAATAGATTATAAAAAACTTCAAGTTAAGCGTTGGTTTTATACATGTTGCAGATGTGAAAATAATTTGAACTTTACCGCGTAAAGGTTCAAGATTTGCTATGTAGTATGTAATTTGGGCTAGGAGTTTGTTTAGAAATTCGTCTCTGCATTTCTGGAACAATACATAGGCACTAGTAACATATTATTAGACTGGTAGCTTGTGTAACTATTCATGATTATATAGAACGCATTTTATCCGCTTGGTGTCACCGCCTTATAAAGGAATTTTAAATTTTGATTGAATAAAAGTTATATAAACGGTGTGGCTAGCATATTCTTTCCCTAACTTTTATTTACGCTCATTTACCTTCATTTACATGTTAAAGGATTTGCATAAACCAACTGATCAGTACTTCTAAAATTATATCTGTCAAGTATTAGCAAAACGAACATCAAATAAAGATTGTGAAAGAATACAAGAATCGGACTGATAGCTTATTTGTTATTTCTTGAGCAAGAAAATTAAAGCATTCAATTCCGTCAGTTGGAATCCTACTGTGTTTATCTGACGCTTTCAAAATAAATATATAGAAATCAACAATTCGTCAATCGATCTGATCATCTTCAATGCATCTTTAGAAACCGAAAATAGATAAACCGAGGCAACAATGCCCGCGCTATGATAAATCAATATTAATGTAGTTGTATATAACTCTCGCCTAAAATCTAATTTCTAAATTCTATTTGTAATTTAATGATTTAGTCTGCAACATGGTACATTTAATCAGCCGCGACACCAAGTTCATACGAGCTGATTGCTGCTCCTTGGTGGTAGACGGACAGATTAATTTTAACCACAAGATTATGTGATGTTCCTCGTCGACATACACATACATGTATAAATAAGTATTAATCACAAAAGCGGGTGATAGGTACCGAAGTCATTAATTTTCCAAAGGCGGTGCTTGTACTGATTGAAATGAATATATCTAGTTGTGAAAGCTAATCAATAATAAACCAACGGGAATGAATTACACAAAATAACAATCGAAATTGTATAAGTGTTCACAATAAGCTAGGAAAATCCTTTACATCCATACAAACTCCTTAAATAAAGATCAGGAAAAAGCGAACTACATTTATATACACAGTGATCGTTTAGAAGTACACCTTGTATCAAATTTAATATAGCAACGTTATTGGCAAATCTGCGTTTCTTATTTTATCGGCTATCCTTATTCATTGCCGAAAAGAACTAGAACAACAATTAATAGTTAATAAATTTATATAAAACGGAGATATTTCGCGATACAATCGATGCAATCTCTGATAAAAGATTTAGTACATTTATTAATAATTAAAACTTGTTTCCTAATTTAGATTAGCCATATATGCTACATTAGAAACAATAGATAATAAATCAGATTTCATTATTTCCTAGATTTTAAAACGCAAAACACAAATTCATATCCCAAATTTAAAGTTATTCCTCTTCAAAACACAACATTCTCTTTAAACCAATAATATTAAAGAAATGAACCAACCTACAGCGACATTTAAAAGCTTTACGGATGGTAAGTACTTCAGATTGTAGATAACATGGTTAAATGCTAAACATTACCAAATATAGAGAAAAATAAATGCTTTTTTACACGGAAAAAGCGCACAATTTTTTCACAAGCAATGTAAATAATATGTTTCACTATTACAACATGAATATTGGTCATGCAATCAGGAGTATCAGCAATAACTCGTAGTGATAAATCGTAAAAAAAAAGAATGTATGCAAATTGAATATATTATACATTTTTATTATTTTCATTATAATTATAAAATTAAACATAATTCAGTGACATACGAAGCTTCAAAAAAGCGCAGCTACTTGTTTTTTAATTAACATAAATGTTACACATTAATTCTCAAGACAGCCTACAAAGCCCTACAAAATATAATCAACAACAGAGCAGTACTTGCTGTGTAATTAATCACTACTAGAGCACTCAAAAGCTTAGATCGAACTGAAGGAATAGAAGAAATAATTAAAAAATATCGTAGATGACGACGTAGAGACAAATACCCTTAAGGCGCTATTCCACTGAGCCAACATTTAGGCAACATGTGACATGCAGCAGTCATGGAGCCTTTGGATTAAAGCAGCATAAAGCAACATGTAGCACACAACGATATCGCATGCCACACAGTGAGAAATGTCACCAGTCTCATTCATCACTTTTTGATAGAATTGAGCTTACCGAACCATGTCGCAACTTTTCCGATGGTGACTGAATCCGTGCGCCTTGAAACTGGCGACGTGAAGTGAAATATTCCTAAAACTACGCTACTTATTGAAGATTACTATAATGCACCAGAACTACCGGAACAAAGAAGAAATGTCGAAGAAATACGACTACAGCATCATTGATGTGAAAAAGAAAATAAAGAACTGGTGGTCAGCCTTTTATCGCGAAAGAAAAATATTAAAAGACAAGTGGGGGATCTCCAAAAAAACACGAAATGGTTTGCAAAATTCTTAAATAAAGCTCCATCGTCAACAACCCGTTTGTTAGAAAACTCTTGCCGGGATTCTTGAATTCCATTCTAATCCTTCTTACCAACTTCCTTTTTCTTTTTCTCCTTCTACTGGACGCTATGATAAAATGTGCAGCTGCTGCTACAGTTTCCAAAGACGTGATGAACGTTACTGTACTGATTTAATGGAAATGGAGCAGAAAACCAACAACGCGCATGCTACACAGGGCGACAAGTTACTGTGCAACATCGAATTTGCAACACGGTTTTGAAGCTATCCAACAAAAATAGGCGACACTAGAAGACATGTAGCATGCTACATGTGCTCTTTGTTGCTTCAATGGAATTGAGCCTTTACGTGCCAAGTACACTATTTAATTAGTATACAGGGTAGTGAAACACTGGAAAGGAATTCCTCTATAAAAAAAGTTTGTACAAACTGTTGCAGGTTTATGATTGGTTTATAGCGTACAATTATCGGCATTTGTACAGAGTATTTCGTAACCTCGGTACATTCTTCATTTTTATTTTCTTAAACACGATACCCCCGATACTATTGCATTTTTAAAACCGCCAATCATTTTTGAAGAGCGAAATTTTAAAGAAATGAGATGTAACATACCTTGAAATATCTTAGTACAAGTCCACTTACACTTTCAGATGTGTACTTTAATATACTAAGTGTTCATCAATAAAGTGCAAACTCAGTCAACTTC
Source organism: Oryctes borbonicus (assembly GCA_902654985.2). Taxonomy (NCBI): domain Eukaryota; kingdom Metazoa; phylum Arthropoda; class Insecta; order Coleoptera; family Scarabaeidae; genus Oryctes; species Oryctes borbonicus. The sequence goes on from LR736857.1 coordinate 13,241,703, forward strand.
ATTTGGGCGTATCTCAATTTTTTTAATAGAGTAACCTGTATATATTTACATCATTGAATGCCTATTAATATGTGCTTTGATTCTTGTAAAGCATATCCTATGGCTATCTCTTCCACTTTTCAAGTTATTATGGTTTACATTAATTATTTATATATTATATTATATTTATATCCTTAGTAGGTGACGAGTTCATAATAACATTATAAATGTACGTTAGATAAAATGACGGTTATATCGAAACTCTCTTGTTTTAATTAGTTTTCTTATGTGTTATTCGACATTGTTTATTATTTGTTTACTTGTTTATTTTTTATTGTAATTTTAATGTTACATATTCCTTTTCTGGTCTTAATTTTTAAAATTGTCACCTACTAAGAAAATAAATACGACTGGAACAATGAAAAATTAATGAAAACGCTAATAAGTCGAAACGTAGAAAAGATAGACATAGGATTTACTCAACAGAAACCAAAGCACTTATTAATAAGAATTCAATTATGTAAACATATACAGAGCGTTCTGGTTAAAAAAAAAGTACAAGTATGAACACATCTGAAAAGTAAGTAGATATGAATTAAGATATTTTAGAATTTGGTTCACTTATCCTAAACCGTCTCTCTCAAAAAATGTACGCTAGTAGCACAGTTGGTTGGCTAGCGGCTGGCCTTCAGTTGGTTTAACGTCGTAACAATATCCGTGACGATTAGCCACGGTCGATAGAGTGTCAGTGAAGTATACAAAACCATTGGTACTTTTCTAACGTTGGGTATCAATTAGCTCTAATCAGCAAAATCAGTTAAGCGATGGTTAATGGTAATCAATGCTGCAAGTCGATGTTGAACCAATTCCCTCGATGCGGCGTGGGTTGAAGATTAGTTACCATGTGTTGTAAACATGTGACGTCACGATCGACAAACAACAGTAAGCCAATTTTCGGAGAATGTGCGTTGAAGGTCGGTGCACGCCAAAGTAGTTAGTTCGCCCAAAGATCAGGTAAGTATGCGAGAACGTTGCGAGCCAATGTTCACACTTTCGCATAAAGCCGACATCGCTGCCATGTCGAGCCAAATGATCCGTGATCGGAAACTAATGTTGCGCCAACCGTCAGTGCCACTAGGGTAATTTTTAGAAAATCAAAAATATCTCTAAAGTGTTTTTATTTCTTATTTCTCCGAAATTTATTAGTACTTTCAAAAATGCAATAATATTGGGGGTATGTTTAAGAAAACAAAATTGAACACTATGAAACACCCTATATAATGCCAATAATTTTACGTTATGGTCCTACAACAATTTGTACAAACTTATTTTCTTATCTTTCACTGTTTACGAGTTATAGAGGTTCCCTGCAAGTAAAACACTCGGTATATGGTCTTCTGTGGATGAAATCTCTTGGATATTTCCGACGTAATTAAATGTAATACTCCCATATTTATAGAACGCTCTTGATCATAAAAATCCCATCCCTGCATTATCTACAACCTGAATGGACAAAATCAGAAATTGTACTCAAAACTATAATATTCTTCTTTCTAGAGACCCTGGTGCCCTAACGGTGTCGGATCAAAGGTATAATCAAGTAAAGATATTTCTGCATAGCACTTTAGCATTCCCAAGTAGTAACAATTTATTAGTAAATAGAATAAAATTATTTTTAAAACTAAATGTGCTTGCTTAATTGCCTTAATAATGTTATTAACGTAAGTGCTTCAGGAACGTTGGTTCAAAGCAGATAAACTCATAAAATTCATTTTAAAGAGTACATACTGAAAGTGGAAATATTGAAAGAAAATTGGAATTTAAGAAATGTGGCTGTTCTTGAAATTATGACGAATAGCAATGAAAAACCGACTTTTGTATCTAAAGGAAAAGCGAGGAATTATTACTATTCAATTTTTTCAGAGAGAAGAATTATCAGTAAAGAAAGTTGTGTAGTATCGCGTAGCATTTCGGGAATGTCTATTAAACAGCCTACAGGAGGTAATTCCAAGAAATTGTAGAAACAAATGAAACTAGTAAAAACTCGAAGCCTATTCCTTTCAAATTTTCGTACATCTCTGTTCATAAATACACGTCAAAATGTATACTAACCAAAATATATCCAGGAATAAAACCACCGCGTACATAACATTTCGACACGTTTTTGTGCAAGGAAACTAGAAAGCTACTTCAATAATCAAGTATAATACTCGGTTTCGACAACAAAATTTTCATGCGAATGCTACCCTATTCTTTCATACACATATGTATTTCCGTATACCTTGGTGACATATATTACACGTTCGTAAAAATGGTTAACATTTACGAGAAGGGCTTTTTATAGCTGCTAACACAGAAGTATCGAATATATTGTTTGCGTTCATGTGTGTATATCTGCTTATGGACATACTGTTCTGTATTACAAGCATGTTGCATAGTAGCTTTATGAAAATAAGTTCATTAAAGAATTTTTAGAAGATTTACCCATGCTAAGCACCTTTTCTTATCTTTAGACAAAGTAGCTAAAGTGAATGCTTGGTTAAAAAGCTCGATTGTGTAGATCTCCTTTTCGGAAACCATGGAATGCACTTCCAATAAAATATATGTATCTTTAATTGGCAAATAACAGAGATGTTCCAAAATACAACTAAAATATATGGCAAAAAGTTTTGAATCATAAAGAATATTAGAAGATATAAGTATACTAAGAAACCGATGGAAACTTTTAATTGTACAGTATGTTCCAAATTCGTGAGAAACATTTAACATGTAATTTGGTATTATGCAATTTTATGTTGCCCCTCAGCAAACGTCTTATAAATACGAAGGTAGAAATTATAGTGCAAGTGATAAAAGATGCTATTAATTTAGTTGGTGTACAGCAGAGGCAATTAAGCATATTTGCCACCGATGGACCGCAACTATGATTAAAGTTGGCAAATTATTAAAAACAGATTTTCCGCAACTCCTTGGCGTAACATGTTTACTACATGTGTTTCATATTGTGGCAGATACCATCAGACTCAGCTATTCAAGAATAGACCAGCTCATAGCTAACACAAAAAAGGTGTATTTCAAATCCCCTAAACGGATTCGCCAATTCAAGGACTTCTATCCAGGAATTCCACAACCACCTGAATCTGTATTAACCAAACGTGGTACCTAGCTTGCAGCAGTATCGTATTACTGTAAACATTTTCAGAGTACAAAATCTTTTACTTCGACATTAAAACCGCAAAATTTTGAAGCTATTAAAATAGTTCAAGAACTGATTTCGGATCATCAAATTGAAGCAGATATAGCGGACATTTGCGAAAAGTACTCTGTTGTTGGAAAATCTTTTGGAAAATTGCAAAATAGTGCATTACCCTTATCGGAAGCACTTAACACTCTCGATAAGATGAAAACGTCCCTGGAAAATTTACGGATAATACAGGACAGCACACATTACAGAAATTTACAACCGTTCTTAATAAAAATTCGGATCTGCAGAAGATACGATTTATAAGCAAGGGTATAAGTGACACGCCCAATAGTGAAATCTATGAGATGAAAGAATTTAAATACGCAAATTTCGTCATTTTCCAAACACAGGCACGTATTTTGATCACGTCGCGGAAGGCTAAATGAATCTACAATGGAAGTAATATTAATGTTGCAATTCTATGTAAATTCTTTACGGTATGGTACACCTTCGTCTGCATCCAGCCGTCAATAGAGAAAGGTAAACACATACAATTTTTTTTTCTTACTGTCTTCTCTGGGAGGGACGGTTACAATTGTACTCAACTGAACCAGTATACATATATCAACAACATAAATACTTCTTAACTTCATGCCTCCAACAAAAATCACCATCCCTACTTATTAATTAGAACCAAGAAAACATATTCATTTATTTTTCACAATGTAATAGTTACAGAAAAGTAAAATGATTTATATTCCATAAAATAAGAAAATAAATCAAATTCCTAATATATCAACAATTTCAAAAACTTGTTAAACATTTTTTAATTTTTAATTTAATGGGAAAGAAATGAATAAACTTTGCTAATAATAATAGAAAACGTAATACAGCGAATAAATACAAAAAGAATTATTGTAATAAAACAATCTAGAAAATAGTTAACAAATTACAATAGATATTCGAGTAAGCTATCATTCTGAGCAAGGCAACAACCAAGAAGTCTATTGTAAAATGAAGCTCTTACATTAACTAACTGTCTGCCAGTAATTAAACTACATTCTTGTATTATTGCTTCCTTTAATAAATCTAAATTCCTGAATCTTCTGGAGTAAATTTACTTTTAAGATGTCCCCACGAAAAAGATCGCAAGGAATTAAGTCTGGAAATCTTGCAGGCCAATTTATTTCCCTCCCTCGACCAATCCACGCATTGCAAAAGACAGAGTCCAAACATTCCCTAACATTTAGCTTCAAATGTGACGGGCACCCATCCTATTGGAACCGAATATCCTGATCTGGACGAACTGCATCGTCAAAATGCAGAACCAACATTATTCTGCAGAGGCTTTAAATAGCTATCTGAAGTTAATTTTCCCACAATTTTTTTTAAATGATAATAAGAATAATAATGACCTTATTTTTCCGTTGCTAACAATTCCAGCTCAAATATTATGTTTTTGGGGATATTGGGTGTTTCTACAAATATTGGTTCATTATTTAAAGTGAAATAAATGGATGAAATGAACGATTTGCTTTCACTTGTATAATTCAAAAATCGCGTGGAAGTTCATGGTGGGTGCGAAATTTGCAGGATTTATGTGTCTGTTTTCAAATTTTGAAAACTGTTGAATAGTGCGAATCACATTCACGCGAAATATTTCTCGTACTGTAAAAAGAAGGTATGTTGATTTATCATAGCTAATACCATTTTTTCATTCACTTCTTTATGACGTCTTCTATTATTATTATCATTGTCTCCATTATCTTCCTTCACAGCTACACTAACTGAACTCTTAATTTTATTATATATAAGCTTCTAAATTCATAATTTACGGAAAATAAATTTATTACTTTTTTGGAACTATTGCCAGCATAATAATTTTTAATAATTAAGCACGTGCTTCGTTCGTATAAACATCCATTATTATTACTTTTTAAGATAAATATTTGCCAGAATGACTAAAATATTTCTGTTTTTATGTCATTTAAAATCATGGCTATTACTACTGACAAAAAAATATATATTTTTTAATTTTGACGAAACCAGAAACTTCACAAAAAATAAAAGAAACAGTTCTAGATGCAACATTTAATTTTGAACATTTTTACACAGGGTAGTTTTTGTCGTAAACTGAATAGAAGAGCAGAAAATAATATAGATCTAAATTACACGTTAAATTCCTATGTTCGCACCTGACCTGATATATGTGAGCTAATAATCAATAGATTCTTGATACGACTCACATAAATAAATAAAATAATAAACATAGTAAATAATAATAAAAAACAAACTTTATTTCTTTATCGGAATCGTTTATTTATTGCCCTAACTATAAACATTTTTACTAAAAAGATGAGATACTTTACCACGGTGATAGAAGCAGTTGAGTGTTGGCTTTCACAGCTGTTCTCTGCTGTCGGGGTACAGCCACGTCATTGAGTTTATTCCTTAGAAACCCTCTGACGAAGCTGACGGTGTGATCAACGAAACGTCAGGAGTAATCTCAACGACGCGACAAACAGCCGGAAGGATATACTACATTGAAAGAATTTTTTAAAGAATTGTCCAGAAATATATATTTTAGCAAGAATTTCTTTGATACATAGCGGATTAAATTTTAAACCATTGTTCGTGGCAATGTATGCAATTCAAGTTAATACGCACCTCACTGCTTTCAATGCATTTTGCTGAAAGGAAACTCATACATACGAATAATGGAGGGTAACGCTAACGGATGCTTAAGTTTTCTGAGAGTAAACTCTAAAATGTCTCAGAGATGACTTGGAACACGCTTTAATTAAATGGTTAATTTAAGTTCATACGAAACGTATTAATTTATTATTATTTTCGTAAAATTTGACATTTGTTATTGGTGAAGCAGTGACGGCAGAAACGGGCCAAGTAGTTTGACATTTTAAGAAAAAATAGAAATTTCACGTGGAGGGTTTCCTTGGATGAATTTTAATAATTTGTGTAAAGGTCAGATACAACAACAATGCCTTGAATCTTTTCATTAAATTATTAAAAATGAAGCATTATAAGAAGACACTGTATACAACTGCTTTGCGCGGTCACGCTCCGGTCGGTGATGAATTTCGCATAATTTAACTCTAGCACAAAAGAAGGCTCGTGTCAATTAGTGTAAGGAAATATTTTTTAAAAAATCGGCAAAAGAACTTCAAATTCCGTTATACAACATTGTAATAGATGACAAAACGACATATACGCAACAATCAACTTTTTGAGTGTTCCCAGTTGCTCTGAATCTAATAAAAGTTGTTCATTCACAAAGCACTTCCAAGACAATGATTTCTTATTTCTTTCGTTGTATCGGGCATACCTCAAGTGTTGCTTTAGAAGATTGGCGAACAGTTAATGCTCAATGGTGTGCACCAATTTATCAGGAAAAAGAATCGACAACGTCGGATCGCCCTTCATCATGACAACGGCAGCTTTCACGCAGTATGTCAAACAATTAATTATTTAAAAGAGAAAAATCGAATTAATGTCTCATTGCCCATACTCTACATCTAATTTATCACCCAATCTCAAACAAAAAATTCGTGGACAGCTATTTTTATCACCGCAACATGCTGTTGAACCCCTTAAAAACCCTGTTTTGGAGGTATCACTTTCAGAGTGGAAAACATGCTTCGAGAATTGAATCGAACGTATAAATCTTAATGGCGAATATTTTGAAAACAATATAACGATTAGTATCAACAAATTTCTTTCTTAGCAATAATTAAAAAAATGTTTTCGACGAAATCAGCCTCTATACGCCTTCAGATAATTATTTCAATATAATTTAGGATAGAAGAACAAAATCTATGTACAACCAGAGAAAACCCTGAAAAAGTAGGGAGTACGTTGATTCAAGTATTGCTTGTGATCAATTATTTCCGAAATAATCGGATTGAAATATGTTGTTTATTGTTTTAGTATTCTCGAAGTACCTTTATTTCCACGTTAAACACGCTATGTTCTTATTTATATTCTTTTATCTTCATAATCATCGCAGAATCAATAATTTTGATGACATTAATATACTATTTATCTTAATAAAGTTGCATATGAAGTTGTCGCTATTATAATAATATAAATTATACAGAGCGAATAATATTACATGCAAGTTAACTTTTGAACTGAAAATGTGTTTCCACTGTTAAATTGAAAAGTAATCATCTTGAATTTAATTTGCATATGAACTTTTTTATGTTTTGCTTTGTAACTAGATATTTCTATCTGCTGGATGGTCACTATTATTATAAAAGGAATATGTAACTATTGCATTAACGCGTAACAATATCTACATATAATAATTTACCTGATGTTCAGAATCTGGCCAACTAGCTGTACATCCTTGTACTTCATCGTCTTCCATTGTCCTTATTAGGTAGTGCAGTTTAAAAGAAGAACCACTAGTCACATGACACTTTCTTTTTTCGAAATTAATAAATCAAACGTATGGGGTCATCATAATTGGTATGATTGCTAAGAAGGTGTAAGCAACTTCTAGTTCGATACGTGCAAACAATGTTTTTTCTTAAAAATATGTTATTGTACCGTAAGTAATTCAGTCGAAAAATGATAATATCTTCCTTTACACTTCATCTCGTACAGACAAAATCAATGAGTGAATTAAGAAAAAATATTGACAACAAACACAAAAGCAATTTTCATTTTATTTAATTTTCTTTGTTAGTTCGTTACAATCGATCTTACTTTTCCACTTATTTCGAACGTTATTGGCAAATGCACGAAAGTATGTTCACGACCGAAACGGGAAAACACCTGTGAGTAGTAAGTAAGAATTGAGTTCTCTCATTTCGTTCCCGGCAATTTTGGTGTTTCATATGTAGTACACTCACGATTCGTACGTCGAAAAAGCTCCGCGAAAGCTTACGATAGTGCGCGAATAGACTTCGATCGAGAGCAACACATAGCAACGGTCCGATGGTGGGAGTAAATGGGTACCGCCCTCGAACTTTCAGATGGAAAAACGTTATTTATGTAAATAAATAATAATGCGAGTCGTTGCGAAACAGCAACCCTCGTTTTAGATTTAGGTTTCATTGTTGCGATATCACCAGGATAATAACTGTAAGTATACGTGGGTATGTATCTACCAAGGTATTTTCATTGTTACCTTTTTGTGAAACACTTTCTGATGAATATGAATGGAAAATGATTTTAACTCTAATCCAGCGTATAAATAGAATCGCCCTCCGTTGTGGAAAATACAGATCTGAGAACGCCTTCAAAAGCCCAGCTATTTTATGTCATAATTATGAAGGGAATTGCCAATGCTACTTTAGTCATGAGACGATATACAGTTGTCTTTAATAACTGAGACGTTAAAACATGGCGCTTTCTGGAACAATTCAATAAAATGTAGTAGTAGTCTTATAAAATTTATCAAATGCACATTTTCGAGTGTGAAAATTTATTTAACATGCAGATGTACTAAACATCTAAAATTCATGATTATACAGATACTATCAATTTAATTCGAACAATGGTGGAGGCGTAGATTGTTGACTCTCCGTTGGAATTAGAATGATTTTTATCAAAGATTAAGACGAAAACTAAAACTAAAAACTGTTTATCATTTAGAGGAAGTAATGGTAGACTATTAGCCGTATCAATCATGTATATGAAAATGTCTGTTAAATTATTAATTTATTTTATTCATTAATCCTAAATTACGACTTTTCACTATGAATACTTCATGGTTATTTGTATAAATAATATTATTGGACGAACTTTTAGTAATGAGTGAATTTTTAACTATGATATCTAAGGAGAGCTGGGACGAAATTTTTATTAATTTATATAAATGTGCCTTAATATATTTTCACATTATTTTAACGTAGTTTTTCCTTTAAATATCAAATATAAAGAAAGCAAACAAACCAATTCTTCGGTTGATAATCAAGTTATTCGCAGCAGTAAAAATTTACGAAATCTAAATAGTCTACACAAGACTACAAGATCATTAGGCATATCAGAAGTATACAACAACAAAAAAAAAGCCACATACATTGCTTTCGCTAAAAGTTATAACAGGAATTCACATTTAATAAATACTTCAGATAATCCTGTAAAGCCTGCGTGGAGTTTAATTAAAAGATCCAAGAATGGGACTAGTATCTGCTCGTCAGTTATACCTAATCACGTATGAACGCGCTGTTGTAGAAATCTTTGCTAATAGTTTTTGAAGCTTCTAACAATTGTCACTTTTCTTGTAACCCATGAATGAAGATGAGCTGCTTAATATTTTTGCCAGTATTGCCCACAAGCGCAGCTATGACCATGACAAAATACATTAAAAAGTAAATTTTTCGTAAGCTCTTCTATTATAACCAACTGCTTACAGCGAGATGGGAACTTTAAGTTTGTTAGAGTGATACCAATTCATGAGAAGGACAACGCAGGTAGTGTTGATAATTACTAAACAACCGCTTGTTAAAGTATTTATTGAAATAAAATGTTATTCATTCGAATCAATACGGTTTTGTTTCTGATAAAAGTATGAAAATTGCTTCATAAGAATTTATTTAAAAAGTTGTACAATACGCAAACGGCGGCAAAAAGGTTACTGGCCTTTTTTACGACTTGGTGAAAGCATTTAACACTATCAAATATGATAGTTTGCTTCATAAAATGAAGTCAATTGATGTTACGTGAAGCCCTTCTTTGTTTTCTACCTCAGCAACCGGACACATTATGAGAGTACTCATGGTGTAAGAAACGGAATTGCGACAGAGATTATTTCTTGTGCCAAGGCAGTTTGCAGAGGAATCGCACAAGGATCGATTCTTGGTCCAACTTTCTTTTTAATTTGTCATGGATTTACCCAAATGTTCTTGATAGTTGTGATATTTTCCAGTTTCCAATAGAAATATACAAATATTAAATAATATTGGGAATGATACTAATAAAAATATTGAGGCTTGGTGCAAAGTTAACTCCTTTCTATTAAGCAACAAAACTGTATTTTTGCCATTCAAGAATTATTTATTGGAGGTTATGGTGGTTGGATGATCAATGTAACACAGATGAACAATGTAAAACAGTAAGTTTATTTAAATATATTAATTGTATGTTGTTTAATGAATATGGATTTCGTATGATCACAGATTAGTGTATTACTCTGAAATTCCTGGACGCTCTAGGTGAGATGGATGTTCTTGTAAGTGGTGAAATATTACGTCCAATGTTGTTTATTAGATTTGCTCTTGCCGTCATTTTGTGTGTGTATGAAACATCAAAAGGTTTATTATATTCGACATGTTGGAGAGAGGGGTTGCACAATGGAGAATGCAAAATCAGTTTGGCTAGATGGCCTTGAAACAATAATTAATAATGGATTAATGTTCGGTAAATTAAATTCAGTTTATTACACTATATCTATCATCTACGAAATTTTGTGCATACACGAATACTTAAAACTATATACTACGCTTACGTTCATAGTAAATTAGAGTAGATTAAGACTGATCCTGTAAGCTTCCTCTGCAAGTCCGCGTAAACTATTTGTTTGTTAAAAACGCATAGTTAGGTTCATAATGAATGTTCCTTCTAGAATCTCCTGCGGAGTCTTATTTACCTTCATGAATTGGGTGTAATGGCCTTTAAGAAGCGATACACTTTCATTAAAGACTCTGAAAATGTTAACCACATGAGAACCAGACATGCGAACGAAAGAAACATTCCCATTCATCCTACGATTCTCTTTGAAAAGGGTCCCGATTTTATGATGATAAAAGTATTTAATAAACTTCCAGATAAAATAAAGTGCAAAGGACACTACGCAATTCAAGCCCGCCTTAAAATCCTTCCTTTCGGATGGAAGAATGCATATATTCCGTTAGTGATTTCTTTTTGCGACAGATATAGCGTTTCTTGTCATTTTTTTTTTCAATTTTGTTTTGTTTTCAGAATTAGAATCTTTGGCGACGGGTCACCATGTCAATGTTTAAGAGAATATACCTTGCAGCAAATTATCGAAAAAAAATGTTACAGTATATTAAAATCAGTAGCGGCTTCTCAATGCCTCGAGTCGCATGAATGTATCTTTTGTTAGATATATTACAAATACCTGCTCTATTGAATATAAAATAAAGGGATCTACTCTTAATGGATAAATACAAATAAAGGAAAATCGGTAGATAGACTTCATAAAAAAACATGGCGAATATTACATGGATTTAATTACTAATGAATAGAGAATTTTAGATAAACTGGAACTGTTTAAAAAACTTGATAAGCAGGAGGCACAATACATACATATAAAGATTATTGGAAATATTTGGTTTACATTTAATACGTATTCTTTTAGTTACTATTGAATAGATAATATCGTAATTATTTTTGCTTGCAAGGATATTGCAAACTCTGAATCTTCCAGAAGTGCCCGTAATTAAGACGAGATTTGACGTTTTGAAAATAAACGAAGCTTATTTCAAAAATACTTTATCACTTTTGGCGGTCAAAATTACATAGAACGATGAACATTTAAAAATCTTTAAAAGAAATGAACGTCAGGTATGACAAAATAGGCGTTCCAGTACTTTTGCGGTTTATTTTAACATACCTATATATTGCTAATTTGCAAAGGTATTTTTACATTCTTGATTATTAAGTAATTGCTTAAAGCTTAAATATTACGTTAATTTTAAACGATTATCTATATTAGTTCTTTAATTTAAATAGTGAAAAGAAATGACTGTATAAGCTATTTACAATATATTCCACAAAAATGTCATGCACGTGACTATATTTACGTATCTCTTTCTTTACTGGCAAACAACGCGGTTATTAAATTCTTTCACTGTACACTGACCAGGATAGGACAGTAAGTTTTCCAAAAGTGAACCCTCGAACGAAATTGTTGTATAACGGAAAATTCCATAAGAGAGACAGAAGAAGCCTATTGTAAACTTATAAGGGCTCACAATCGGCAACTGATATTGCAATATATCTACGGAATTTGAAATTGA
>LR736857.1:13256188-13303507 GCA_902654985.2 Oryctes borbonicus
TATATATATATATATATATATATATATATATATATATATATATATATGTATATATATATTTTTTTTAACCTGTGGGTCTATAGAATTGTTTTCATCCATCCTCGATGAATTAGCTCTTTCAAGTGAACCTTGACATTGGCTTTGCCTGGGTTTTTCGTACAAAATGTTAACAAAAGGCTACATCGTGTGTAATTGTACCAAAATTGAGTTGACAAATTAAATTGTCTGCCCTTACTTGAGTGCAAAATTAGCGATGCTCCAAATGTTGTTATACAAGGGTCCCAATAAATAAGTCAACTTCTTCCGCTCTTTTTGTTTTTAATGATTTCAGCAACACAAATTTAGTAAGATAATCTTAAATTATGAATGTAAAATGCGGTTAAAAACAAATTGTTTACACTGAGAATAAAGCCGTAAGTATTATGAACTCATTTATAATGTTGCAATACAGTATACTTTATATTGACTTTCGCATATTCTACTCTGCCGTACACATAGTTAAGAAAGTAGTTAAGGAAGTATAGATATGTCTCATTAAGAAAGAATTCAGAAACGATCCAAATTATTCGAAAAATGAATGTTGATTTTTCTAGAAATATGGTCATGACCCATGACATCACCGGCGACTAAAATTTCAATATTAAAATGAATACGAAAATGTAATTAGAAAATGAAAAACATGTTTACAATACAACGTAGATGGAATGAAATGCAAATTACCGTTTCGTTTTCAGTAAAATGCCATCGATTGCGTGCATACCTTAGAATAAATAAAATATGTATCCACTCAACATGAATAAAGCAATAGGACATGGCAACCTATCAATTTCTACATCACCACTATGCTCTTTGTCATTTATCCGCGTATTAAGCAAATTGTTTCTCCCTGTCAATATAAATAAGAAAGAATAAATTGCCACTAACCCATGTCTCTTCTGCGAGTTTCTTTCTGAAGATTCATGAATATAAGTTGCCACTGACTGGGTCAAAGACTGCCCTCCCGTTCCTTCCAAATTAATTGTGTTGATGTGTAGTGATTCATTTGCGCATTTACTTAATTCCTATCCATCAACAAACGTCTCTATATATTGTCTACAAGAGATATATCTCCAACAAATTTGGTTCTCAGGGTTCAGGTTTACAATATTCACTATCGCTTTAAAACTTTTTAAAACTGTATCATATATGCTTTTAAAAGTGCAACTTGAGACAAAAATACGTATAATTGAGTATTAAATATTAGCCAAAATAAATGTTAAACTAGTGTGTGTTTATAGAAAATAAAAATTATTGGGAGGCAAGCCCAGCACAATATAACTATGCTACTTACTATACAAGATATTCAATATCCGCTAGACACAATACAAATTTTTCTTTTAATAGACGAGCTTGTATCTTACTGCATTCCCTCTCCCCAATTTATCTCAACTTCTTACAGCATTCCCTATACATACCCTGGCTTAGTTTTTGAGATACAATTTGAGATTTCTGATCAGCAAAATGCTGATGTGTCATTAAGGATCGATTTTTAAATCCCTTACATACTACACTCAAACATATGTACACTGCCGTTCAGTGAAGTTCGGTCATACAACAAAAATCTATTATATCACACCGTATACAATTATTAATACATAAAATTAGACAAATATTAAGCATACACTCTTTTCTAAGGGATTAATGCCATAAATTATTATGTAAAGTATAAATATTGCGACAACTACATTAAAGTCCCTTTTATTATCATTCCAAGAATTTCTCGGAAGTACCGATCTTTTGAAACGGGTCGTTTGGGGATTATTAACGAACAATACATTTAGGAAATATACCGCAGTATCATTCTTGTTTATCACAGGCGTAAAGATATAAATTTGCTTCATTTTACTGTTAAACGTGTGTTGGTGTGCATCTGTCGTCTTTGCGCGAAAGTTTTAAGAAAATTTACTTCAAAATGGTACGTGGCAAGCCTACCAGTGTAGAAAAACGTTCGCGCATTATTACGCTGTTTGAAGAAGGATATTCGGGGCGACAAATTGCTGAAAAAATAAATATGAGAAGTTCAACAGTAAATGACATCATAAAGCGATATCGGACGACTGGAACTATAGAAAATCGTATTCGTCCTGGAGCAGGAAAACAACAAAAGCTGAAGATTTGAGAATTGTATTATTAAGCAAACGCAATAGAAAATTAACAGCGCCACAAATAGCAGCCGAAGTCAAACGCGGCCGTGAAGAACAAGTTTCGGCGAGTACGGTAAAACATCGACTTCAACAAGCGGACCTTCATGGGCGCATTGCCATTCGAAAACCCTTATTACGTCGGGGCGACAGAGCAAAACGGCTACAGTGGGCCCGTTCTCATCTAGATTGGTCGTTAGATGATTGGAAACACGTGCTTTGGAGTGACGAGTCAAAGTTTGAGGTTTTCGGGCAAAATCGACGAGTTTATGTCCGAAGATCTAAAACCGAAAAGTGATCCCGAACTGCATTGTGCCTACAGTGAAGCAAGGGCGTAGTTCTGTGTTAGTGTGAGGATGTTCCTCCTTTGCTGGGACAGAAGATTTATGCAGAGTGCAGGGTGTAATGAGGAAGGAAAATTATTTTGCAATACTCCAGAATCATGCAGTGCCATCAGGATTTCATATAATAGGCCGTAACTTTACATTCATGCATGACAACGACCCAAAACACACTGCGTTAGTGTGTAAGAACTATCTAAAGGAGCAAGAAGAACAGCACACCCTGAAAGTAATGACATGGCCCCCACAAAGCCCAGATTTGAACCCTATAGAGTTGTTGTGGGATGAACTGGACATGAGGATCCGAAAAATATGCCCTTACTTCACAAGAACATTTACGAAATATTCTGCAACATGAATGGATTAATATTCCACAATCCATTTTAACAAAACTTATCGAAAGAATGCCTAAAATAGTTCGAGCGGTGATTAACAGCAAAGGAGGTTTTTTCGATGAAAAAAAAATATAATGTTCAGTATGTTATATTAGGCCAGAATAACTTTTTATTTATTTATTTTTGTCTTTTTTACCTGTACATACAATAAAGTTGCATTTTGTTTTTAGTTTCGGTTGTTTCTCTAACCTTTTCATGTTTTTTACCAACTGACCGAACTTCTCTGAACGGCAGTGTACATATAATGCTATGAATAAGACATATATCACCTTAATTAATAGTATATTAATATATTGGCGTGCGGTTCATTAGACCGTGTCTCTAACTCGCCGCTCTTATCGAGTTTCGCAGCTCCACTATAAACATAACCTTAGATATCGGAATAAGTTATTTTAAGTTAATTTTCCCCTGTACTTGGCTGTCCATCTTACTTCTCATATGCTTTTTCCTATTCTTTTTAGTGTTTTGGCAGTTGTCTGAAGGCCTACCTCTACATCTGTTTATTGGTACTTTAGATGCTCACACATTTTTGATTTCTGTTGTTTACAGATGTCTCCACCATCTTACGAGTTTTGGTTCTATTTATTTATGCTTATATCATTGTATCTTACTACTACAAAATTATTTGGGTAATTATAAGCTTGAGAGTATAATACTTTAACTCAGTTAAAGATTTTGAATAGGTTTAAAGAAGACGTGTTAAGCCTTGTAACGCGCTGTTGCAGGAATGGTGCGGAATGTGCTTGTATTATCTGGAATCCTTATCACATGGATTACAAACAGCAATTAAAAGTTCACCACAGATTTGAAAAATTCCTCCATCTACCATATATTATGAGTCGAAATTGTGTACCCTCTATCAACCTTAAGCGAATACCTTTTAACGCCAGTGCCTTACTTGGTGACTAAATTCACAGTTTGGTGTTTGTTCCACAATTACAGTTTAATACTCCGCATTTTAATGCTTGTGCCTTTAAGACACTCCCGTAATTCACATGTTATCTGACAAGAATACTTCCTACTTTTAATACTTCGTGTGTACTAAATTACTAACGATTTTATTAAAGAATTGCTTTCTCAAACTTCCTTCTTAACACAATAAGATTTATATACCTTTCAATAAAAGTCAAAAAATAAAATTTATTTGGCTAAAAGAAAAACATTCTTTTTACTTGACATAACGGCATTTCCATTATTCAGTAACGTTGTAATAAACTTATATTTGCACACATCAACAAAAATAAACATTTTTAACTTTCCATAATTTTTCAAATAATGAATCATTTTCTATCGAAGTTGAAAAACGTAGCACGCAAGCTACGTAGCTATTATAGATCCATAATTTATTGACATTAGTTGGTATAAATTTGAATACAACGAAAATTGGGAACCGAATTCGAGGAAGCTTCCAATTCATCCACTGGTCGGTTGATGGAACGGTTTTATCGATGAGCGTATTTCACCGTAACTCCCATTAATACCAGATTAATTTATTTTATGGCAATCGGAAACGTTATTCGCGAATACACCGATACAACATTTTACGATGAAATCCGGGAATATCTGTGCTTGTTTACGCAACAAATACGAAATCAATATTTATTTTAAATTAAAATATTTTTCCGCGATATCTTTATGTTGAAATAGATTAGTTGTGCAGCTAATCCAATAATAGTTTGTGAAGTAGATGTATTACGTGCGTTTACTTATATACAAGTTTGTATTCCTTCAGATAAATTCGTAATTAAATTAGTAGTCAAATGACGCAATACATCTGATTTTTTAAAAATCTTAACATGAATATACTTTATTTATAGAAACGAACTAAACTTAGAATTGAAGTCAATAAAGTTATATCTGCAATGAAAATATTGAACCAGTATTACTCAAATAAAATATATGATTTTAATGCAGAAATTATTTAATTCAACGGAATTAGAGTTTTGTTATTTTATCATGAAGGAAGCGCGATATATAGTTTTGTATTTTCAGTGATTTCTTTCTTCCCAAATGACTATTCAGCAAATAGTGATGGTTAATAATTCAAAATGGTTGTACTTTATTTGAAATTTATAGGTTAATCTTATATTTGTTTTCGATGCCCTCTTTGGGAAAGATTTAAAAAGTAAATCGGAAACCCAGAGTATAAAAATAAAAAGCCATTAGTTGCTTTGTTCTTTTTTCCAGGTACTGATAGTCGTCCGTATGATTGTTTTATTGACCGTGATTAAATTGGCTCTAACCACAATTTGTGCATTCATAAATTCGTAAATTAATTACCAAGGCCTTTTTGTAAGGAAAGGAGGTTTTGTATGCACACATATTGAACACAATGAATTAGTATCAAAAGTATTAAGTATAATGTTGATGAACATTCGTCTTATTTTTTTCTTTCTATTATAATCTATGACAGGGAAGTGTGGAGCACAAGTGAACAGTATATGTACACATTTTTTTTATTTATATCATATAAATAAGAAACATCTCTATCAAAATAAACCATGATAATTATCCTCTGGTACAATTAGCTAAATATTTATTTACGGAAAAGTTACTTTCTGGTTTAGACTAAATCTTCAAATACTACCAGCATGTTACTGTACTTTAAAAGGCTTGTTCTGTAATGATCATATATCTTTGATATTTTTAAAAAACTATAAGAAGCTACATTCTCGCTAGTGAAATATTCAATTTAAATGCGCAATTGGAAGAGCATTTACAAAAATAGGTAATTGTATTTAAAAAAGTAAGTTTTAACACTGTCTCCATTTGAAAGTTTAATCGTAACTGTCACACTGTCAACAAGCTTGCAAAATTTCAATTTTGCAAGTTAAACACTTTCACAGTTATAGTAGTTCACATACGCTAATCAAAAAATTTCGAAAAATGCTATTATTTCAAATATGCAGTTGTTTTATCAAACAAACCTTAAAATTGAACCAAGAATTAAAAAATTTGATAATATACAGGGTGTTCTATTTAAAAATAACAAAATCGAGAGCCATTTTCGATATAACCGAAAATCTTAGATTGAATTGAAGTTATTTTAGTTGAATAGTAGATGTAGACTTTAGTATATCATCAAGTTTTCTTGGATTCAGTGTTGGCTCCTTAGTACTTAAAATTTTGGAATGAAGTTTCTGTGTGGAGTTCCACATCTCAAAATGCCTTTTAGCTATTAAGGAAAGTCTCCCAACACAAAATCGTCGATTTCAATAAAACAGAACAATTTTATAAAGCTAGCAGGACCATGTAGAAAGTCATGTATTCATTTACCCTGATAAAACCTTTAAAGGAGAATAAATAACTAGCTCTAAAACACCAATAAAATATAAGCATATACAGACTGAGTGTCGGTCCTATGGTCACACCCACCTTGATCAGATATATTCGGAACGGTATTCGCTCATTATTCAAACACGCGGGCCATAGGTAACACATCAAAACTAAAACGTCAACTATTGACTATAACCAACTTACAATTAATACCCGTGACGCAATACATGTTTGAGTAGTAAACGAGCAACCCCGCTTCCGTTCCGAATATATCCAATCATAAAGCTGTAAAAAAAAACTAATGTTTCAATCGCTTGCTACTATTCTTAGAAATCGCATCTTGTCTCAACTTCTTCACCCCCAGTTGATTTTACATCTTGTCAAAATGTAATTACATTGCTACGAAGTTGGCAAGCCATAAAGTGATGCAATTCAAAAATGGAAAATGCAATAAATTCTACACCAGCAGCAAAATGTATAACTGTATACCATCTGTATATTCCTGATGAAAATAGTATTCCTCGTAAAATTGTTATGTATTTAGAAGCTATCTGATCACCTAATGTACCCACGCTTGGCGCACACGGTGAAACTAGGTTTATTAGCATAAGGAAATGCCACTGGATTATTGGAACCGTTCAGTCTATTTTCAAGTATAGAGCTAAAGCTCTAAAAAGGACGCGTGAAAGTCAAAGTTTTGATCTTTTTTTTATTAAAATTTAATAAACAACAATTTCTGTTCTATAACATTACAAATTTTGGCAGCCAACGTTCAAGCAGTTTCAAATTTCGATATTCTTAAACAAGCATACGGAAAAGGTAAATTGTCGAGAAACCCGAAAATTACAGCTCGCAGCGGTGATGCTGCTGCAATAAGAGATAAGTTTGTTTATTTCACTAAATCTGTTGTGGCTAAATTAAAGAGAGCGTTCAGTGAAATCCGTAATATCACGGAATGAACGCAAAAAAGAATAGGTAAGTCAGAAGCTAGTAACTATTAACTTATTGTTAAGCAGAGTGTAGGTTAAAGTAATACTGCCATTGCATAAGGTCAAAATCATAAGTCTAGTCAAAGCCAGTGTCCCCCGCAAAATCACGTTAGTGCTTGCGTGGGTGTTTCCGATGCTTCGTTAATAAATTTTAAACTAAAGGAAGTCCTACTCCTAAGTTGAGCGGTAAAGATGACAACCCAATTACATTTTTAAAGGTATTAAAACGGCTAATGTCTTCAAATAGAAATCTTCCTGGATTATTAATATTATGGTTCATGAAGCACTCACTAAGTTCAACATGATCGTAAATTCATCCCAGAATTTGTCTCAATTTGTATTCCTTTTTCTCAATACACACCTTTGTAACTTTCATACTGTATCTTTTGCTATGTTCAAGATACATTCACATGTATCCGTTTTGTGATATATTCGACCACATGCACTGTAATGCGACGATCGCGCAATCCTCTCTTTTTAGTTACCTTCTATGATAGCTACTTCAATAAATATACTTTCAGTCAATTCATAGAAAATTTGGAAGTTCCCGTTGAGGTGTCATGCAGTGCAGGAACTTTGCTCAGATCACTACCCAATGATCACCGAGACGTACCTGACACTGCCGACCCCATCGCCGGGTACAGTGACCAGGAAACACAACTGGAAACTGTGCTCGAGGCTTATATCGGAAACGATAAAGGCCAATCCCGGTATTGAGACGGTGGCTGATCTGGAGGAGGAAGTCCACCTTCAAAATCCAAGAGGCCTTGAACAAATCGGAAAAGAAGCTGAAGTTTCCTGAGGCTGAGTCCTTCTCTAGGGAAATCATCGACAAGATAAAGAGCGTAATCGAATCCGGAAAGATTTCCAGCGAACTAGGTTCCCACCGTTTAAGGAGGTACATCGCCGACTTAGCAGGGAGATTCAAAGAGACATCGAGGCGTACAAGCTGCAAAAATGGGACCGCTTCGTTGAGCACAGTCAAGAGAGGGACCCTCATAGGATCTCCAGGATTCTGAAGCGAGGCAGGAAGCCTATACCGGAAATAAGGCACGGACAAGCGAGCTGCCTGACAGACTCGGAAAAGGCGGAAGCATTTGCTATCACCTTTCTGGGTCACTTTACTCCGAACAATCGCAACGACCAGGAACGAGAGAGCAGGTACCGGGCCACTTTAGCAGAGATCGACAAAATGGAGGCTGGTCCTGCCATCGTTGTTTCGCCAAAGGAGGTCCTGCAGGTAATCAAGCGGATGTCACGCGGTAAAGACCCGGGGGAGGATGGAAAGATGGAGTGAAATGTTTCTTGTTAGATAGTCGAGCAATTAATGGGAGTAAAATAATAATTACAAAATTACAGTACGTACAGTATGCATGAGTTAAACAAGTGCAAAAGTCAGGAACAGTCTACAAACATTTTGCTCTTCGTTGTCCTAACCGCTGAAATATGAGACATTTTTCAATTTTGCTGTATAATAAAATAGGTACTTCATTTATACGTATGTACATTCATTGCAAAAATATGTACTCTCCAGTGTTTATAGGATGCATGAAAGATGTGAAATGAAACATTCCTATTACTTATTTTTAACGATATATTATTATTGGCTAATATTAAAATATTGAGTGATGAATGAAGATTTGTTTGTCCATTGAAAATGGTATGTGCCTCGATGTTTATATAACACGAGACATACGATATGTTATGGAGGAGATAAGTAATTGCCTTCAATGTAAAAATAGAACCTTTTTCCAGGCTAAAACAAAGAAATATTGATCGTTTATACACCTTCTGGTAATTATAATTTAACGAAACGATAATATTTACTAAATTAAATTCCTAAAATCATGTCAGGTAAGTTTCTTAACAATAAAGTAGAAGTAAATAGTACTTATAATGTTTATTCTCATTGACATCTTCCATGCATTAAGAGTGTAAAAATGTATTAAATAACCTAAACCAATCGCTGGTAAGCATTATTCTAAATGAATTTTCAAGATATTTTCCTTCACTTTGTTGGAGCTTACGACAAGCAATTACATTTTCATCAATCAATGTACTAACTTGACCTAATTCACAGCTCGTCCAGTTGTAATTAATGACGTGACAGTGTATAATTTACCACCCATGTAAGTGCATATCTAAGATCATAAAGTTGAGAGATGCAAACTTTTCAATTACGAGGGGCATAATTTCACTTCAAAGCTATTGCAAGATAGTAATAAAATGTTCGTTGTAAAATTTATTTATCGAAATACAAATACAATAAACATAATGTTTTGTAACTATTACTAACAAACATTAATTTTTAATGATCTTAGGATTCTTTTATTTTTCATTTAAATTGTATCAAACTTTTATTTAACTTTAATTCTATTCATTGCTCTCGATCCTTTTGGGCTATTTTTTACCAAAATGTTATTCAAATCTATACCAACAAATTAAAAAGTCTTGTGAAACTGTAAAATTTGTTGACCGCGTACACTGCGCGAATTAAATAATTATCGTTATCCATGCCGGATTCCCCAACAATTTTCGCCAGTTCAAGGGGACATCACAATTCAATTATAGTAAAGAAACAACACAGTAGCGTTACCATAATAGATCTCGCCTGCATCGCATGAGAGGTCTTTAAACTGTGCGCGACACTTTAATGATATAGCCCTTTATATGCAAGTATTCTTGTTGGTGCAATTTTCAACAGGATAATCCACGATGTCACGTTGCTTGATCTGCTTTGACTACTTACAAAAACCATATAACAATTTGTCCCCATTAAACACTTGCGGAGTGTCATAAAGTTGCGTTACCCTTGTCCTTCAGAGAATGCAAATCAATTGTGCAGTCAAATAGTACAAACACAGTACGAAGTTCTTCAAAACAGGATAGAAGCAGTTGTTCGAGTAAATGAGGGATGTGTTATTGTTAAAGGGTAAAATCCGATATTCCACGAAGGAAGTAGTTATTTCATAAGGTACCGATTTGCGAGAGGTAAATTAAAAAATAATTCTTGTTTAATACTTTAAGTGTGAAGTAAACTGGCATATCACATTCTTAAGCCTAAAAAATCACAGCAACTTTGATAACTGGCGATACGAAAAAGCCTCCTTCAGTCAAATTATCACGGGAAGTGAGATAAGAGTGAAAATGAATTGTGAATTGAACGATGTGGAACCTGCTCCACGGATTATAGATTGCTCCAACATTGTGATGTACTTGTAACAAAATAGGCATAGAAAAATTAATTGTACCGAACAGACAAGAACAGACTCTGAAGTGGTTTTCAGAAAAAGTATGAAAAGATAAGAGTGGTAAAACCAATAATTTTTCAGCATTTAAGGAGATAGTAATTATAAATTTATCATTGCCTACCTGGGCCACCTTACAAAATTTGTTGCATTAAAGCCTCTGAAAATTAAACGCGCTGAGGAAGTTGTAAGTGTTGTAATCTTAAAATATTTTTGCTTTTTAAAGCCCCTAATGTTCTGCAATCTGACGAAGGACACGACTTTTGCAGTAAAATGATAGGAAGTCTAAGAAAGAAGTTGAAAAGCGGAGCATGGAAAGCCGAGGCACGACCGAGGCCGAAGGAGCGTGAAAAAAGTCAATCAGGATCTAAAATATATGCTTACCACTTGCATGCAGCAAAATAGCACAAACAAACAAAATAATTATAAAGGTTTGTAGTTTGTTCAATTTGTGAAAAATCAAAACTATCACTCCGGTATCAAAAGAACCCCCTACAACAAGTTCTTTTTCGCCAGAAGAAATAATAGGTTGATTACAGGATGAAAAAAAAATACACACATTTTTGCAAGATATGGAAAAAGAAACTGGCGAACTGGACATGGACGAAAACGATAAAAGCTAACTACCCTCATAATGCTACCGAAAAAAAAAAGCGATCGTCACCCTTTAGAGAATTTAAAGGAATAAACATTTAACGTCTTTATGTAAGTATGTAATAGCAGAAAGTAATGAATAATACGTGGTTAGAAGAGAAATGACAAACACTCTACACAAATCGTTTCTTTCTTGGTACTTGCAAATACATCCGGTGGATTCTAAGAGCAGTTAATTTTAGCTCTTAAAACTTTTATAGAAACACACGAAATGTTTCTTGTTAGATAGTCGAGTAATTGGAGTAAAATAATAATTACAAAATTACAGTACGTACAGTATGCATGAGTTAAACAAGTGCAAAATTCAGGAACAGTGTACAAACATTTTGCTGTATTCATGTAAACTTGAATTATGTCGAACAGATGTATGCGTATATATCAAATGCTAGAGAGATGAAAGACTAACATTTCTATTTTCTTAACAAATGGTGTAATACTGAGCATTTATCATTATTATTACCGCAATTATTCATTTTGTAGAAATACGGAATTGAGAAAGTAATTTTTGCTAACCATATTGCAATGGCAAAAATATCCACGTAGGTGGTATTATCCAATTTATTCAAACACACATTTAACTTATTTTTTCTGTAAAAATATTCGCCCGCGATCACATAATACTATAATCACGATCACTAACACATATTTATTTGTTCGCAAAAAAAAACTACAGTTTCAGTTTATATCTCGCTAGCAAAAAGTTTATATTATACAAAACCAAGTGCTAATTTACATTCTGTTTTTAGCGATAAAATTCCCTAATGATGCATTAATTGAGCACGCAAATTAATTTACCACATTTGTGTAAGCAAATCGGTTATCGTACATTGCTTTCCTCGATTATAATTAAATTTTTTTAAGTTTATACTGTATGCGTTAATGCAACATTATTTTCTAAAATTGGCACAATACAAATTGTAAAAGGAGTAGTTATTTTATTCATGAATCATAGTGCAAGTCTTTTTGAAATGACATTTCACTGCCATACGTTGGAGGAGGAGGAACGTTGGAGTGGGCTTAGCGGTCTCAAACACGTTAAGGATACATATGGAGGTACTCTCAAAGGTTTCAAGCGTCAACATGAAAATTGTGCATACGTTGAATGAACATTTGAAAACAGTCACGTTGGACGCCCAGTTGCTGATTTACAGTCGTTTGTGCAAGTCTATATTAGTGTTTCTCTAAAAATTGAATCGAATGTCGTGCCATCATTAAATTCTTGCATTTGAAAAACAATACGCCAACGCAATTTAAAGCTGAAATTCTGTACCATTTGCTACAATGACATTTTGTGTAGCTGAATTCAAAAGTAACCGTACCAGCTTGAATGACGACAAATATTTGGGGCGGTCAAAAACTGTAACCATTATCAATAACACCGAAAAAGTTCACCAAATGGTGCCAGACGATCTCTGATTTAAGGTTAGAGGGATAGCAGACTGTGGGCATCCTGAAAAAACGTGTTTACCATTTACTGACTGAAAATTTGAACACGAAAAAGCTAACTACACGTTAGGTGCAGCCCTTGCTCATTCAGGACTAAAAACGCATTCGAGAGATGATTTGGGACGCACTATTGAAGCAGCGAAATAAGTCGAAGTATTGACGTTGATTTATAATTGTAGATGATACTTGAATGCACAAAAGTGAGTGGTTTCAAAAAAAGGCAAAAATAGCCATTATACTAACCGACTGTCTTGAAAAAGGAAACACGCTCACAGGGCCATACTGCGTATCGTTACGTGACAAGCTGAAGGCAGCAACCGCGAAATTGCTGAAAAACGACCGCATTTAAAGAAAAAAATGGGTTTGGCCCCAACAACACCACGTACCTTCTCACATTTCAATGGTCATCGTGGCAAAAACTCACGAATTCGGGTTCGAATTGACAAACCACCCACTCTATTCATCATATGGGAGCATGGGTGGAAAAAGCGTATAGATCTACAAAGAAAATATGCTGGGAAATAAAATTGAATACGAAGAAAAGTTGCTTCTGTGTTAGACTAGAAACTTTTCAAACTCCTTCGTAGAAGTTTTAAATATAATAACTAATCTCATTTATCTTCATGTTAATAAAACATAACTTACAGTAAAGTCAAGTATATGTGCAAATCTATATTGCATGCAACAGCCCAGAAGAAGCCCCATGGAACTAAGAGCCAAACATCGGTAGACTTTTGCAGTAAAGACGCGGTTTCAACTCGGGAACCTAAATTCTTATAAATAACATAATTAGAGAATTGCCTAAAGTAAAATTGCCAAATTCTTAACTATATACAGTGGGCTTTGCTTTTAACATTTCAGTATTTCGCATCTCCCACAGCCATTGACACCTCCTCGATGAAGAAAAAGAAGTTGCGGACAAATATTTTTTCCCAGTCAAGTGCATCAAATATACCTTTGAGTATTTTGCAGATCACAATGTACGAATATTCTAATTCTAGATATTGCTGAGGATCCAGCTACTCTACTCATAATTTTTCTGGAATAACAATAGATGCCCACGGACCTAGTTGTCAAGTGAATACCAGTATTCAGTAATAAGTTGCATGTCGTAATGAAGTACCTTTGCGTGCGGAAAAGTACTTATTTCGTATGCAAAATAAGAAGAATATTGCATTGGATTATTTTACGCGATATGGCATCGCCGTAATGAATTTCTGTAGAAGCTGTGTTTCCATGTACACTGCGAACGTGGTAAAATATGCGCAATTAGGTGCACTTTCCCAGGATACATTATTATTCGGTTAGGTCGCTATTATAATATTACAATGTGAACAAAAATATTGTTTGTTTGGAAAATAATTTAGGTAATTGTTCATGAACTAAAATAATTCCTTGTAATAGAAAAAGAAAGCGTGGTCAAGTCCAGGAAAATGTACTCGTCATATTTATTAGTTGATATCATTCAAAAATATTTATTTAGTTATTATTAATTTTAGAACGAAAAAAACCTGCTTTTCAAATAAATTAGCTTACTGCGAAAAAAATCCGAGACCAGATGTATAGGGTGTTGGTAAATTAAGAAAACATCAAATTCAAGAGAGAAATCCTGTTGTTTATTATTTTATACAAAATGTTTAAGAAAGAAAATTATTTGTAGACCAAAATTAAACTTAAATACAAAATTTTAAGTTGGAATTTTAATATTTATCACTCGATATCTTCCAACTACCTTAAAATTTAGATTTGTTAATAGTTTGGTGTTACTGTTCCGTTGATTCTTCTTAAATATTAACCAAAGTAGAGTTAACTTACTTAAGCGCTATAGTTTTCGGAAACATCTATCGATATATAATTGATCTTTTTCGAACAAAGTTCGATAAGTAAAAGTGATTTATAAAGGTCTGTCTTTTAAATCAACATTCAAACATACCCTTGGACATGGAGATAAAGAAAAGTGATTGGACTTTTGTTTGTGGGTTGGTGGAAATTACCTCGTAGATAGAAGTTTTCACAGAGCGTTCTCTCTTACTGATGAAGTAACTTTTTGCACCAACGGTCATGTTTTATCACACAACATCAACAGTTGTTTTTTGGCTATAGAAAATCCGAACTACGTCATGCACAAGCGAAGTCGACGTTTTCAAATACTATTTCGTGTGGAATTTTTTATAATGATAGCAAGGACTGTGGCGTAGTATGGTAAACAACACACAAGTATCGGCACCCTCCGCACCACACAAGTTTAATTTATTATATAGTAATATAATAATTAGTCCGGGACGGCCGTTTCGAGGACACGAATTTTTTATGATCAAATCGCTGGTTTATGAAAATTTAAATCAACACGTTTATCTACATCGCTAGAAGATTTTCTATTACCATTTCTGACTTCGGAATGGGTCATTCTACATTTCGACAAATTATTTCGGTAAAAGTTGGAAGGAAAGATTTGGTGCAACTCCTGCTAGATCTTACACCCATGGACGTTTTTTGGTAGGGTGTTTTACTACAAAATGCTTACACAAATAACCTACTGCGTGATCGTGAGATATTGAAAGCACGAATACAGGTGAATGAAATAGATCTACCAACAACGATTCGTATACTCTGTGGTGCACTTCGAGAAATGTGTGAAAGTTGGAGAAAGCTACCTATGTATAACAATAATTTTCAGAAACATAATTATGTTTACGACTTCGTTTTTTTTATAAGTATTTTGCCTAAAATAATAAATAACAGCACCTCTCTCTCTCTCAATGCATTCTTACATTCATCTGTACTTGATCTCAGTTTTTTCAAAAAAGCAGAATTTTTTATAAAAAATAACTTTTCATGGTATCATTAATAGTAAAGATTATTTCCGCTTATCAACTCCATCCAGGGACATACTGTATATGTCAAAAGCCAAACTCGTATATATTCGCAGGCATTTTTAGTAATAGCTCACCTACTTTCAACAGCTCATTCAACAGATACCTCCTAAATAATAAAGACAGTGTCCGATCTTTTCGAGGCAATTCCTCGAAATATAGCTATCATCTTCATAAGCGGTGTTAGTGATCTATACATTTGCAATAACACTCAGGTGTAAACCGTAACATACACACATACACATACACGTGTACGTAGGGGACATGACAGCTATATACACACAACTTGTAGAGTTAATGTTGAATGTCTGGCTTGGAGCCAAGTAGATTCCTGGTAGGCCAACACAAGTTTTATAGTCTCCATGGGGGTCTACGAACGAAAAAAACGGATAATACAAATTGAGGTTATTGATTACCATCGCAAAGTATTTCTCGGTCATTTATTTCTAAGTGAAGCAATAAGAAGAATTTGTTTGTATTTGTCGTAAATATTTTAATGTATTACCCAAACGAAGTAGTTTTCGTGGTTTCTTAATAGGCGACCTTGTAGAGCAATGTCACTGCCATCATTATATTTTTATACAACACTATGAGATTATTTCGGAACGTTATAAGTCAGAATGCCGTGATCTGATATTTTTGTATCGCCCTCGGCGGCTATGCGTGATGACGTAACGGAAGCCCGCACACGACGATTCGATTTCCTCGTGTATTTTCCTTGTATATTGTGTACATTGTACTACGCAACGGAAATACACGAGCAAGTTGAATAATTGTGCGTAGCCCTTCGTTACATCGTCACCCACCGCCGATGTTGTAAAAGAAAAGGGTAATGAAAACTAGCGTGCTTATTTTCTTATATCTTAGATTATATTCTGCCGTATACTTTAAGATTGCAGAGCATTTTTTTATGTTACATATGCAACTTGGCTATTCCAACAAGCTAAGAATAGCCTTCCATATCGGGTGGATGGAAAGCTTGGTTGACTGGGTTTACTTTACACAAAGTTTCAATAAGAGCCAAATATTTTATTCTGAAGAAAATTTTTAAAGTATGAATTGAAATAAATAAAATTTATATGAAAAATCTTAAATACAATATTATAGCTTCTATTACTAATAGGTTAACGCCAAACTTACCAAAACTATTCACTAGAACCCGCAGAAAATTCGTTTGGAAGTAACTCATCGCTTCGCCTGTTCCGTCAAATGCTGGTAAAATTTAGATGAAGCATAAGACTATCGAATAGAGATGGTTCGCAGTGCCTCTGTGAATTAGGAACCACGAATTTGCTACATAACAGTAGACGAATTTTGAAAATAAATATTTTTTAAAGAAACTCTAAGAAAGTAGATTTGGTTTCTTTAATTTTCTTTTTTTTTTCGAAAATACGCCAATACAAACAACACATAAAAGAATAGTTGCTATGGTTTATTGTCTTGTATCCAGCAGGCCTCTGGACGGTGAATCCGACAAACCGTTTGAACACGGTGTATAAAATAGTTCCTTTTCTTCCTCGATGGGGCATAGGATATCCACAAAATTTAACCAATCAATTTTGCGTTTAACTGTGACAGTTACTTCTCTATCTTTCTTAAATCTTCGTATACTGCTCTCTTCCATGCGTTTTCAATTCGTCCTCTGCTACTTTTGCCTGCTGATGCCCGTCAAAGTACTTCCTTCGTTATATCTCTGCTTTATCATTTCCATGTCCTTCCGGATATTTCTACCTCCATGGCAGTAGTGTTTGTTCTTCTCCAGAAATCATTATTTGATGTCATATTTGGACTAAATACTCGTAGTATTCTTAGTAGGCATTTATTAATAAACTTCTGTTCCCGTTGTGGACACTTCTCTGTCAGCTTCCACATTCATACATCAAAACTTATTTCATGTTGCTATTGAATAATCTTACTATCTACATCTACATACGGTCCTCTTAGGTAGGACGACGTTTCTGAGTGAGCCATAGGATTGATTGTTTTGAGTTTTTTTTTCCTTTTATTGTTTTTTCTGTTTTATCTTCAATTATTATTCTCTATCTCTAAATCTAATTCCTCATGTCTGTCCTCTGCAAAGGTTTTCAATAGGCTATATAATATTAAAAAACTCTGATCGTTTTTGTACCACTCAATTAACTGCTTGATAGTTAACCGTACAAGGTGAGGCGTTTGAACCGTGAATTAGCTGAATACTGGAAATTATATCTAGCTGAATGTTGAAGCTTTGTCCTCCAAAATTATTGATATTGGTCTTTCAAACAACAAAATCGCTGAATTATTCCCGCTTATAGAGGAAACGAATATCAACTTATTTCAAATGGAGCACCCTATATGAGTTCCCAAAAACAAGAAAAGGAGCGACAACACTAATAAGAGTCAAAGAGACAGGATGGCGATAAGAAATAAAAAGAGATTAAATAGAAAATTATAACAGACACAAATCTTAATTATGCCAGTATATATAAGAAATCAAAAAAAGAGAAAAGAATCCAGTAAATATAAATAGAAAGAAGCGGGAGAACTACATAGCATTTATATTAGACTCAGATCAGGCTTGAAGTAAATGAGCCGAAGATCGAGGATATTGCCGAAATTTAAAAAAACCTAAGCAGAGAAAGCATGTCCGAGCGCTATTGCTAACTTCACTGGAACTGCGAAATCAAGTAAATTAGTGAACCGGCGAGATTTTTTCTCCGGATTTACAAACAGATATTTAAACAATTTAATTTGAAATAGAAGCTCTGTGATACTCAATTTTGTGCGCAATAAATTTGTACAAATGTACACAACATTCCATCTGTAATTTTTCGAAGAATCTCCGAAATAAAACATTCTATTCTTTTTTATGTTTACCATTTTAATTCAGGCAGAGTATCAAAACAATTCGTTAATTTAATTGGGTGAATTGATATATCAATAGCTTTGGGAGTCTTCATTGTTTAAATTTAAAGTCAGCTATTGTTTCCTCCTATAATTTTAACAAAAGATATTAAACATATACTTCCTGTTATGTCCGCTATTATTCACTTCATATTTTAAGTCTAAAAAAACTTCCTTTTTACAAATTTATATCTCTCGCTAGTTTAAATAAACTTGTAAAACACTCAAGAAAATCAACATATGCATAAATTGTAAACAATTATATTTCCTGCATAAAAATACAGTATTTCTTTATGTATTTATGTAAATACTAAAATTAATTCAGTCAGTATTAAAGGAAATCAAATTCACCCGGTTAAATACCGGACTCTCTATTTGTTAATTGTAATGTTATCATAATAGTTTTAACAAATACAAATAAATCAACAAAATACCCTTCACAAAAAAATTAATACATTTTATTCAATGGTTTCCATATTTTTTTAATGTATTTGCACAAATATTTAAAATAGGTAATTAGTGTATGTATTACCGAAATATCCAAAGCGGAAATTAATGAAAAATTGCAGATTTTATTCACTGACCGAATTACAGTTCTCCTAAGGAAAATAGGAAAATTATTCTTTTGGCAAAGAACGTCTTACCTGAAATTGTATTTATGGGTCCTAAATATATATTTTCTTAAAGGACAATTGGATCCTGACTATTATTGTCGGAACGTATTGGAACATATATTTAATCTTTTATTGGCATTTCGCTGGATAAAAGCAGGCATCTTTCCAACTAGGTGCAATGCGCACTGCTCAAACATGCACGTGCCAGATTTTGGACAATGACATATATACAAGTTGTTTCTAATTACTAAACTATCTAGAAACGGATGTGGGTTATTAACTTCTTCCGCTACTGTATTTCCAATTTTGAAAGTATCGCAACGCTCTGGGATGGTACATTTCTTTGTAGCAAAAATCGCAATGAACAAGCTATGAAATGAGACAGCGCATTACCCCATCGCTGTGCCTTCTAATTCGGAATATTTAACATTTACGATATTGATTCATGCAAAGTGAAGTTATTCTTTTCTATTGAGCAATGTTGACATCATCAACGTTATTCATCTACGTTTTCTAATGTTTCTTGGATCGGTACGCTCTTAACATCTCGCTCACAACACTTATTGCTCGTATGCATATATGTGTATCACCCACGGTTTATATATTGGAACGAAACCCTTCAAATGATAAATGGATTAGAATAATTGATCATGTGAAGACGGGAGATTTTATTTAG
Source organism: Oryctes borbonicus (assembly GCA_902654985.2). Classification (NCBI taxonomy): domain Eukaryota; kingdom Metazoa; phylum Arthropoda; class Insecta; order Coleoptera; family Scarabaeidae; genus Oryctes; species Oryctes borbonicus. Next base: position 13,275,764 of record LR736857.1, read on the forward strand.
CTTTCTAATCCATTAATGTAGATTCAGAATGTATTTTAAACATGCTCTTATTGTACGATTAGTTTCAGTTAAGTCATAGATTGAGCTAAATTTAGCCAACTAATTAATTTAAATAATAAATAATTTAATTATTCCGGAGCAGCTATTTTGAGGATGCGGGGATCTTTATTATTAACCGTATGAGCGAGTGATGTGGGAAAAAACTATGCCTGTTCTGTCTCTGCTTTCGAGAGAAAAATTATTTATAAGTAACTACTTTTATCGCCTATACCCCTAAAACTAAGACGTAGGAAAAATACTGAAAAGTAAACGTGTCTCTTTTTATTGTCCACTTTACTCTAACAAATTAAAAAGACCTGAGTAGGACAACGGTCTGTGTTCTCTCGATTCATCAAATTTGTATTCCTTTTTAGTTTTGTAAGCGTCTAATTCCCGCGGCGAAGTTACGTACAATTTCACGTTTTCTAATTTAATGTTATTCGCAGTTTCGTTTATGTATTGTACTGCATTTGACGTTTCTATCCTTCCATATTGGTATCACCTAATGTGCTCATTGACTCTGGTGTTATCGCTCAAATTGATTAAATCAATATAAGTTTTATTATAGTCACTACTTGCAATTTTATAAATTGCCGACCTTTCCTTCATGTCCGGTTTATCTTTCGAATTGCCAAGAAGGTTTTTGAGTGCATTTCGCTGAAAAATATGTTCATATCTTGAAGGTCGTGGAATTTCTTACATAATACAGCTTGCAGATTAAAAGGTGTTATCTTCATCAAAATTTCACATGCGGCCCAGGATGGGCCTTTAATCAATTCATGCCATAAACTTTTAAAAACCTAGATTACCTTCGCTTTTCATTTTTTCATCCTCTAAAAGGCTATAATAGGAGACAAAGGTATTGTAACAGTTCCGACAATTTTTGAAGTTAGAAACATGGAAATTGTCATTCAGCCTTTTAGTTATAAATAAACAAATATTATTTTGTTTTTGAAAAATTAGGGGGTGGAATTTAGTGTCAGAATTCTAAAATATTTAAAATCAGTGACACGAAAAGTCCAATAGCCCAGTTAGAAATAAAATATTTCATCATTTTTGGAAAATCAATCCTTTAAAAGAGTAAATTTGGGGGTATACATCGATAGTACCTCTTTATTTCTAAGTAGAAGCCTTTGTACCATTTCCTCCGAATTTCACCATAAAACGTAGGCTGGGTACGCACAATTAGGATTTATATGCAAAATATTTTCATGAGCCAGCAGAAGTCTTTCTACTTCACAAAAACCTACGCGCTTGAATAAAATATTATATTATATAGTATGTAATACCCTTAGCATGTTTACATCTGGTATTTTGTTATATACAGTTGCTAGAAAAACGTTAACGATTACAGCTTTTTTACTACATAATACATGTCTATCTAATAAATAAATATAAAATTTTGAACAAGAATTTTTAAATATTTATGTTACATAAACTTTATCAAGTCCTTGGTGGAATCATTGGGTGACGAGTTTTGAATCTTCTTCAGAGTATTTGACGTACGAACAACAGCTGATACATATTACAACGAGAAATACATATGTATTCTATTCTATAAAATCTATAATAACGACCTAATAGATATTTTTGCCTATTACTCCGCTATAGCAAAAAACAGTAAAGGAAGAATGGAAAGCATAGATGTTAGATTAGTCAAACAAGCAAGTTTATTTCGTATATTGGATAAATACACAAACGGTAATTTACACTCAAGTGCAAAAGAATCAAACATTTCCAAGAAAAGACAAATTAATTTATAAGAATTATATTATATTATATTTTGGAATTCAGAAAATTAAAAAAAAAAAACATAACAAAATTGTGGAGTACTTGTTGCTACTAATACGCCTTGGGCCCTTCTGACAGCTTGTATACGTCTCGACAAGGATTTAAATTTAGAACATCATTTTGAGCCAATTGCTCCCATTCTGTTTGAAGCGCCGCCCAAGTTGTTTGGACCGGATACACGCGTTCGCCAAAGAGCCAAGCTGGGTAGCTCATAAGCACAAGCCCGACCTTAGCTAAATATTCGTTGACGATTTGAGCACGGTAGAGACGCGCGTTATCGTCCATAATAATACATTACTCCAATGGACGCGATTCCAGTTTTCGTAACCTTGTGCAAAAGCTAATCAAGCTCTACGACGATCCACAAATAGCTGTAGATATTGCGCTGGTCTTCTACATATTAAATTAGCTTCGGTTAGTCCTCGATGAATTGTCCATCTGTCTACATGTACATTTCTTACTACACTCAGTTCGATTACCACCCTTCTCATCATCACAAAAACATTATTCCTCCTTTGTTGGCAAAATCCAAAAGAAAACGTTAGTAGGCTGATATCTTTTAATAAAATTAGTGTCGATGCAAATTTACATACATCATGTTTCAAGTTCAGTGTTTTGGAAATACAAGTAAAGCTGAATTAATTTATTAGAAATTTCTTTCGATTTTTAGAAGGTATGCCAATTACAAAGGTAAATAGTTTAAATATTAATTATCAAGCTTTTAAAACCTGGCATTAAAACAAATAGGATATCTACTCGCAAAACAAAATAAAAATACAGCATCTGTTCTGTTAATTTGTACGATATACGATAAATTAACTTAAAAAGTGAAATATAAATAAACGTAACCTTTCTCACGAACCATCGCGTTTAAATGTCGATGTTGTAAGGCAGAATGTACACACCTCAACGTAATTATTTATATTCCAAGCTACTGTTTTGGTTTCTTCATAAAACATTAAATGAAACATGCAACGAAATCAAAGCTACGTGGCATAATTAAAACCAAATAAATGCACGACATAAAAAGTGTCATGAAACGTCTTAGGATGCACAATATCGCGCTGTTTTAATCAATAACAAAATTAAATCTAAAACAGCTCTCCCTTTCTTAAAACAAACAAAACGTGGAATTCCCATTGATTGAAGAGAGGCATGCATGTACGCTGATTGTAAACTACGGTACATACGATACGTACACAAATTTGGCAGGAAGTTCTGCAACTATTGACAATCAGGCACATAAATACATCTGAAATTTGTATTTGTTAACATTGGTTGCTTTGAAGTAGTTGACAGATAGTGCTGATTGTGAGTACTCAATTGTAAGTTGTTTTAACACTAAGAACACTTAGCGTATAAATAAACGCAATGAACAGTTCAAAATCGTCAGAAATAACAGTACTTCTACAAAGAAAATAACTAGAAAACTGCTAATAACCAGTTCACGCGTAGTAATGAAAACGTTAAAGATAAATGTTTAAGTTCGCTCCTCAAGTGTATACGGTAGGCTAAATAATATTTAAACAACGAGGAGCATGTGTTTCGAGCTATGTATGTTATTTTCTTTGTTAGTTAGCCAGTAACTGCTGTGCGTAAATGCATAATCTGTTAGTTGCTTAATTATCTCCTGTGAATGAATATCTACTCCCGAAAAATTGTTTTAATTTAGTATGATTTATCGTTGCTACAGTAGCTATCCCAAAAGGATGTTTTCTGGGAAACATACAGAGTTTAATGGAACGCCCATTTTAAAACATTATTTTAATTATTATTTATTTATTTACATATAAAAGAATCGGCTCACTGTATTTACTTTAAATGTATACTACTTTTTAGTTCACCCTTGTATGTTAAGTGCATTTTTTCTTAATATTGTATATGTAAAGATAGGCAAGTGTGTGGCTCAGAAAAAAGTATTGATTCTTTTCACATATGTTATTCTGCGCACGTTGTGACTAGCGCAAGATGGCGCCAATTTAGGGATTACGTGGGATATCACCCATCCAAGCATTATAAGATTATCATAAAAAAGTCTTCTCCCAACAGCCACGACGATAGGACGTGCGACCAGCGTCTAAGAACACGGGCGATTGGCTATATCAAACCCCAACTGCCCAAGAAACAGAGTAAAGGGTTACCGCGCAGAAGAAGATATAATTGGCATTCCGTCCTGGTCGGAAGAGCTGTGGTTCTGATTTCATTGTCTAAATCATATATTCTCTTTGTTATAAATTTTAGTTGTTTAAGAAAAATAATATTAAACCTGAGAAAGCAGCAAGCTAAGAAATTATAAAAAGTCTCAATTAATCCCAAAATAAGCATTTCAAATTAAACTAATCATTCCTTTTCAATTTCATTTAGTTTGCAGTTAGCCCCAGTGCAATTTGGCGCCAAGCCTGGCGCCAGCACCCTTGCCACGGTGTCATCCAAAGAAACCTCAAATTGGTATCGGTATCTTCAAATCATGCGAAGTTAAACCCTGCCCTTAAAAAAAAAAAAAAAAAAAACAAGATGACAGCATCCTGGTTGTACAAAACGAGTGAAACTTATGCCAAAAAGAAGAGTAAAATAAAAAGTTTGATGCCACCAAATATCAAACCTAAATGTGTTACCGTTTGCACGTCATTGCACTCGGTGCAATATTTTATACGCACCTGTATACCAGGTTTAGAAATAATAAACATTGCAGTTCACACACAGTAAAATAAACAACATAAAATTCTTTTCACATCGAACAACTAACACTAAATTATTAAACCGTGAAACTGTAAGAAAAGAATTGGCAGCAATAAGCCACCGAATTGTCCGTAATGTAGGCCGCTAGGAGCGTCGTAAAAGTTTATATGGAATGTAATAATTTTCTGTTCGTATTTCATACGAAAAATACCAATTGGCTTTATATGTACATACACCATAAAGCCAATCGTTAATACGAATCTTATGTATCGATCGTATCGGAAAATTTAATTATATTTCGCTCAAAATGTCAACGAACAAGTTGAACGTAGATAAGAGTGAAATACTGACATTTTATACTTCATCGATAGAAGTTGTGAACTTTCTTCGTTACTACTACACGTAAAAACGAAATTTTCGTTCGTGAAAACAGTTGTATGGTGCCTAAATGTCCTTTAGGCACCATACAACTGTTTTCACGAACGAAAATTTCCACTTATAATGCAAATGTTAAGCTCGGATGAAAAATCATTCTAAACAAAAGTTTTTAGACAATTTTCTACTCTCTACTTATTTTCTTGCACTTGCTTGCTTTTAATGTTGCCTCGTTTCTTCTATTTTCTGAAAGGTTTGTTTCTCTCTGCAACCACATATTCCTTCAATAGCCTTCCTTCACAAAATTAAAAAAAAAAGTTGCTAACCAGGCAACACAGAAATTCTGAAAAAATTGAATCTTTGTGGGTTTGTAGACTGATGTAGAAAGACCAGCGAACGGTCATTTTCTTTAAGTTCCCCTAAACGCATTTTACGTAAAACTCTCCGAAAGAGTGAAAAACACAATTTATCTATTTCTAGGGTGCTATATGACCTACATCATGACAACTGCATACGTATTAAACTTATTTATTTCAATTTGCTACCTGAAATTAAATGGCATAGCAGCAATAGAAACAAGCCTAAATACATTATAGGGCATATTCCTCCAAATTTTAAGTGACCTGGAGAAACGAAGTATATCCCATAAGAAAAGCCGCCACTAAACTTTTATGAACTAAAGAATATAAATGAAGAAATGGATGCATTGGCTTGAGCGAATCGTGTTAATAATTTTATTTTACGCGAAACAATTTTATGTGCTTGTTTGGAATGCCATATCTACCTTAAATGAAAAATAGTGAATATCATTCTTAGCCAGGAGAACTTACTTTCAAATATCTATATCGTCAAGTAAACAGGATGTTCAGTTTCCGCGACCTTTGTATGTAAGTTTCTTTTTAATGGAACACGCTGTATATTATTACGATTTTAAATACTTCTCTTCAATACATGGCAATTTTTACCAATATTCTCTGTACCTAGTGTTTCATTGCCGTATGCCTCAGTAAAACAATACACAATAGGATTTCTGAATTTAAGATCATCAGGGATTTGTAAAGCAAGGTTTTTGCCTCAAATACCCTCAGTTTCAAAAAGTCGCTTAAAGATATTGATCGGGAATATAGTTTATCTGGCTATTCACGACGAATAATATAAAACGGTAAAACGAATAATAGATTCCAGCGTAATCTACCGAAGAATATTGTGAATATGCAAGGCATCAATCAATATCAAATACACCAAAGAAATCAAGCAGTACCAAATATGTAATCTCAAAAACATCACATATACCGATCATTTGCCACACCCACCAAAATAGTAGCACGTTTATGAAAGTATGATTGAATAGTTTGGGGAAATAAAATTATGAGCTTATCTCTTCTTGAATTATTTGTTTCCTGAAAAAGTAGCTAATAACTAGCGATAAAATGAAACGGTAAAGAAGTCAGTCATAATTATCTCATAAAATCTCAATAGGATAAAACTCATACAAATATTTACGGATCCATATAATAAAGGAAATATTTTTGGAAATATCACATGACCGTAACCGCTATCTTTTAGCTCGGTGGAAATATGTACATACATATTTCACATGATTCCCGATTAATTTTAGACCTGGAATGAGGATTTTATGCAAAGAAATAAAAATAATGCCACGCAAGCACCGTTTCAGCTGCAGCAACGGAACTTATTTTTGCGGTTATTGCTAAAACCACGCGAGGATAAATTTTAAAAATATTTGCTTTTGTATACTAGGAGAGTAAATATATAACAGCCGTTTCTGAATCACTGTGTACGTAAATGAACTTCGTGCCAAAATTAGTGTTAGCTTAGATTTTGATGATTTTTTTGAATCATTTAAAATAATAATAATAAAATTTCTTTTATTTAAACTCGTTTATATTCTGCCTCCCCTTTTATGCTTTGAGAAAAACTCATTGACACAGTATTTCCCAGCATGCGTTTATGCTTTTTTGTTTTGAGCTGATTACCAAGTCGAGTGATGTAGGAGTGGTTATTCCCATTTGTTTCTGATTTTAATATATCCTTCACGTATTCACGTATAAACTGCGAAGGACAACTAGAGGTAGCAGATAGTGAGTTTAAACCAAGCAAAAGCACACAAGATCTCATTTTTACATTAAGGCAGACAATGAAGCAACCATGTAACAGATGGATCTACGTGGTATTTCTAGACCCGGATAAAGCTTAATGATTAATGATAGCGTATGAAGGAAAATAATAAAAGTATAGAAAGTGTGGTGATAAACTGCGAAGGGGAATTGGCAGTATGCACAAAAACAACACTAATTACATGAAAACAAGCAACTTGTAGCCGGAATATTTTACAATGAAGAATTAAAGCAAGGAGGACTACTGAGCCCGGTTTTGCTTTTAATAACAATGGACGATGTCTTAAAAGAATCAAAAAAATCAAAAGGGCTTAGAGGCAATACAGGTTACAGGATTGGGTACTGACGAAAACTAAGAATAAATATCAAACTGGATGGAAACACTCCGGAGTAAATAGATTGTTTTAAGTACCTGGCAACTCAAAGCAACGGAGGATTGGAGGAAAAAATAAACGAAAGAATAAACAACTCAGCAAGAGTATATTATGCTTGCCATAAGACAATTGTTAGTAAAAATAAGTTGGGGCACAAAAATGACTGTTGTTTCGGGCGGCTTTAACATATGGGCAGGGTAGGTACTGAATAACAGTCTAAAAGCAATACAAATGAAATATTTAAGAAGAGTAAAGGGCGTAACAGGGAAAGATAGAATAAAAAATTAAAGCATTAAGGAAGACTGAAATATAGAAACGGTTTGGTCTTTTAATAAGAATGGGAGAACAAAGCTATATGGGAAGCAAGGCCAGAAGGAACGAAAGGGACACACAAGAAAACATAGAATAATGTACTAGAGAATATGCTGGAAGAAAAACACATGAAGTGGAAGGAAGCAAGTAAATTTAATAAACATTAATATTTACCTTTACATTTAGCGGTAGAAAAACTTTTGATCAAAAAGCTCGTTCCGCCACACTGAACCCATTTTTGACAATTAAATCTATTAATACAAGTTAAAATCCTAATTCATTTACGCATTGTTTGATTAGCTCGTGAGCTTACATAATCTTCATTGAGACAATAACAATGCAGGAAACTCAATATTAACCATACAGTTTAAACCAAATTATTACTGGAAGAAATGTATTTTAAAATTGCAAAATACGAAGGCACAATGGGAAGAGAATGCCATCCATATTCTCTTTAACTGTCATTTACTTTAAGGCAGAATAATTAGAATAACAATAATGATAATAATAAATAAGTTAGTTCTTAAGTAACATTACCAGTTACTGAAAGTTTAATTTATTTATGTTTCATCTACTTTTACGAGTGTCAATCAGGCTGTAGCCCAATTCTCTTTCTTCATTTTTTGAATCATGCCTTTATTATTAATAGAGATACAAAAACAACAGCCATAGCAAAACGCACGCGTGCTAACAAACATACGAATAATAGGCTAGAATCCACGTGTCAGCCTCCGTTGTAGGATCAGGTAGCCGCTGCTTGCCTGCTTAGGTCATGCTGATAGTAATGCAGAAGATTAGCAAATGCTAGTATGGAGAAACAAACTGCAAATGAGCACCAACATACATGAAAACATGATTGTAAACCAAAAGGAAGAAAAAAGCGATATAAAAATTAATGGGAAGCATCTGGAATGCGTATCCGAATTCTAACGGAATATGGAAAAACGGAAGTGCATATGACCAGTAAAATGAAAAAGGCAACAAGAATACATTCTGACATAAATAAAATAATTTTAGGGAAAAGAAATAGGCCGGAAAGTGAAGCTACAGGTATATAATAAAGTAGTTATATCAACAATCACATATGAATGCGAAACATGAATAGTACGGCAGAAGCATATATCACCAATAAATTCCATCAAGATGGAGTACACGAGGAGGATAACAGGAGTCACAAAACTAGGTAACAAATGAAAAAATTAGAAAGCAGGCAGTTGAATTGATTTGGACACGTGGTGAGGACGGAAAAAATAAACCAGTTGAAAGAATAACAGATACAGGAAAAGAGAGAAAGAAAAGAAAGGAAACACCAAGGAAAACATAGATGGGAGAATAAGAGATAGGTTTAGGGAAAAAATCAATACATAATAATTTTCAGCAGCAAGTACGCTAATTTTCGAATGTAATATTTCGGATTATATAGTGTAGTGTTACAAACTAACGTTCAAGAGGTTATCTGTCATCATCAAAATTCCTTTTCTGACCAACAATCTTTGGAGCGTGAGTGGTAGAAAGATATAAGTCCAGAAAACGCCAGTAGTGGTGAAAATCGACAATTACTTCTATTGTATTTCATTTTTTCCTTCCCAAAGTTACAAGTTAATGTAAAATCTTTCTACAACAAGACTCAGTGTAAATTTTAAGAATGTCTAAATGTCATCTCACCAGTTAATAATCGTTACACCAGTCTTCATCATTCTCAGTAAAGTTTCATGTTGCAGTGTTGCATGTGGTCTCAACTACAGTCTCAACTTCAGTTGCGTACCTGCTTCATGCTACATCTCAATTAAATAGTTTCGGCATATATTTCGACATCAATGTATCAATCGTGGAAATAAAACAATCCCCCACGTAATTAAAAAATGGCTTTAAAGGACACTAATTTTATATTTGACTTTGAGTCTATCTGTCATCCAAGTAACTTGTGCCTAGATAAATCTCCAGTTATAAAGTGGTTATTTAAAGAATTCAAGAGTGAGTATCTAGCAAGTAAATATTTAGAAGTATCTGAGTTTCAAAAAGAAACACATAAACATGGCGTTTATGAAGTGGAATTTCGATAAATAAGCTTAGTTGTTTAACTTTCTATATCACATTCAAAGATTCATTTATCAATTCAAATAAATGTCTAAATTGCCGAGAGAGTATTTTAGAGGCACTCCCGAATCTCATGGCCCTAAATTTCATCCAAATAATTTCCAAAAACAGGAAAATTTCGAAATTTTTTCCCCACATAAAAACATTACAATAGATATCAATTAAATATCCAGATGGAAAAATGTTCAATCGTCACGAAATGTTTATAACTTCACGAGGAGTAAGAACTTCGGTAATTTAATTAGAAAGTAAACACGAAACAATCTAGGGAAATTATCCGTAACCCACAAACTTTTACCTATACTTATTTACGGAATAAATCTGGAAATATTAATTGCTGCTATTGTATGTTGATGTTATTAAAAACTTTTTTGTTCTTTGTTTTTCTTAGAAAGCTTTGTACATCTGAATAATGAATAAATAAATTGTGAATGTTTGGAAGAAAAATTTCAGGGCATCTCAAGAAATTTCGAAGATGATTGAGCATATTTCATAATAAAACTTTAAATTACGCACCGAACGCGTACCATAATTTCTGTTCGAAGCTTCGACGCATAGCAAATCGTAATATCGCTCCAAAAATCAGCACTAAAATTTTAAATGGACTCTACTACATCGCTCCACTTTTAGTTTTTACTAATAACGCATGAGTGTCTGCTATAAAAACCTATCTCGGTTTATGCTCTATTTTAATTTCATTGGTCTATGTTGCAAAGCAATAACGCCGCAGGCTTATGGTTATACTATCCTATTGCTTTTGTTTCTCATTTCATTCAACGGGCTATACGCTTTAACACAAAAAATGAAAAATAAAAGTGTAATTACAATTCTCTTGTTCTCCTCTTGCTGTTTTAAAACATCTAAAGATAATAATTAAAACCTCGAAGTGGACACTGAGATAATAAAATAACCTTAGATTACTGCCTATGGAACTTCCAGGTTGATTGATAGATGCATATTACCCGTTGAATTAACGTACCAATTTTTATCTTCCTGAAGAAACTCGTTACAATATGCTTTTGCCCTCTGTTGCCATAACACAGATATTTGCTAGATGAAAGCCTTTGCATAGTCAATTGATATCACTCAATTGTCTTCCTTTCCAGCACTTGTATTACAAATTAAATGAAATTCAATCATGACAAAACACGATTTATTATCTACTGAACGAAAAATATAACCTACTTTCGTTATTGTGCAAGAAAATGGTTGTCATCAAGCGGTTAGTATTAGTCAATAGATGCTTCTAATACTTCTAATCAGGCGTGTGGCGATCAAGCGTCATAAACGTGAAGTGGACATAACCCAGTTATTAAAAATGCAACGTTACAGGATTGAACAGCGCGCTTAAATTGTACAAATTTACTCCAAATACCGAGAAAGTTTCGCGGAAAGATCTCGCACATTACGTACAACTTTTAGTAGAAAAAACGCAAAAATCGTTCACCACCAAAGCGATATGATAGTAACTAAAAGCATTGCTGAGAATTCACCAACCTTGACTTGCCACGGGTCACATGAATTGGCAACTTCAAAAATCACTACATTGAATATGAAACAAACGTCTTCATCCTTGTTCTTATAGGGTCCGGTTAACTCAGGAAATTGCATGCGGATCGTGCGGAGCTACTTCCATTCACTAACTGGGTACTGCAAAATGAATCAGAATTCCACAAAATAACAATAAAACGAACATAAGGTATCGAATACGACTATCCAGCGCGAATTCCACGCACCATAATAAGAGAAACTTGGCCTTTTTTTCAATTCTCACACAGTGTTGCTCGAATTTCAGCTGAGAGCCAACCACCACGCCTACAAAACTAGTACTCCCTTGCTTATAAATGGACCAGCTACGATATCTAACATGGTAATTGCTTATCATGTTTAAGTTTGATCGAAAGTGTAACGAATGGTTTTTACCGACTTCTTTTGTATTGCCGCGCCATATTTGGAAAGCAGATATAATTCAATTTGCCTGCACAGACACTAATTCTACACCAGAATCAACCACAACAGAGTTGTGTATGGTATCATCTGCATACTGCGACAACGAGCAACAAGGCAATGACAGACTTGAATCGTATAAATAAGAAAGGCCTCTTTTAGCAAAAGTAAAGCTCTTGTTTTAGATTTCTACACGACCGTGGATAGTAACAAAAGAATTACGGTACTCCGCGTATACTTAACTAATGAATCAAAAGTTTTCGATAAATCAGAAAACATAGTAACCTACAGTATTTTCCCAAACAACTTGTTTATATACAGTAATATTTTGCGAAGGGGAAAGTGGCGGAAAATTATGACATTTATAACTTTCCGAAATTATTTAGATAAAATTTAGGGTCCTGAGATTCGAAAGTATCTCTAGAACATCCTTTCAGCAATTTTAATTTTGATTCGAGGAAGTACATGAATCTTTAAATGAGTTTTAGAAACTTAAACGAAAACTAGTTGTTGTAGACTTCCGCGGTCGATGCTTTCTTTTAAAGAATTAAGGTTGTCTTGCTGCAACATGCAACAGGCCAGAAGAAGCTCCATGCAAGTTAGAGCGAAACGTCGGCATTCTCATGCAATTACGACGCGGTTTCAACCCGGAAACCAAAATTTTTTAAAAGTATATTTATACGGTTGCTTTCAGGAAATCAGCTACTTCTAAACAGTGACTCACACTTTGAATGCTGGAGATTAACACCTTCCTATTGGAAATTTACCTGGATGGTAGATAGACTCGAAGTCAAATATGTATTAAATTAGCGTTCTTTAAAATCGCGTTAGCGATTATTTTAGTTACACAGCAAATTTTGATAATGTTCTTATCTAGAAATACAAAGATATCGAATTACACACGGATACTATAAATTTATGACGTAGCATGATACAAGTGATGCAGATACGCAACTTTAGCATAGATTCTATGCTTTCCGATGACTTTTTACATCATATACAACTCTCCAACGTGAAAATTTACTAATAGTTTTGATGGAGATTAAACAAACGATTATTAATAATGACTTTGATATGCCTGAATTCACACTGAATGTTACGTTCTCCTAGTTTGAAGAACAATGCCGCTAGTCGTCTGCTTCGGTGTATCTTTCTTGTGAAGCGAAAGTACCAATTGCTTATATGTAATTCTTATGTGTTTGCTCGCTTAATCAGTTGATAACGCTAACCTAACGCTAGGGCCACCACAAAACCCTACCGGAGCATGAGCGGATGCTATACAACTCACAGCTACCCAGACGCTCGCGTTATTTCGTGTACTTATTTGATACACCACCTCTAGTATCTTGCTCCGAGCTGCTGTCCCCATGTATAAGCAGAAACATCAGAAACCAACGATAGTGCGGGTCTGAGCGCTGCGTGACTCACAAGCGAAAGAGAGAAGGCAGGCAATCATGGTAGTTCGTACGTTCGACTTCCGACAAAGTTTCGATAACTTGTACGCAAGTGTACGTTACCGGCGGTAACTGGCGGACATTCCTTACCTAGCGCTCGATCTAATACATGAATTAGCAGGAGCTTCATCAAACAGATATAACAAATGACTATTAAAGATATTTTTAATTAGAACATTGATGAATTTTAAATATTTGCGAAATTTATAAGAAATTATACGTATTTTTACATTGAATGCGTACACGTTAAAGTTTAAATGATGCTAAATATGGAGTATATAAATTTATACAACGCAAAACAAAAGAAACATTCAATTTATCATAAAATAGACACAAACAAAATATTACTTTGAAATAAATAAAAATGGTTACATTTATAAAATAAAATAAAAAATAAAAAATAAAATGTTAAGTCCTTAACACTGAAACTTGTTGTAGATAGATTTTACATCAATTTAGAAGTTATGGAAGACAAAAGAAGTTATTGTCCCGTTTCACCACTACCGTCGTTGACTGGACTTATAATATCTTCTAACATTCTCACTGGAATTTGTTTTAGAAAGATCCTAAAGCAGACGTTTATTTATGATCGTTTCAAATACCTTTGCAATGACAGCTTGAATAGCGATTACTCTATAATTACTAGGTTCAAATTTGTTACCTTTTTTCAAGCTGATCGTACTAACGTTTTAAGTTATCTGGAAAACTACCATCAACCAAAGAAACGTTTTACTTCATATTTATCTGTGGGTGTAAGATAGGAACTACATTAGCATCCAAGCAATTAATTTAAAAAAAATGTACATCATTAATTCAAACTGCAAATTCATGTATTTCCTGCGCAAAAAGTAACGGTAGAACCTTTGGTAGGCAAAACTTGTCTATTAATTAGTGAACAGTTTACACAAACTGATATCAACACTATAAATACTGCAAATTTCTATACGTAGGATATAAATTTCATAAATAACTCGCTATCGCGCTACAATAAAGTTTTACACGTGTTTTTGATATTTGTTATTGCCGCAAAGTTGATGTTCACGAAGGTTATCACCGACATACGAATATACGCAAGCAAACACAGAACATTATATCTATATCTATATAGGTGGTAGATATATACTGCAGTTATAAATATTATCTTGTTTAATTTAAAAATATGTAGCGTGCTCATGTTGAGCAAGTTACCCCTTGCAGGGTAAACGTTAGTGATCGATATTTCTTTAACTTTACGTGAATAAAACATAGGCTCTCTGTTACTCGTGCAGACAAAAAGTGTAAGCGATTTTAGAATCGAGAAATAATATTCCGTAAGCTATTATGAAATCACAAACAAAACTGAAAAAATATTCAGTTACTACTCTACAAACTAAGAATCTTGGACCAAATAAATATTAGACAGGTGAAATTATTGGATTGAGCGCGCTGGAATGCGAATTGAGAACGATTTTCTTTTCATTCTTAGACGTTACGACCTCTACTTTGCAAATATATCAACTGCGTTTTGATATAAATTTCGAAGGATTTAAAAAAAAATGCTAGCAAATCCGCCAAATAATAATTATTGAAAATATCCGAAATTATTCGGTCACCGGTTGATGCTGAGGACCATTCCTGTCCTCGAAACGGGCAACCCGGATTAATTATTATATAATTAATTAAACTTGTGTGGTGCGGAGGTTACCGATAGTTATGCGTTGTATCCGAGTATGTACGAAAAATATGCACATATATGTCCCTTTTTTACCCAAAAAGGTGTAGGGATTCTGCTTAATTCAGCCCCTTATAAATGTGTTTCACTTCTTTTTATTCCTGGCTAACTCCTCTGCTTTACTCCATGCCATTCCTCTGTTTCGCAGTATCCTGCGCAATGCGCCATCCCAAGTCTCTTTCGGCCTTCCTCGTTTTTTCTTAATTGCAACTCTAGCTTCCCATACTTTCTTCACTGGTACTTCATTTCACTTGTCTGCAGTTTCTTCTTTTCTCGTTGTGCCAGTACCTAGGACCCGCACCTATAAGTTAGTATTGGTCTGTATCTTGCTTTGTGCACGCTCATTTTAGTTTGTTTTGTTATTTCGTTTAATAGTAGTCGTCTTTTCCTCGGCGAGTAATACATTTTATTTGCTTTAGCTATTCTGTTGTTCAATTCTATTTCATGTTTTTCTGTTTCCTTTAGTGTAACACCAAGGTATTGGAATTGATTTACTTACTCAATTCTCGTGGCATCTATTTGTATACTTATATCGTGCTTTTCCTTTGTAACTGCCATTATTTTTGTTTTCTCTTTGTTCGTTTTCATCCGATATTTCGTGACCGTTTCATTCCCTATTTACAAATTGTGCTTTATCTAGATCTTGATCTTTTTTACTATTCTCTATTATCACTACTTCATTTGTGAAGACACATAGTGATGTGATATAAAGTAGTGTGGTTGCGTGATAAATAATACAGAATAGTGAATACTTCCACACGAATGCGGATCGGAACATGCGTATCTTTTTTTAATGCTTACTTAAAAATTGTTTTTAAGGTAACATTGTTTTGATGTTGATTCCGAACAGTTGGACAATGAGACATCGCTTTCAACGTTCCTTGCTGAACCAAGCAGCCTAACAAAGATAAAACACTTCCAACTCTCAAAACGTCCACCGAAAAGCGTGTTAAGATATCTAACCCAGTGGTCAGAATGGTTCTACCGCTATATATTCCCAAAAGGAATTCGGTTACTGTTTTAACGATCGTTTTTGGAAAATAATCGATGTCCATAACCATTTTTCATACGATCTGGCGTATAATAACTATTTCTACATCGAGACTGGCTTTTCCAAATTTGCTTTGGGATGTAGGTGGTGTAGCTTAAAATTGACGGCTGTTGCCCGTACGCATGGTACAAATAAATTATATACCATGCATTGTATAATTTTTCGCATATCCACTGTTCATGGTGCCTATATCCGGTAAACGCATGGAAGACATTTTGTCCCATCATAAAGGTCTTCCAGGAAATATGAACTACTTCACCCTTATTAATTAAAAGTTATTCATATGATAATTCGAGTAATATGCAAAAACTGAAAGAATTATAAACGGTAGATTAAAAGAAAAGATCTATAGAGATAGTAATTGTTTTATATTTTACATATACAAATGTCGGTGGAGGTAGCGGAGGATACCCTGAATCTATTGCCAGAAGAACAGCAGCAGTCGGATCAGCATCGGACTAACTTTTTTACTTGATCGAACTGATGTGGGACGACGAATTTTAGATCGCGCAGATCATCCACTGGCTACAAATAGCAACATCGGTAGCGATAAAAGATCAATATTTAATTGAAAAATTACTTTCGAGAATTTCGTGGGACACTTAAAGGAAAAAAACTCATACACGATGTACTACACACGAAAATGAAAGATATCTTACACGATGTCAACAACAAAAATATTAAGGAGGAGTGTTCATCTGGGTATGACATACCGACCATGTACATCGTTCACGACTGTTCGTGGAGTCGGGGATATTGCTGATGCGTCCGATTATCCGGAATCCCTTACAAACGCCGTTCTCAAAGAATTAGATGGAATTATGCCATCACAACCGAGTACCTCTACAATCTCGCAAACTATTTCCTGGAACCACCCCGACGGATATTGTACGCCGGGCGAAAAAGGTTCCCACCTGGCGAAATTAGATTTTTACATTATGTCAGATACCGAAGAATCTAAGAAATTACGTTAGATACCGAAGAATCTATGATGCTACAAAATAGAACCTGTGGAAAAAGTTTTGCACGACACCGGCCGACTGTAATCTCTCTAAAAATGTATAGTGTGCTTCTGTCTCTGTTTCAGAGGAATCGTTTCCTATTCACATAATTAATGATAAGAAGAATTCTGTTCCAAATTAATTTGCCAATTACAACAGCTGCGTGATAAGTTTTCATATTAATAAATAAAGTAATATTATTCTTGTGTCTTTTTCTCTTCGTAAAGCGATTTCAATCGATCTACCGGCATTTATTACTAAGGAACTACGGTTAGGCCCTTGGTTTATACGTTTTGCGTCAGAGTTCTATTAACCCACTAGCGGCTTGAACTGATCAATTACTTTTGGTTTATTTCGGTTTTGCTAGTCGTTTTTTTTTCTTTCTATCCTATATAACCAAACATGTATTTGTGAGTCAGGACAATATAGAAGAAAGAGATATTTCAGTCACCAATTCCTTTACCTTCGCTCTACCCTCATAATTTCAATTGGTTAAATATTGGTCTTCCATTATTTTTGTTATTGTTGTTTGTAAATTTATATCAAGTTCAGGCAAATACAAAAATAACCTAAAACACCACAAAAACTAACATGTCGGGATGTATTCAATAGAAAGGGAAAGGCTGTAATAATTACAAATAAAACAGATCTCGAGCAAGGTTGGAGCCGGTTATTCCATTTACGTTTTGGCCTCTTTATTAAGTCATGGACCTACGAATACAATAACCGTAACCGGTTGAATGTAAAAAGTAATACCGGCAAATACCAGTGAGGCGCTTGAAATCGCTTTTAGTCCTAAGGAAAAGATTTGAATGGTAGGGACGTTGTGAAATTACAACATGCTTACTAATATCAATATGTAATGATACCCTTAAAAAAATGAACTCACGAATAAACACTGATTGAAATATTAAACGCGTGAATTCTGATTTTGTTATTTTTCGAATAGAAATCAGACAATTTTTAATGGCAAAATAGTTTAAAACTTCATTAAATATAACAATTAAGTATATTACTTTTTTTACAAAATTTCACAGCTTCCTAGAATAATTGCGTTTATTTGACCAAATTTAGTTTTAATCATTTAATTAATTTTGAATTTAAAAGTTATAAGTAAAGTTTCCAATTGCAAATTTTATTTATCTTGCCTTAATGTAGTTTCATAAAGTCTTTTTTTAATAAAGATGGGTCTTACCCTCATGTGTCAGACAAGGATAAAAAATTAATTTAACGAGAAATCGAGAGAAGAGACCATCAGCACTGCATCGCCTCGCAAACTTGCAACCATAAACAATTAAAGATGAATGTAAACTTAATTTCAAATTTAATCAAATTATAATCAACGAAAACGATACATCAACATAATGTTCAAGCTCCTTAACCCTTTCCATGCCAGTACATTAAAACCTACTTTACTTTCTTCGTGAGCACGCATACCCTGGATATTCAAATTTATTATGCTTAAGGATCTAGGTGAATGATAATAAGCGCACCACGTATTATAGGTATATGGAACGTTCTTATAATAGCCGCATGTAATAAATAAGAACCAAACAAAACCTCAGACGCATTGCTATTAATAGAACCATATTTCCAGAAATAGGATTCCCATAAAGATTCAAGAATAAGATGAACAACAAATATACATGCACTCAACGCGGGTTGTTAAATAACGATGATTGAAGTGTCTGAATACTATTTTTGTCGCGTCACTATTCGACAGTATTCAGATCGCAACCTTAACATTAATACACATAGAAGATCTAAAACAAGCATGTAATTTAGGTCAGTAAGATGCAATTTAGTTTAAGCAAGACATGTTTACAATGACAACTATACGTCAATCTTGCAATAATGCAGCCAAGCTGCATGTTAACATTTTTTTGGTGTCTCAGGATTAAAGCTCATTCACATCATGTTACCACATTTAAAGATATTGTTGTAGATAAATTTAAAAAAGTGATCACTAATTTTACAAAATTCAATTACGTAATAAGCATAACTATTAGTTTCGATTAGCTAAAGGTACAAATTTAAATGATTTTTTGTAATTGTTACTACACTTCTTGGTAGTAATGTTTACAATCCTACGACAACCGTTTTATTTTTAACTCCGAACACATTTTCTCTCGGTTAGTATTAACGCTTCCTCGAGAGCTTTGCATAACAATAAAGAATCTGTAAAACGCACATATTTGCGCTTTTATACACTATCGACGTGTTTACATAAAATCGACACCACATAAATTTGTTCTCTTTAAAAGCTTTTAATGTTTCAGCAAAAGTCTGATACTAAAATACAATGAAACAATCCGTTTGACCTCGCTAAATATATTAACAAACGGAAATCTCCTCCTTTGTGCTATACAATCGACACTACCTTAAT
Source organism: Oryctes borbonicus (assembly GCA_902654985.2). NCBI lineage: Eukaryota > Metazoa > Arthropoda > Insecta > Coleoptera > Scarabaeidae > Oryctes > Oryctes borbonicus. The sequence continues at coordinate 13,295,119 of LR736857.1, forward strand.
TCATTTATTAAAAACACATGGAAATAGCTTAATTTTAAAAATCATTTTATATTTGCGGGTATTTATCTATATCCGCTAAAGAGATTAAAACTATGTAAATAAAATTACTGTGTTCAATTTTAATTGTATTTAATTAAATTTCTACAGAAATGCGTGGCTTTTTTTTATTGTATCGCCAGAAAATTAACATAAAATTAAACGTTACAAGTTGAAAAGGAAATGTCAACGATGTGCTTGTTTAGCTTTTTTTCAGCTTAATGAGGGTAGGATCCTATGTCGCGCCGTTGCGTTTCGTACATTACCTTAAATCTTTCCGCTTCGTATCGCATACGATAGTCACCTATCTAGTCTTCCTATTTCGTACCGCTAGGTTTAGCTAGTTAAATTTAAATGGTTTTCTCATTAATCATCTAATGTAATAAATGGAAAAAGAATTAGACATATACCTCTATATCATTTAATTGCTTAGGGGTACTATGCCGCTCCTTTAATAGCTTTAAGCTTAATTGCTATTGCTGAACTATTTTAACCTGCGAAGATTTTAATCTTCAAGAAATGGAAGGAAGCCATAGCTGTAACGAAGACAAAAATGAAGTAAATTTGTGTTTTTTTATAGATCAAAGCACGGGAAGTCCCGGCGCCATAAATATTCAAACAGGAATTAATGAGCGCGAGGGACACGGTTAATTTTGTTGTGCAAATATCAGAATTTAGTTCAGGATACTTTACACAGAAAAACTCAGCTATAGGTGTCCAAGAAGAAAAAGAAATAGTCATTTCAGACACTATACTGAGTGACAATGGACACATTCGGCGAAACACATTTTTACATTAAGTAAAAATATTTTCTTAGCGGTATTTTCGTAAAACAATAGTGAGAATGTTTCAACGTGAGAATTTCTTCTTCTAGAAAGAATTTAAACATATTTACCCCAAGACAATGAATTTCTTATTATAAGCTATTTCCGAGCAAAATGTGCATAATTACTAGAGCGCAACATTCGCACATGCCTTCCAGTGGTGTTTAACCGCGAGAGGTTTGGATGATACGGGGCTGCTTCGTTACATGTCGTCACTTCCCGGCCTTCTATGCTGTGTTCAATGTGTTAAACAAATCGCAGTGTGAAGTTGAAAATCCGTAGAAATGCATCAACTTGTCTATTTGTTAACAGGGTAAACACGTATTTATGGCAATTTCTAGACTTAATATATATATATATATATATATATATATATATAATGGTAAAGAAATCAGGTGTTTAGTTTGCAATAATAGTTTATTGTGTTGAAAACCATATATGTGTAGGAACTATGTAAATAGCGCAACACACAAATTTTAAAAAACCGGAAGAAGACCGTATACAGAATTTCTATGTCGTTTAACGATGATGTTAAGTGCGTGCAATATACCGTTTGCTAAAATCGGACAATGTTTCATCAGTTTTGGAAGAAATACAATCCAACGTGGAAACTACCAGGTCAGTAGACGCTACGTAGGTATTTGCTGTAAGTGCGCGAGAAGATTCAGAATTATGTGAAAACCGCAGTAAAAAATGAATGGTTGTGGCCAACTAAAGAAACTACAGATATTAAAAAAAATCCGCAGCATCGATTGTAGCACGGACAATGACCTTGAAAGGACCATCGCACCCTTATTTTCCAGCCCGTAAACGATAGCAAAGATGTACAGCCGAAGCTGTTCATAATGTATTAGTTAGAACATTAAATAACTTTGAAATTTCACCAAAGCAAGTGTTAATGATGGTTTCTAGATTACACCATCTTTTTAACAATAGTGTTACGGAAGATCCGTTATACAAATTCAAAGACCGCTTTAAGTACGCGAATATTACATCACTAGATGTGGACCGATCTTTTTCTGCGTATAAGCAGATATATATGCCGCAACGAACGAGTCTCAAAGAGACCACTGTAGGAACGTACGCTATGTATACAGGTGTTGAAAGCCTCACTTCCAGATTTCTTTTCAGCCATCTAAGCATATTCGGTAGGTTGTTTGCTATATTATGTTTGCGTTTCCTCTTATTGTTTTTTGTTTTAAATAACACGCAGGTTTATTTCGGTGAACCCAGCGCAGTAACGCTACTGCTAGGCAATCGACTTGTTGCGCTCTAATAATTACTGTTTATGACTGCGCATTTGTTAGGTGCTAAGGGAAGGGGTTGTAACGTTCAAGTTGTGGTCGTTGTTTCCTTGTTTTCGTTTGTAAAGGTACAGGCTTCGTATAGCATCGCTTCATAGTGGCTTGCTTCGTTTGGTTTGATATAACAGTATGTCTTTAAAGGATTATAAGGTATGTGCTTGATTTACATATATATACATTTTTACTGATTATTACATATGAATTTTGTTAAAACAAAACGGACGCGTTTGTTAACAACATACTAGCCGAGTACCTAACAGGATTGAAAAACACCTGTGTTCGTGGGTGTTGGGAAACTAGCAACTAACCGCTCACCTAATCTGTAATTTACATATTTTTATGCCCTAACTTGTTTTGATATCTATGACCTAAATCTATCTTCCCACCTCTTTCTCCCGGTTCCCTTTTCTTTTCACCGGAGAGTTCCTCTTTGTCGCTGCTTCAATGTTTTATGCACATTAAGTTCAAAACATTAGACTATAGTTTATGGCATATAATGCTGTACTTCAAAAGTGGGGTTTGTGTGGCTCTATGATGTATAGTATAAAAAAGCAACAAATGTACATACCTTGTCTCCTAAGACGAAATATGGTGCATTGCCTTTATAAATAAAATATGGACTTCCATACTGTTGCGTTTCCTTTTTCACAAAAGTTCCTATTTATATCACATGTCTCATTAACTGAGATTTAATTTTGAAATTCTTGAAGATAGTATCTCTTCTTATTTTAAACAATTATTAAAGTTATAAATTGTTTAAGATATTGATTTCATCAGAGAATAGGTAAATAAAATTTTTGTTATGTGCCATAATAATTTTATTTACGTATTTATTCATATAATCATTTTTTGATAAAATCAATACTTTGAATATTATTTTAGACAACTACAGATTGTTTAAAATAAGAAAAGATGCTATCTTCTTTGAAATACCTTAAAAGTCGTTATTTTACAGCAAGAAAACCGCTTTCTTGAATTTCTACAGCATCTATTTAATTCAAATACACGTATTCTCTTGACGTAAGGGAGTCATATCATTAGTTTAGCTTGCCAAATTTTTAAACCAAGAAAATGGAACTGAGAAAATAATTATCTCATAGCAAGAAATTATTTTCTTGCGGATATACAAAACAGAGATTTTGTTGATATAATGCAGACTGATTTGACACAAGCACTGCACGAAAAGATACTGGTTTCTGCAAGTACATATTCTTACATAAAAATCGGAAATATTTATGTTAGAATGTTATAAAGTTGTGCTCTTTTCAACCAGTATACTATTTTGTTGATCTAGTTATAAATCTACAACGTGTTGTCCCAGAAAAGATTCTTTAAGTTGCTACAGAAACGCATCTTTACATTTATACGAACAAAAGTTCAGACTGACTTTGACTGGAGTACCGTAAACGCAATTAAATGTTTCTTTCATGTGTCAGAGTGTAAATATAAAGCTGCAATATTTGTTTTAACCAAACACTTCCAAGGAAAGTACCAATAATTGAGATTTGCGACAACTTACAGAAAGAAGACTGAAGTAAAAAGCCACATTAGCTCGAGCGCATTTGCATGGCTACATATTATAGAAAACGCTTCAGATGAACAAGCCATTATAAAATTACGTCCCTATTTTGTTGAGCAATGACTGAAAAATGATCGTGTATGGATATATGACAATGAAAAACATCGTACAACGAACGCAGTGGTTGGTTGGCACACTTGACTAAACAATCGAGTTAGGAAGTCACGTCCGAATATCCTTCAGTTGATAAAGACCTTAAAAGAAGAAATTCATTATTATGATGTAGAACAAAGACGTGATCTTGGCTTTTGTCACGGAGACGCGCGCAGAAAGAGCGTATTAACTTAGATTGCACCATTTAAAAATGATCTCTATAATATAAAGTTATATAGCCATCTTAAATATTTTCTTTTTAGTATGGAGATCATTTTTGCAGCCATTGAGGTCCTTGTAAATTCTACTAATACATTAATGCATTAATTACGAATTATTGCCCAAGTATTCATGTATGTGTAGGAAAATGTAAGATCATCTGGTGAAGAATTTAATATTCCATCATCTACAATAAAAATATACAGGGCGTTCTACTTAAAATTACGTAGATATTGATTATATATTATGTTATCAAAATCAAGTTATCTTTAAAACAGTAATTTTTGGACATATCTGAATAGATCGATGTCAAATTTGCTGAATTCAAATATTTTATAAAAATTAAGGCATTTAAGAAAATTAAGTGTGGTAAAACCGGAAGTTAAACAGATGTGCCGATATTTTCTAAAAGTTAGCTACGACAAACAAAATAAGTGAAAATTTACAAATTTGGAACCAGGTTAGTTTCTGACATACGGCTAACGTAAGCCTGTCCTGTGTATGTTGGAGTACTACAAAATAAAAATTATCAATGTTATTATACAAGTTCATCACCAATACTAAGAACTAAACTCTAAAAAGAAAAACATAAGTAACTATAAGAAATTGAAAAAGGCATTAAAGTAGTATTTATTCGCAATTGATAGATTAGCTTCAGAACCACGTTTCTTCTTAGAAAATGTTCATAAATTTCATATTAGTGAAGTGTGAAAAATCAAAACCCGATTTTATAAATGACTTGCTTTGATCTTCAGTTATTCAGGTGCATGTCCTACATACATATATCATGTTTATGGAGTTACAAACACTATTTTCGTTAATATTACGATTCGCCAATTACATGTTAATGTACATTTTAGACGAAAATTATTATCTGCTTAGACTTTACGAAAGTGTTACCGGATTTATAGCGATTTAATGTTTAAGGCATGCTAAGGGTGCTGAAAAAATATATATAAGCCTTCATGACATTTTAATGTTTTCTACACAGGAAGCATGATCCGAAAGAATAACGTTTTCTACAATCTAGACGGTTGATCATTAAAAATGAATAATGTCCATATTGCACACCTACTAGCATCTATGTTACCATTATGGATTAGTCTGATGGCCTTGCAAACGTATTTCATTCATAAATCAATTTTAATAATATACTGATAATAACTGGTGTTATACTTACGAAAGCAATATAAAGAGATGCGGGTTTTATTTAATGATATTATTGTTAGGATCTAATTTGTACTTCCAAAATTCCTGTAATTATATAATTAACACGTTACTTATCTATGCTCAAAAATACAATCTGAATTGCTTGTTTTCCGTTCCCAAACCGTTCAACTTCCACTTCACCACGATGTCATCCGATGTAGTGCTGTGCTTCTTATTTTATTTTACGCTAATCAGAAGTGTTTGGTATCGCCATTAATTATTGTTTAAGAAGGTTCTTATAAGTTATGTCTGTAGCCTCCGTCTATCTGAGGCATCAGTTCGTACATTGAAATTAACGTAAATAAATCATTGTTTCTCCAGATTGTCTTCGTGTTGTAGGAATGAAAATTGTCTAAACTTTTTATTATAGTCACTAATATACGTTTGCATTCTTAGAATATTACTCGACAAGATACATTAGCAACTAACAAGATATTAAGATTACGTGAAATAAAAAAAATGAACATCCACATAGATTCATATAAAATTAGGCATTATAAATGAATGACGGTGCAACTGCTATAAAAAATAAAATCGTGTTAAACGAACAATATTTAATAACCACAATGTAAATATAATACTTCAGCACATCCGTGCAAATACAAAATAAACGCTCTAAATATATCCGTGATGCAGTGAAAGATCAGCTGTTGAATATTTTCCTTAAAATAAACCTGCCAGAGGATAATCTTTCATTTGAGGCATTTTGTTTACGTATAAAGCTTCTACACCAAGTAAAAATAATTACGTACATTTGCAACTATGGTATTCTATATCCGTATCGATTCAATCAAATATACGATTGCTGAAACGAACAGCTTTATATACAGTACATAATAACATACGAAAATATATCTTGTTGTAGACTTCCGCGGTCGTTGTGTTCTTTTAAAGATTTTGTGTACCCAAATTCTTTAAAACGAAAATATTTGGCCGAAACAAGTCAAGAGTTAACAACTCCTACAAAAATTAACCTCCTGGTAATTTAAGTAGTCTTCCATAGAATCTCTACTTAAGGATAGGGCTTCTAGTTTAAATTTAAATAGCGAAAAACAAGGAATAGAGTTGCTTTCATTTGGTAGCTTATTAAACAGCTCATGTAGTGTGCGGTGCAAGTACGAAAATGTCAATGTCTTATTAATGTTAAATATGTCTGGTTCTCTCCAATTTCGACCGAAGATGGTAGATATTCAGTACATATTCAATAGATATATGCTAATGATGTCCTTTGAGTTTCCCCAGTATACACGGTACGGCGTTTTGAACTTAGGGCACAAGTATTTCAAGAAGTGAAGACATACTACGTCCAGTTACGCAGGAAGTGGACGTCAGCTTTCTTGATTTAAATCGAATCCCTACTATTTTACCACAAATTTTGATTCCTCTTGAAATTCTGAAACGAAATTGGTTCAATTACCTGTACCTAAATGTTGCTATTTTGTAAAAAAATCGATTTTTTCAAAAAAAGTTACAAATTTAATTCACTTGTTAATTATGAATTAATTAATTGATAATTTAGAAGGTCCGTATTAATAATAACTTAAATAAATTAAAAGTACTATACAGGATGTTTGAATTTTCAAAACAAATTTGAAATTGACAAAATTAGCAAATGTCGATTTTTTAAAATAGCATCCTTCTCAAGTACGTATAATTTTGAATTGTACAGAAAAATTCATAGGTACTCTGTGCACAATATCCTATGCCGAAAACGTGTCGTTATATAACAATTTTTGCAAATATTATTAAATGCCGAACATTTATTTTATTTGTTGATAAAAAAGATGGACATAGAAACAATTAACTTTCACGAAAAGGGGAATCATATGTTCACAACGATACAGAAATAATGATCTTTGGATACTTCGCAATACACTCCACAAACTCGCCAAAGGGCTCTTGGAATCACTTCGAGAACTACTCATATGATCTTATTAAAACATCAATGGCAACCATGAAAATATCATCATCAATGGTTCTTGACGAAATCTCAAGAAAATGCGGAATTCTCAGACTTAATAATACGATGAAGTTAAATTTACCATAAAACTGTTTAAATAATAGACACAACAATCAAGCAGACGATGAGATATGAGAACAAAATATTCAAGTATCCTGCAACTTTAATGTTTTCTGCACGATGTTCTTACAACGAAGATTTAACTGGGAAAGGATATGTCTATTGTCTATACTTTGCAAAACAAGTGTATGCACATCCAACAACAACCAAAGAAGAAGGTTCGAGCTGCCTTAAATGGAATATGTCGTAACTTGGTACGACGTGCCAGTAACAACCCAATGAATACAAGAATTTTAAATTGTTTAACAAAGTGTTTTCGAACGTAGACTTAGTGTTTCTAGAAATTTTTATGTATTTTTACTGCAAAGTTTGCCCTTTCACGCATTCACTGTTTTATCGTTTATCTTTGTTTTATTATAATTAAAGATTTTATAAACTTATAAATGTTTTACCAGATATATCTGTGTAAAAATCGTTTTTTTGTTTCTTATCCGTCCTTTTTTTATCAACAAATGCTTTAATGCTAGTTAACCGAATTTGCAAAAATTGATTATATCAGAATAACAACACATTTTCGACATAGAATATTTTTCGATTCTAAATGAAACAACAGAAGTTTTTTGAAGAAAGAATAAAGACATTTTCCGAAACGTAACATGTAGCAACTTAATTGTAAAAACAAAAAAAAAATAAATGGGGAATCCTAAAGAAAGTACAATTAATTTCACCGGCAAAAAAAAAGAAGGGGAAGAAGCAGGAATCTTCGTATTGACAAAATTAACATAGTAGCATAACGTTTATTAGTACCTACGCCCTATTTCCTAATAGAATTAACGAAATTTGCATTTCAAATAAACCTGTTGCAAAGGCAACAGTACAGTTAATAAACTTGATTTAAATCACTGACACAAAACCTTAAAATAAATGCATTCTCTATAATTAGAACACGCTATTGTAAAGCGGTACGAGAATAGACTTTTCAGTATGTCACTAATTTTGCAGAGGTGCTTCCGTATATTTGCGTATACATGCATACCATATCTTGCGGAGTGTTACTACTGTAGCTATAAATTCACATTATTAGATACACACAATTCCAGGATTA